>JBAIZL010000004.1:195401117-195403617 GCA_036971475.1 Prosapia bicincta | reverse complement strand
AAAATTATGTTTCATTTCATAACACACAGCCACTATTCTGCAGTTCATTGCTAAAAAATGCATAATGAAATTTCAACGTTTTGTTGGTTTAAACCTTATTTTCATAATCAGGGCCAGAAAAATGGTCTTCAAAATGTATAAGCTTTGAAACAATTTTATTCCGACATAATCTGTTTGGACTGCATGAAACCAAAACAGATTGTAAATATGCTAAGAGAAAGAGTCAGGTTATGATTACTTTTGCAACGAAAAACTATACTTTCTAGATTTCTAGAAAGCATCTTCTAGAAATAACTGATATAAGTTTGTATTATTCAGGTGTTAAGTCACTGGTTTGACTAGCCTACGATGTGACTAATTAATTCTGAATATAGAAATACGTAAGAATAGGCTTTCCTTAGCTAAACTAATAGTACCGGACTAGATTATACTATTAGATAATGATAAAATCTCACAATAAACTTAAACTAAACACTTTGTGTAAACATTAATATATCCATCGTAACTCTAACACAACACTATTTACACGCTATGTATTTAAGGAATATCCTGTATTAAACTAGAGTTTCTTAATCTTAAACTATCCGGCCATAACGAAATTCAGCAGTATTCACTTCTTCTCATGCTACTGAAGAAGTCAAAATTATTTTGAAAAGTTGTTTTTTACATCCTTTTGCTGCTTTAGAAGAGCATATCTCAAAATTTAGTTTACTTCATATTGATGAAGTTAGTTACTAAAATATAATAAAACTCATTGCGTATACTGAAATGAATTATGACAATTAGGAATTGTCAAGTTTAATATTTTCACTGATAAATAATGGAATACCATTTTTTGGAATACTACTGCCGAAGTCAAAATTCATTTAAAAAGTAGTAAATAATTGCATTTACATTAGAAGAGCATATCTTAATATTTAATTCAAATAGGAGAAATAATTTAATGAAATATATTAACAATTTGTACATAAATTTTAAAATATTGTGACAATTAGGAAATATCAACTTTTTAATCTTTAATTTACTAAATGTGAAAATCATAATAAATTGTTCAAATGTAAGCTACAACATTAATCCTTCATCCAACAGTGTAGAGAATTCATTAAATAATAAGTCTTACCTTGGAAATAAGTATTTTATTTGTTTTGTACGTTTTTTAACAAACTTTCACTGACAATATCCAAATAGTTAACTGCACTATAACACTCTCGGGCCGAAAATATTTATAAATAATGCACTGCACAACGCGCCACATTAAACTATACCTACCGCCATTTTGGTTACTGAAGTCTGCCACAGCTTTCGTGATAAGTTAAACAGAGGTTTCCAAGAACTAACAAAACTTGATTAACTAACCAACAACGTGCAAATGCAATTCCCCTCTCTTCGACCTGTTTGCTTTTTTGACCGGAAGTGGCTCACATACGTTATTGAAATCACATCCGTAAGCCAGCAGTAATAAAAAGAAACTTTCTTAACCGTTCTATTCGAAGGAAGTATTTATGTTTTTTTTTGTTTTAAAAAAACAACTGCCGTAAAAGTACCGGAGGGTTAGAGTAGGCGTAGTTAGTTGTGGGTAATTATTGACCAAATGTTGATCAACTTGAATTTTTGTTGAACATAACCTAAATGTAGTAACACACACACACACACACACACGCGCGCGCGCGCGCACGCATACACACACACACACACACGCACACAAGCTTTATTTCATAATTTGTTTCTCACGATTTCTCTAATTTTCTGTTATAACTTGTGAGTTTAACATTAAGCGTGTTGTTACGTTGAGTTTAAAGGAAAAAAATATTTTAATGTTTGATAACAAATTTATCAACCATATTTTAACTTTCAATTTACTTTATTTTAAATAATTTTGTTCAAAGGAATTGTACTAAATTCGTTTAAGACAAATTTTAAATTGAAACTTCTTTAGTCTATATAATAAAATTAAGTTAAGGCTCAAAACGTTTATATTGAACTAGCTTACTAATCGGGCGTTGCTGCCATAACAGACGAAAGAAATGTTAAGAAGTCATTATGAAAACAGTTAAATCAAATTGCGCAATTTTCATTGAAAATAGATTTATTTACATTGAGAAATTGTTTAAAAGTCTCGTTTTAATTCTATTTATTTATTCGAATGCTGTTGGATAGTTACATCTCCCAATAACATTTTTGTTCTCTCTCAAGTTTGACAAAGAACTGAATTCATCAATTCTAGCCCTTATTTAGGGTCTCTGAAACCACGACATATCAAATCATTTATCATCATAGATTGCTAAATAAATTTGAGTCAGCTTCACGTTAGTTTTGTGCTGACGACATTGCTGACGAAAGATACTAACTAATAAATTAAAATTAAACAAGCTAGTCAGAATAAAAGATGGCACATTGTGTTAGGTCTTTAGTTGTAATTGTTCATTATTGTGTTAAGGTCCATTTTCTTTGTAACTTCATGAATATTGAACAAAAAGCAATAAATATGTAATGGAAATGT
>JBAIZL010000004.1:195391117-195398617 GCA_036971475.1 Prosapia bicincta | reverse complement strand
GTTGTCTATGTATTTTGCTGACCTGCGCCATTACCGCTTCGCATTAATGCAGACTATAAAATAAAGCCGGGCGTAAAACCTGGATGTGGCAGGCGTTATTGGAGGGTTAGGGGGATGTAGGTATTAAAATCCAGTTTATCTGATACACTCGAAACCAGAGCTTTGAGCGTAATTAATAATACAAATAAATACCATGTTTGTGATTTGCAGGTCAATAAAACGCCACTAAATAAGTTCTTGCATAATTTTATTTATTACTCAAAAACCAACTACTTTTTGTATCCAGATTAACTGTAATCGTCAATGTATGAATGATGAATCTGTTCTTTTATAACTTTTAAATTAATTTCCATATTTTAATATAAACCTTATATTTGTAAAGACTGGTCTTGTTGAAAGAGTGTTCTAATATATCTGGTTGATTATTTTATCATCGTTTTCAAGGAAGGTATATTTAGGGTTATTGTGTTTTCAGTGTGGAACTAAGGGAACATATTCTCAGGCGTAGATCAAATGTCTTTCTTGGCACAATAAGGGTTGTATAATGAATTATGTGTGAAACAATATTTTACTACAATCAGATTACTTTGCCAAGGGACATAACTTGCCGGTATTCAGTTAAATGTGTGACCCCTTATGACTATAGCACATTACTGCCCACTCTAAAGGGGTAAAGTAACCGAATCATTAGAAGACTGGTTTAGCTGTGAGACCTGTTATAATAGCATTGTCAAATGTTTGTATAAGTTTCCAAAACCAAATGAAACTGAATAAATTTAAACACGTTTCCTTCAAAGCCAATTATAACCAAATTTATTATAGGCCATTCCCAAACTACCGACTCTTGGGTTTCAACATTTGTGTGGATGATCGTGAGAAAATATCAGACATGATTTATTTCAATATAGAAATATTCGTGTATGGTAGTCATCTCTAGGGACGAACTTGTATGAATTTCAAGAAAACTTAGACTTCAGGTCCGGTAGTTTGAAGGGATTATGCTTATAGGTACAGTCACTGTTCAGGTACGTGCACGCTTGGGCATTGTCTGCGTGGGGGAGTGCTCTTTAAACATCCATGCAAGTTTTGTATCAGACGATAATAGCTAAAAGAACAAATTAAATAGCTTTTTAGTAAAACCTTATTTCGCTGGATTTACTCTCATACGTCGATGTTGTAAAATTATACATGCAACACAAAGAAGTGAGAAAATGTGTTATGCTGGCAGCCCTGTCCGTTTGGACTGCAAAGTTCCAGCTGCTGAATACTAACTGACGTTTGATTGCAATGGAGTACTCTTGCACGCCTATTGAAACCGTCCCTAGGGTCCGGGACACCGAGTCCAAATAAGGATCTGATTGCACTATCCGACCGAACTAATCAGATGGAGTATTAAAGGCATAGAAACCAGGCCAGTCGGTTGGTTTTGTTATTCCCGAATAGGTCTGGATAAAGGGGCGAAATCGTAGTTTTTGGGGGTATGGTCTCGTCCCAAGTGTAATCTGACTCTAGTGTAGGTCTTACATATATAGGTGTTATACATATATATATATATATATATATATATATGTGTGTGTGTGTGTGTGTGTGTGTGTGTGTGTGTGTGTGTGTGTGTGTGTGTGTGTGTGTGTGTGTGTGTGTGTGTGTGTGTGTGTGTGTGTGTGTGTGTGTGTGTGTGTGTGTGTGTGTGTGTGTGTGTGTGTGTGTGTGTGTGTGTGTGTGTGTGTGTGTGTGTGTGTGTGTGTGTGTGTGTGTGTGTGTGTTGTAACGGTCTCAAATACCGACACAAATAGGAAATAAAAAATTTCCTGTTTTTAAATAATAAAGTTGATATTTAAATTAATCAAGTTTGGAGTTATAAGAATAATAAAGAGTGAAGAAGTAAATAAAACCATAAATAGAATAATTAGGCTAAATTAAAAAGTCTTAGAGAATAAATTTGTAATAACTAGCTAAATTTGACCATCGGGAGTGAGGCGAAAATTTTCTAAGTGCTTAAAAAAAAGCTAACTTAAGAACAAAACCACGTAGAACTTTCATCGACATTTTAGAAGAACCAGAATAAGCCAGAATAAACATTAGTGAAAACAAAATTTGAAAAACTTAAAAAACAAAAAAGTTACAGCAGTTTTAATAAAATAGACATTTTTCAGTGTTCCAAAAATGATAATCAAACTCTGTAAGCTAAAACGGATTCGTTGCCCGACTTGCCTGTACAAGGAATAAATCCAAAGATAGCAAGTGTTGCAGGCGGAGTGAGGTAGGGTAACTTCACCGCTATATATACTAGGTCTCTAAGACCTTAAGGAAAGTCTGAAATAAATTTTTAATACGAGGCTGCGCGGACCGCTATGCCGGATCGCGAATAAGACCGCCATCAGGCCAGATGGCACCGAACCTCAACGCTTCCGACGTCTAGGACTATCAAAGGACGAAGGCTCCAGACTCAGCCTCCAGGACGCGGGAATGGAGGAAAACCACCACCGACGAACCAGGGATGGCGACTTCCGATGTCCATGGACCAGGGAATCCAGACGAGGGACTCTAGGACCGGCAGGAACATCTTTGGAAAGTCATTTTCTCTATTCGATACAAATTACGTCAAATTTAGTCAGTTAATTTTATTAAATTCAAACAAATATTCAAGCTTAAACAATGACTTCACTCTATATAAAAATTAAATAAATTTTATGCTTAATAAAATTAATTTGTGTGATCAGAATATTTCAAGTGATAAATATTAAACTTACAAAGGGTTTTTGGCCATGAGCCATTTATTTTCAAGGAAATAAGAATTTTTTGAATATTATAAATTTAAAAATTATGGTCATAAATACGAATTTACCAATTTAATATGGAAGATAAATTTGTATTTTGTCTAATTTGGGCAATAATTTTATTTTTATGTAAATGTAATTCATATATATAGAAATTATAAGATTTTTAAATACGAAAGACAACAAGTTATTTAGTGAATTGTTTTTGTCAATATAATTGTGTTTTATTTGAAAAGATAAATTTTCTTTTTTATTTAAATAGATAAAAATTAAATATGTTATAAAAATCAACAGTATTTGCATTTCACCTGTGTTGAATAATCAATAAAAACTTTTTAGCTTTTTCCAACTAATATAAAAATGATTATTAAATCAGTAAACAAGTTTAATTAAATTCCATTAATTTATAATAGTTAAAACCTAATGTTTTTAAAGAGTTTCTCTCAACTAACTTCATTGAGCTAGCCTAAAGATTAGTTGGTTTTTTGTATAAAAGTGCAGAGATTTATCTACTGGCAGATTGTGTTTAAAAGGACACAGGAGCCTTTTAAAATAGGTAAATTAAACACGATCATATTTTGCACGTCCCCTTGCTGTCTCTGCAGATCATCATCAGGTGGTAAGACTCTGTGAATATTTTGTGTATTATTTTAAATGTGTTTCTTTCCACCTGACTATTGAAATGACATGTGTGACTATATCTAGACCCTACATAATTGATAAACCAATTTTGGGGAGATTATACTTATTTTAAAATAGTAGTCAGCGGGAATACGCTTGTTTTGGGCATGGCCCTATGAGCAGGAAATATACACGTAACTCAGGAATTTTAGCACGGTTTAACAAGCGGGGTGATTGGCAGATGTTTGTTTTGTTTATAAATAAGTTATTTAAACAACAAAATATTGGTATTCTGCGTGCTGTGAGTGAAGGGAAGGACGTTGCTGTGTGTGTGTGTGTGTGTGTGTGTGTGTGTGTGTGTGTGTGTGTGTGTGTGTGTGTGTGTGTGTGTGTGTGTGTGTGTGTGTGTGTGTGTGTGTGTGTGTGTGTGTGTGTAGGCATTATATTCTCTACATATGGCCTATATATATTATTTTATCCAATTTCTGAAGAAACATTTATTTAATAACACAAATCAAAATAAAAATAAACATTAAGTTTTGGAAGATAATTTTTAAAATATAATTTTTTTTAGCAGTAGTTAATTTAAATCCATGTTTATCGTATATTCAAAACCTGTCGCGATATTTCCAAGTTAAAACCTCTAAACGTGCGTTTCTTGCAACGACTGTAACACGTGACAGCCATTAGCTGATTAAGCAAAACCCTTCGCTAAATATTTAGAGGCGTCTTTCTACCAAATACCACGCCTTGCTTTAGAAACTTGTAAGGACGCCTAATTTGTTGAAAATGTTTTTTTAAAAAACATAGCATTTGTAAAATTAGAAAATTCCGATTGAACAAGTACTTTCATTAGGCTACAGACCCTGCTTCACCTCTTGGAGATTCTGTTTACAAGGTTATTGTGAGTCTTATATTGAGTATAAAGTCAGTCAAGATGCTTTAATAAGTCAAGTTTTTCCAAACGCACCAATAAAACTAAACACTTCTTCTCGTATGTTTCCGTATGATATAATATTTCTGAAGAATCTTTAGAGAATCAGTAAAGAAACACACATATTATATTGTGCTGTGAGATAGGGTATACAATATTATCTGAATACACGACTCATGGAATGTTTCTAATTCTAAACAAGACATAAAACCCATATAGCTCGCTTTCACTGCCTTGCCTACGGCATATTTACAGAATGCCTTGACCTAAGAAATTTATATATTATTCATTGTCACACATTCTTCTTTAAAATACTTTAATGACATGAAATGCGTAGGTTTTTTTCACAATATTAAAACTTATTTTATTAATATTTTATTGCCTTCAGTTTAAAGTTTTTCAGTAGAAATAAATAGCTAATTGAATACCTAAGTCAAATGACTTTTCCAAAATAGGATGCTTGCAAAAGACTGTCGTCCTAAACTTCTATGAAACTATAAAGTTCCCAAAACAATTTAAATCGACAAATGCTCCATAAATGTAACAAATACGTATACTGCACACAATCAATTAAACCAAATAAATAAATAACTAAATAAACAAAAACCGCTAACTTGAATGTAAACATTATTTTTCTTCATAAAATTACTTTGTGTACATTTCGATTACATGGTAGTCATCTTCAGAATCAATACATTACTCTAAGTACTTATGAAAATGATTGCCTTTGTAATCGAAATGTACATAAATTAAATCTAGTAAATTAAAAGATTTTTGTGGTTAGTGGTGTTCACTAGCAGCACAGGCCTTCCCAACTCTCTTATAATTATTTGTTGAAATCCATCTAAGTTGTAAATAGTTTTAAAATATAACTATTGCCTCTCTAAGATTAAAATAGATGCTCATATTATTACAACGAAATTTAGAATGCGCCTAGCAACATAAAATAGCATATACTCTCAATTTAGTTTAACTTTAATACATCTAACTGTCCTGAGAGTGAAGATGCCCTCAAACAAACCATACAAAGATTATTCTATCTTTGCGGGGGGGGGGTCTTCCACTAACCCCCCCCCCCCGCCGGTAGTAACGAGTCCCCTAAACTGTGTTATTTAAAATAATAATCCAGACACCACCACTGGTCGTATTTTATTTACCTAGTTAAAATTGCCTACTGTGCTCAGGAAATGTATTAATTAGAACATTATTATATTGAAAAAAGTATAAATTGTCCAATTTGCCAGTAAATTGTTTAAAAACGAACCTATTCAAATTAAAAAAGAACATCATATAAATAGGTTCCAAAACAAGATAAAATAAATAAAGTGTTTTCTTCATATCTCAATGGACAATAAACTTAATAGTTTACCACGTAACATAATAAAATTTTTTTTTAATTTATTGAAAAAAACGTATTATTACAAAAATTTAAGTTTTCTCTGCGTTCTTCACAAAAAGCCTTTCCAGCTATACATGGACTTTTCAGAAACATGGCCGGGTTAATGCCATAAAATGTATGTGTTTCTCCAACATGTGGCATCTATCAAAGAATGGTAGAGTTAACTGTTACCCTGCATTAGGCCTATATGTTTCTAGAGTCTTAGAGCAATGCAGAGCCATCGCGCATGCGTCTACAGGTATACATGGACTATTCAGAAACATGGCCGGGTTAATGCCATAAAATGTATGTGTTTCTCCCAAAATGTGGCATCTATCAAAGAATGGTAGAGTTAACTGTTACCCTGCATTAGGCCTATATGTTTCTAGAGTCTTAGAGCAATGCAGAGCCATCGCGCATGCGTCTACAGGTATACATGGACTATTCAGAAACATGGCCGGGTTAATGCCATAAAATGTATGTGTTTCTCCAACATGTGGCATCTATCAAAGAATGGTAGAGGTAACTGTTACCCTGCATTAGGCCTATATGTTCCTAGAGTCTTAGAGCAATGTAGAGCCATCGCACATGCGTTACAGCTACACATAAACTACTCAGAAACATGGCCGGGTTAATGCCATAAAATGTATGTGTTTCACCAACATGTGGCATCTATCAAAGAGTGGTATAGTTAACTGTTACCCTGCATTAGGCCTATATGTTCCTAGAGTCTTAGAGCAATGTAGAGCCATCGCGCATGCGTTACAGCTACACATAAACTACTCAGAAACATGGCCGGGTTAATGCCATAAAATGTATGTGTTTCTCCAACATGTGGCATCTATCAAAGAATGGTAGAGTTAACTGTTACCCTGCATTAGGCCTATATGTTCCTAGAGTCTTAGAGCAATGTAGAGCCATCGCGCATGCGTCTACAGCTACACATAAACTACTCAATGGACAATAAACTTAATAGTTTACCACGTAACATAATAAAATTTTTTTTTAATTTATTGAAAAAAACGTATTATTACAAAAATTTAAGTTTTCTCTGCGTTCTTCACAAAAAGCCTTTCCAGCTATACATGGACTTTTCAGAAACTTGGCCGGGTTAATGCCATAAAATGTATGTGTTTCACCAACATGTGGCATCTATCAAAGAGTGGTATAGTTAACTGTTACCCTGCATTAGGCCTATATGTTCCTAGAGTCTTAGAGCAATGCAGAACAATCGCGTATGCGTCTACAGCTACACATGGACTATTCAGAAACATGGCCGGGTTAATGCCATAAAATGTATGTGTTTCTCCCAACATGTGGCATCTAACAAGGAGTGGTATAGTTAACTGTTACCCTGCATTAGGCCTATATGTTCCTAGAGTCTTAGAGCAATGCAGAGCCATCGCAGTAGAGAAGGCGTCTACAGCTACACATGGAGTTTTCATGGAAAATGCGTGACGCGTTTGGACAAATTATTTTGAAATTCCAAACAGTCTACTTTCCCTTGTAAAACAGAAACAGACACTAATTTTTCAGCTTTCAGCGAATACAATTCTAAAGTAGATGCAACAAATTTTAATACGGAAACCGAATTACCTCCACGGTAGGTAGGCTTTATTCCATTTCAAACGGATATTTTGCAAAAGCATACATAATTGCAAAAGCATACAAATTCAATAACCTAACAGAATATTGTACAATTTTGATAAATCTAGGTTCTTAACTTCGTTTCCTAATCGTCAATTATAAAGATACAGTTGCATTTGTCGTTTATGATGTATTACCATATT
>JBAIZL010000004.1:195298617-195386117 GCA_036971475.1 Prosapia bicincta | reverse complement strand
ATAGGCTCACAGCGTCCTCCCTTACGTCACAGTGACAAGACAAGGTAACCCTGGGCTCACAGCTTCTTCCCCTCGTCACAGTGGCGAGACAGGGTAACCCTGGGCTCTCAGCTTCTTCCCTTACGTCACAACTACGTGACAGGATAACTTTGGGCTCACAGCTTCTTCCCTTACGTCACAGCGACGAGACAGGGTAACCCTGGGCTCACAGCTTCTTCCCCTCGTCACAGAGGCGAGACAAGGTAACCCTGGGCTCACAGCTTCTTCCCCTCGTCACAGTGGCGAGACAGGGTAACCTTGGGCTCACAGCTTCTTCCCTTACGTCACAGTGACGAGACAAGTTAACCATAAGCTCACAGCGTCCTCCCTTACGTCACAGTGACAAGACAAGGTAACCCTGGGCTCACAGCTTCTTCCCCTCGTCACAGTGGCGAGACAGGGTAATCCTGGGCTCTCAGCTTCTTCCCTTACGTCACAGTGACGAGACAAGTTAACCATAAGCTCACAGCGTCCTCCCTTACGTCACAGTGACAAGACAAGGTAACCCTGGGCTCACAGCTTCTTCCCCTCGTCACAGTGGCGAGACAGGGTAACCCTGGGCTCTCAGCTTCTTCCCTTACGTCACAACTACGTGACAGGATAACTTTGGGCTCACAGCTTCTTCCCTTACGTCACAGCGACGAGACAGGGTAACCTTGGGCTCACTACTTCATCCCTTACGTCCCAGCGACGAGACAGCGTAACCTTGGGCTCAAAGCTTCTTCTCTTACGTCACAACGACGAGACAGGGTAACATTTGGCTCACAGCGTCTTCCTTTACGTCACAGTGACGGGACAGAGTAACCTTGGGGTTGCAGCTTCTTCCCTTACGTCACAGCGACGAGACATGGTAACCTTGGTCTCGCCGCGTCTTCCCTTACGTCTCAGTGGCGAGACAGGGTAACCTTGGGCTCACAGCGTCCTCCCTTACGTCACAGTGACAAGACAAGGTAACCCTGGGCTCACAGCTTCTTCCCCTCGTCACAGTGGCGAGACAGGGTAACCCTGGGCTCTCAGCTTCTTCCCTTACGTCACAGTGACGAGACAAGTTAACCATAGGCTCACAGCGTCCTCCCTTACGTCACAGTGACAAGACAAGGTAACCCTGGGCTCACAGCTTCTTCCCCTCGTCACAGTGGCGAGACAGAGTAACCATGGGCTTACAGCTTCTTCCCTTACGTCACAGTGACGAGACAAGTTAACCATAGGCTCACAGCGTCCTCCCTTACGTCACAGTGACAAGACAAGGTAACCCTGGGCTCACAGCTTCTTCCCCTCGTCACAGTGGCGAGACAGGGTAACCCTGGGCTCTCAGCTTCTTCCCTTACGTCACAACTACGTGACAGGATAACTTTGGGCTCACAGCTTCTTCCCTTACGTCACAGCGACGAGACAGGGTAACCCTGGGCTCACAGCTTCTTCCCCTCGTCACAGAGGCGAGACAAGGTAACCCTGGGCTCACAGCTTCTTCCCCTCGTCACAGTGGCGAGACAGGGTAACCTTGGGCTCACAGCTTCTTCCCTTACGTCACAGTGACGAGACAAGTTAACCATAAGCTCACAGCGTCCTCCCTTACGTCACAGTGACAAGACAAGGTAACCCTGGGCTCACAGCTTCTTCCCCTCGTCACAGTGGCGAGACAGGGTAATCCTGGGCTCTCAGCTTCTTCCCTTACGTCACAGTGACGAGACAAGTTAACCATAAGCTCACAGCGTCCTCCCTTACGTCACAGTGACAAGACAAGGTAACCCTGGGCTCACAGCTTCTTCCCCTCGTCACAGTGGCGAGACAGGGTAACCCTGGGCTCTCAGCTTCTTCCCTTACGTCACAACTACGTGACAGGATAACTTTGGGCTCACAGCTTCTTCCCTTACGTCACAGCGACGAGACAGGGTAACCTTGGGCTCACTACTTCATCCCTTACGTCCCAGCGACGAGACAGCGTAACCTTGGGCTCAAAGCTTCTTCTCTTACGTCACAACGACGAGACAGGGTAAAATTTGGCTCACAGCGTCTTCCTTTACGTCACAGTGACGGGACAGAGTAACCTTGGGGTTGCAGCTTCTTCCCTTACGTCACAGCGACGAGACATGGTAACCTTGGTCTCGCCGCGTCTTCCCTTACGTCTCAGTGGCGAGACAGGGTAACCTTGGGCTCACAGCGTCCTCCCTTACGTCACAGTGACAAGACAAGGTAACCCTGGGCTCACAGCTTCTTCCCCTCGTCACAGTGGCGAGACAGGGTAACCCTGGGCTCTCAGCTTCTTCCCTTACGTCACAACTACGTGACAGGATAACTTTGGGCTCACAGCTTCTTCCCTTACGTCACAGCGACGAGACAGGGTAACCTTGGGCTCACTACTTCTTCCCTTACGTCCCAGCGACGAGACAGCGTAACCTTGGGCTCAAAGCTTCTTCTCTTACGTCACAGTGACGAGACAGGGTAAAATTTGGCTCACAGCGTCTTCCTTTACGTCACAGTGACGGGACAGAGTAACCTTGGGGTTGCAGCTTCTTCCCTTACGTCACAGCGACGAGACATGGTAACCTTGGTCTCGCCGCGTCTTCCCTTACGTCTCAGTGGCGAGACAGGGTAACCTTGGGCTCGCAGCTTCCTCCCTTATGTCACAGTGACGAGACAGGGTAACCATGGGCTAGCAGCTTCTTCCCTTACGTCAAATTATTAACGCATCTCTTATTGCTCGTGGCAGAAAATGTAATAAAGTTTTAAAAACATGAAATAGTTAAAAATCATTTCGCTATGACAGGAATACAAATAATTATTTTGCTTTTTTGAAATTTTTGGAATTTTTGGTTCCAATGATAAACTTATGTTTTTATATTAAACTCAGACCAGAATATTTTAGGCAGAAATTGTTTAATTTAATTAAATTTGTTAAAGTTCAACATAACCTATATGCGTAATAGCTTCTTGGATGTAATCCTATACAAAACTATTTCTTTCATTAATTTTAGATTAGATTAGATATCAAGCCAATGAGCAAAACGTATTTCAGATTCACTTCATACGTCAACTGACCAACTTAAATCATTTATTAGGTTAGAATGCTTTTAACACAATTAAATACCAAACCTATCCTTACAATTTATGTACTGGTTTCGTCGCGAGCTCGCTAAAAGCATCCTAACCTTAGAAATTATTGCAGGACGTAAGGAAGACATATTCTACAAATAAATCATATATTTTGCGCAAAATATACCGAGAACTTGATTTTAATTACTTCGTTTTACTAATAATTTTAGGTAATTTTGGAATTATAGATCTAATTACAAATAATTGAGAAAAAATATATTCGTCAGTAAGAAACCAAATTCACAAAATAGATTCTAAAACTCACAAATAAATTAGAACGGGAAACATTTATACTGCTCTAGCAATAATCCTACAGGCTCTGCCAGGATTGAGGTTGCAGGAGGATTAGAGAATATATATATGTCTAGAATGTTTGCAAGACAAAGAGATACATTTTTACAGGTCAACGCTGGTATTGATTTTCGCTTCGCGTTTATTCTGAAGAGATGTGTCAAGTGAACGAATTTTTGTTTTATCTGTCGGTAGATGTTTTGATAAACTGTGTACAATTGTTTTAAATCGATATTTATCTGCGACACAAAGGAAGTACCGATACACGCGAGTTGGGAGGGAACGTACGCAAAAAACTTTACGGTTAATGATTCCCAGGCAAGGTGTACGAATAGTGGCGTCATTTTTAGGGTGGCTAAAACAAAAATTCCTTAAAAGCGAAATGTGGCAAGTAAAAAAGGGAAATGTTCCCTCACTTTTTTGGTCGAATATTTTGTGTTTTCAACTTAAAATTGACTTCAAAAAAGCTACTTCGTCAACGTTTACGTACCTGGACCCCCCTTAGTAGCGTTAAACCGTTACCTCAGATCTGTCTTACTTAGTTTGCCCTACAAAGTAGGGATTTTCACCTCAAAGACAACGAGCCGCTTTTTCCACAAGTTTGATCAAGTTGTGTAGGACACTATTGTGCTTTACTTTTCTAGCCCACCTAGAAATATTTTCGGATTATTAAATGAATAATTCCTTCCATGGAAATGTTCCCCGTGATAGATTGAATTTTCACTGTAGGCGTTGTTTAGTTTATCTAATTCTCTAAGTATTATGTACAACACTGAGAGAAATACCTTTACCCAACCTAATTTTAACTTGAACTCTAGTGAATGTAGAATATCTGCTTTTATAAACTTGCCTTCAAAGCGTAAACCCGACTTTGGTACATAATTACCCGAGAAGACATGGCTTTCCGCTTGAAATAAGACTCAAAGAAATTCATCTCGCGAGAATACCTCGTGTTTAAGGAGGAATAGACAAGACAGTGTAATAATGTAAACTTGGCTTATTGTTGAAACAAAACGTGACTCCTCGTGAAGAATACACCGCCTCAGCTGCACTCCCTAAGGGGCATGTTTCTGTAGCATTTAATATTGATATTTTGGCATTCATCAGGAAAACGTCAACTTAATGTAATACGAGAGTTGTTTCTGCATTAAGTACAACTTAACAAGCGTCCTTCGCGTTGTACATGAACGTTTACTTGTTTATATAATGTCTACCAATATTATGAAGCCTAAGATGATATAACGCCTGCTTTTGGATATTATCGTCATAGAAGTCTGTCAGGTCATTTTATTCAATTCCTTCTATTACTTCACACTCTCCTTATATCTATCTTGTTTAAATGTTCAATCATTATTTAAATACGTTTTATTCATCTCTCGAGTTCAAATACCTTTTTAAAACTTGTAGTGGATGACAATTAAGTAAATGCAGTTTTTCAAATAATAATTCATTAATTAAATTTAATAATAAATTGATTTTAGTTTTATACACGAGAAAAACTTTTTACAAGGTATGCAATACATTTATTCGTCCTATTTGGCTGATAATAAGTGATAACATGATATTGAATGAAACAGATGATTTTATGTTATATGCAATGTGGTATAACAGCTTATTTAAAGCACAGTTATGTTATTTTATTTATAATTGTAATTATGTAATAAAAAGTAACTAAAATTTTAAAAAACTATTAAAACCAGAACTGCCTGTAATATTTTCAAAAATATTGCTTATATTCTAAACAGTCCTAAAATAAAGTTAATTTGAAAAGTGCAAACATGTCGCAAACAGGATAATGAGCCTGTCGAACGACATCAATGTAGGAACGGATCCAGGAAGTCGGACGCTCATTATTTAATCAGTCATGAGCAAGTTCCTACATTTACATAAACTATAAAATAAAACACTTTACCAAACTAAAATAAAACTATATAAAATAAAGATAGTCTATTTATATATTACTCAAACGATTACGTCACTTTCCCTTTTTAAAGCCTCACTATTGTACAAGATGATATTAATGTATATAGCCTACAATAGTATTGAAATGATGAATAATGTACAAAAATAAATGTATATAACATAAAGTGGTTAACAAAACATTTTAGTAACATAATAAACATTTACGTCAGATAATGCACAGTTAGAAAAAAGTAAGAAATAAATAAATTAATGGTTTCGACTATAGAATTACACATTATCAGGTAACCAAATTTCAGAAACATTAGATAAAAGGAAATAAGACAATAAGTTTTGAAGATTCCTTTTCTTGGCACTTTTACTGCTTGAAGATGCCTATCCTCAACCCGGGGTAAAGAAGATTGTGTAACCGTTCTATAGGGTGAAGGTATGCGTCTAACGCTCCTCGAGGTGAAGTGAGGTTTTGCGTAGCTTCTCTGGGCGAGTGGATATTTCTACCTGCTCCCAAGGGTGAAGAGAAGGGTGTATCCGTTTTCCTAGTAGAAAGAGGATGCCTATCCTCAACCCGGGGTAAAAAAGATTGTGTAACCGTTCTATAGGGTGAAGGTATGCGTCTAACGCTCCTCGAGGTGAAGAGAGGTTTTACCTAGCTTCTCTGGGCAAGTGGATATGTCTACCTGCTCCCAAGGGTGAAGAGAAATGTGTACCCGTTTCATAGGGTGAAGGTTTGCGTCTAACGCTCCTCGAGGTGAAGAGAGGTTTTGCGTAGCTTCTCTGGGCGAGTGGATATGTCTACCTGCTCCTAAGGATGAAGAGAAGTGTGTACCCGTTTTCCTAGTAGAAAGAAGATATCTATTCTCAACCAATGGTGAAGAAGGTTGTATAACGGTTTTATGGGGTGAAGGTATGCGTCTATCGCTCCTCGAGGTGAAGAGAGGTTTTGCGTAGCTTCTCTGGGCGAGTGGGTATGTCTACCTGCTCCCAAGGGTGAAGGAAGTTTATACCCGTTTTCCTAGTAGAAAGAAGATATTCTCAACCAATGGTGAAGAAGGTTGTGTAACGGTTTTCTGAGGTAAAAGAAGGCACCCAAGGGAATAAACGGTTTTCCCTCTTCCAGAGGTGATGAGAAGTGTCTACCAACAACCCATAGTGAATGGTTGCGTCTCCCTGCTCCCAGTGGCATAGATACGTGTCCACCCGCTTACCGCAGGGGAGTGAGATATCTACCACCCCTCCAGTTTACCGAATAAATTACATTAAGGAGTTATCTAAACAAAAACCTTTATATTGCACTAAAACTATTTATATTTAATATCTTATAATAAACATATAAAGTGTATTCTTCTCCTAGCGTTTGAATATCCATTTAATTTACAAGTTTATTTAGGATAACAAGGTTAGAAATGATAAACATATGCCTAACCTATTTATTATTACAAGGGATATTTATAGCAATAAAAATATTATTAAATATTTCCAATATTATGTAAGTATAATTTATCATAATTATGATTTAAATATGAAATCTGTTTCTAGAAGTTTTATTGTAATAGTTTTATGTATAAAGAAATTAGTTTTTTATTTTATGAATACATAACGCTTTTTAACTGCTTTAAAAATTGGAAATTTATGTGTCACGCTTTGATTTAATTATCGTAAAAATGTAAATACAGTTACCAGGTCCGCTCTTTTTAGCTGTGAACAAATAAAATCCATTTGCTGTTGACAGCATCCGAAGTGGAAATTCAAAGTGTGTTAGGTTTGACGTGACACTAATGTTTTATTCATTAGTTGCAATACATGAAGGTATTTAAAAATATTAAGTGTTTGAACTTTAAAAAAAGGTTTGTCATAATGTGATTTTATTGGGAAAATAGTTGTTTTCATACACGTTCAGTCAACAATGAAGCAAAAGTTACAGGATCAGAGGAGTTGTACTTGGGCAGGTAGCGTTGCAAGCAGAAGGCAAGGATCAGAAGGCTAACGTAACCTAACCTGGCTTAAACTTTCTCAAGGTAGGTAGCGTTACAAGCAGAAGGATCAGATGACTAACCTAACCTAACCTGGCCTAACCTTTCCTAAGGCAAATAACGTTACAGACAAGTAAGATCAAAAGGCTAACCTAACCTAAACTTTCCAAACCTTTCTTAAGGCAGGTAACATTAAAAGCAGAAGGAATCATAATGATATCCTAACATAAACTGCCGAACCTTTCCTAAAGCAGGTAGCGATACAAGTAGAGGCAAAGGATCAAAAGGTTAACTTAACCTAATCTAACCTGGCTTAAACTTTCCTAAGGCATGTAACGTTACAAGCAGAAGGTAAAGGATCAAAAGGTTAACCTAACCTAACCGAACCTGGCCAAACCTCTCTTGAAGCAGTTAACGTTAAAAGCAGAATGGCATTATTAAAAGGCTAACCTAACGTTTCCTAAGGCAGGAAACGTCACAAGCAGAAAGCAATGACCAAAAGGCTAACCTAACCTAGCCTAAGGCAGGTAACGTTAAAAGCAGGAGACAAGGGATCAAAAGGTTAACCTAACCTAACCTGACCGGGACTAACCTTTCCTAAGACAGGTAACGTTACAAGCAGAAGGCAAGGATCAAAAGGCTAACCTAACCTTTCCTAAGGCAGTTAACGTTACAAGCAGGAGGCAAGGATCAAAAGGCTAATCTAACCTTTCCTAAGGCAGTTAACGTTACAAGCAGGAGGCAAGGATCAAAAGGCTAATCTAACCTTTCCTAAGGCAGTTAACGTTACAAGCAGGAGGCAAGGATCAAAAGGCTAATCTAACCTTTCCTAAGGCAGTTAACGTTACAAGCAGGAGGCAAGGATCAAAAGGCTAATCTAACCTTTCCTAAGGCAGGTAACGTTACAAGTAGAAGGCTAGGATAAAAAAGGTAAATTAAACTATTCCTATGACAGGTAACGTTATAAGAACAAGGCAAAGAATTAAAATGTTATTCTAACCTAACCCAACCTTCCTAAGGCATGTAACGTTACAAGTAGAAGGCAAGGATCAAAAGCTTAACATACCTATCCCAATGTAATAAAAGTTTAACCTAAACTGACTTCCTCTAACCTTTCTTAAGGCAGGTAACGTTTCAAGCAGAAGGCAAGGATCAAAACACTAACCTAACCTATTCTAAGCCGAGCAACGTTACAAGAACAAAGCAAAGACTTAAAGGTATAACCTAATCTAACCTGGCGTTAACTTGCCTAAGGTAGGTCACGTTACATGCAGAAGGCAAGGATCAAGAGGTTAACCTAACCCATCCTAAGGCCGATAACGTTACAAGAACAAGGCACAGAATTAAAGGGTTTATATAACCTAACTCGGCATATCCTTTCCTAATTTAAGTATCGTTACAAGCAGAACGTCAAAATATTAACCTAACCTAATCTAACCTAACCTAACCTTTCCTAAAGCAGGTACCGTTACAAGCAGAAAGTAAGGATAATATATTAACCTAACCTAACCATCCCTAACCTTGCCTAAAACAGGTAGCGATACAAACTGAAGGCAAGGATCAAAAGGCTAATCTAACCGGTTCTAAGGCAGGTAACGTTACAAGAACAATGCAAAGAGTTAAAAGGTCAAGCTAACCTAACGTCCCCTAACCTTTCCTATGGCAGGTAACATTAAAAGCAGAAAGCAAGGATCAAAAGGTTAATTTAACCTAACCTAACCTGGTATAACCTTTCCTAAGCCAGGTAACTTACAAGCAGAAGGAAAGGATCAAACAGCTAATCTAATCTATCCTAAGGCATCCAAGGTAACGTTACAAGAACAAGGGAAAGAATTAAAAGGGAAACCTAACCTAACCTCCCCCAACCATTATTAAGGTAGGTAACGTTACAAGCAGAAGGCTAGGATTAAAAGGTTAAACTAACCTATCCTAAGGCAGGTAACGTTACAAGAACAAGGCACAGAATTAGAGGGTGACATAACCTAAATTTTCCTAGGGTAGGTGGCGTTACAAGCAGAAGGCAAGGATGAAAAGGTTAACCTAGCCTAAACTTCCCTCACCTTGCCTAAAGCAGATAATGTTGCAAGCAGAAAACAAGGATAATATATTAACCTAACCCAACCTTTACTAAAGAAGGAAACGTTACAAGCAGAAGGCATGGATCAAAAGGCTAACCTAACTTAACGTTACCTTGCCTAATCTTTCTTAAGGCGGGTAACGTTACAGGCGAAAGGCAAGGATCAAAGGTTAACCTAATCTAACATCCGCTAACCTTTCCTAATGTGGTTAACGTTACATGCAGAAAGCAATAATCAAAAGGTTAACGTAACCTAACCTTACCTAAAGCAGGTAACGTTACAAGCAGAAGACAAGGATAAAACGGCTAACCTAACCTATCCTAAGCCAAGTAACGTTACAAAACAAGACAACGAATTAATAGGTTAACTTAGGTTAACCTTACCCTAACCTCCCCTAACCTTATCTAAGGCAGGTAACGTTACAAGCAGAAGGCAAAACTCAAAAGGCTGCTGACCTAACCTTTTCTAAGGCAGGTAACGTTACACGTAGATGGCAAAGGATCAAAAGGTTAACCTAACCAAACCTAACCTAGCCTAACCTTTCTTAAAGCATGTAACGTTACAAGCACAAGACAACAGACCCAATTATTAACATAAGAGGACTTGGTAACAAAAAAAGTAAATGTTAGATAGATATTTGGGTGGAATAAGTGAGGGTTGAGTTTAATATGGGTGCAGAAAACCAACACCTATGACCATTAAAAGGAGAGAAATCGTTAACAACCGCTATGCAGATCCTTTCGGAGAACTTCCAGGACAGATAAACTACCGTTGACCAGCTAGTGCTGCAACGATGGGTTAGAAGCAATGCCACATTTGCGGATCCGGGTATAAAAGATATGAACCTATACTACTCCTCCTATATGAATCCAGACTAAATAAAATGAGAAATCTAAATCGTGCATAGCTAGAATAGGCGGGATCTTTCATGATTCAGTAAAAGAATAGCTGACACATGAATCGAATGACTGTCCGCGGTACTGGACAAGCAACATGGGACGTAAAGAGAATAAAGAAACATTTCTGCAAGCTATTATCCTCTTCAGAACTTTCTATGGCCTTCAACCCTTCGGTCCTCACCTCAGCAACTACGATAAAGCTATTACTAAACAAAAAGGAGGAAATCACATGAAGACAGAATACAGTAAAGCCATTGAGAGGCTCAATGACTGTAAGCCCTATAGACATTAATATAATTTATAGGATTAGTAAAGAATTTGGGAGGTAGGAGTTTCAAAAAGGGAAGGGTAAATGCCCTACAAAATGGGAAAGCTAACATCCGCACTTGGCCCACGTTTAGGGCGATTTGGATGTCATCTTTATCAATCTAAGTCCAAATCTTCCTCTTTGGATAGCGTTTAAGGTGTAATGTGATAAACACATCATCCAATAGCGAGTAGTGTTACATAGAAACTTCTAATTGGTGGAGATTCTCTGAAACGTGACAACGCAAACAATGCTAGGAATGGCAGATAACTGTGACAATAATTACATCAATACTGTTTATGTAATTCACAGGTACTGAGCTCCATTAGCAAGGATTAGCTTATTATGAGAATGTAAAAATAACGAGTTACCGATCCTTGGTATATTTGTTACTTGTTTATAAGGTAATTTCCCCTGTTTCGTTTGAGCCATAGTCATAGGATTAAAATGAGTCTTGGAAGAAATTTTATCCTTTTTTTGTAACCTCAAACTATTTAGCAATATTTTGGAATAAATAAACCATTTTTTTCAATTCCTTTTATTAGTTCACATTCTTCTTATATATATATATATTTTTTTTTCAGTTGTTATTAAACTATTTTATTCATCCACTAAAGTTTAAGTAAATTTTTTAAAACTTGTAGTGGATTACACTTGATGTTAATACAATTTTCCTCCATTGTTAATTCATAAATTAAATGTAATGTTGAATTATTTTAGTTTTATTAGGGAGAAAAACTTTTCACAAAAGGGGCAAGGTATGCAATGTAGTTTTTTCATCCTATTTGATTGAAAATAAGTGATAACATATGATCTCATATAACAGCTGATCTTATGTTATACGATATGTTTTAGTACACCTTCTTACCGACCTTTCACCCTGCCTTACCATGGCGATTTCTCTTCTCAATTGTTAAGTCAGTAAGAAAGTAATGGTTTATCCATTGACTACGAACCTAGTTTCATAGACCTGTGCCTCAAGGAATAAACCTCTCAGAGGAACCAACCCCTGAATTTTTGATAAAACCAATTAGCCTCCGATAAGCCCTATTCAAGCTCCTTTTCGGGTAGTGGAATCTTTGAGAGACACTTGTGATTTAAAGACTATACCTGGATACCTAATGAACTTATCTTATTTAGAATGAAAACACAGCTAATTAGAAAATATACCTTTTTATTTATTTGTTCCAAGGTTCAAATTAATTATTATTGTTTTTATTTAATTTAACAGGATTTTCTTGACTAATTGCTTTTTCAAAATTTCATACAACTTGCCATTTAATTAAACATTATTATCTCATCCTATGTTCTTAAATTTTCTTATTATCATTAGTTTTGTATATAATTTAAATTATCAAAGTTACCATAATTAATTTTGTATATAGGTTTGATTGTTACAGTTAAATTTAACATATTTTAAAATCTGATTCTTTTTCAAACACTTAATATTACTATTTAATGCCTTTAGGCTAGGCCTTGAACAATTAACTTCTTTAGAAATTATTCATTAGAAATTTACTTAGAAAAAGCCATATAAGATATACACCTTTATACTTAATCCATACATTCCCACAGCGATGGAAATGGAAAGTCAATTTTGAATCTTTGTTACTTAAATTTGGGTAACCTAAGAGAGTTGACTAATCAGTCCCTTAGGTTATTCCCATCTTATTTAATTTTGAATTTAAGTTAATATAATTTGAAGTAAAATGTTATTTAAAAAGAATAATTAAATTGATTATATAACCTTGTACTGTAGAAATCTTTTTATCTTCGTTAATTTTGTCATCTGTCGCTCCCGTTACAGCTTCAAGGGTCTTGGTAGGTAGGCGTCTCTCCATAATTTCGTTTAATCTTCTTATTTTCTTTTATTTTGCATTTTGGTGGTCGAAATTTTGTTCTGGGTATATATGAGCCCTTGCTCATATATATCTTCCTTCCCCTGATCACATCGTAGCACTTTTACTCTGTTTCTAGCACATTTTTTCTTGTCCTGGTCGCATGGTACTAAAACACGTCTGCTCGCCTTGAGAGCCTCATGCATTCTAATTCTGGATAGCGTCTCTTTTGTGAGGCCCGTCTTCTCCAATTTCAAACTTCCCACGCCCTAGTATCCATTTTTCAACTTTTGCCCAATCAGAAGGCCGTTGCCATGGCAATTGACTTTGTTTGTTCGGAAATTCTGAACTAAGATTAGTTTCACTTTTTGTAAAAGGCGTTTCTGTATTCTGACGTGTCCTTTCCATTTTTACCTTTTATTTAATAACGTATTTGACTTTATTTCTTCTTATTTAATTTAATTTTCTTTTTAAAATTCCTAATCCAAAGTTCGACTGTAGCGCTTTCGTTTCGTAGTGACAAGATTTATAATCAATACCCTAGGCGGATTTTTCCGGAATCAAATATGACTGCTTCTAGTATAACCTAATTTCTAGGCTATTACATTTTAACATTTAATCTTTACTTTTACATAAATACTATTTTCCCTAGCTAGGCCTAATTTACTTTCCTCACATCTTATAAATTTACATTCTTTATTCCTGATTATATTTAAGTACAATTGTTTTAATAGCCGGCATCTAGGCCGAGTTTGTTATACTACACAATTACCGTCTTTTTAGTATACATAATTTAGGCTATCCACTTTAAAGTGATAATTTTTCTTATTGATTATAATTTATGTTTTTTAAGTCTAAAGTTATTTCTAATTTTCTTCATTTTACTATTATTTACCCTAGTTTTAATATTATTATTATTATAATGCTTTAAAATTTTTACATATAAATTCAGCCAATTATTTAACCAGGTTAGGTTTGATTCTGGTATTCTGTACAATTACCCTGATTCTTTGCATCGGACATTCTGGCCGCTGCAAAATTCCCCCCTTTTTAAAATATGAAAATTTTGGTTCTTCTCTCCCTTGAAACAGATAAACATAATTAATAACATATTTGTGAAAAGTAACATTAACACTTATACTAGTTTATATTAAAATTTTCATATTCCTTTCATTAATCTACTATTTCTATTCATCTTCATAACTTAATTAATTTTACTAAAGTTCACAATTTACTCTCCTGTCCCTTTCACTCACATATATATCATTGTCACATTAGTCACTTCACATTCTATTTACTCATTTATTACTCCTGTCCTTAGTCACATTCTTTTTTATTTAATCTTATTTCAAGTTTATATTAACTATACATTATTGTATATTGTAATCCTTATATTACACATTCATTGTTGTTTAACACAACATTTACTTTAATAAATTCAATGAATCCCGTTCATTTAACATATGGCTTTTTCTTTTACATTTAATACTGATTTTATATTATTTGTCCTATGTATTTGGATTATGTTACTGCTTTAATCTACTACTTAGATTTATTTTACATTTTTATTTTTATTACTTAACCGTTACTCCCTATGTCACTGATGGATCATTTTTTATTTACCTTGCCTTATTATCCTTTATTCTTTAAATATCTTTATGTCTTTGATGTCATAGATCCCCCTTATATTCCCTGTTTCCAAGTTTGCTATTTCATAAGTTTTTGCCCCCAATCGTCTAGCCACTACATATGGACCCTGGTAAATTAATAGCATCTTCTCGGTTTCTTGACGGCTCAAGTTAGATCTATTTACCCTTGTTATCAGTACCTTGTCTCCACATTTCAATTCCGTCTGCTTCGTCTTTCTATTTAATTTCTCAGCCCTGAGCTCTCCTGTCCTTCTCATTCTATCGTATGCCTTCTGCACACGCTGCTGTTGTGTTTCCGTTACTACATTTTTACAAACGTCTGGTACAAATCCTTGCCACACATATTCCGGATCAACCCCGAACTGAATCTGCTCTGGAGTGTATCTAGTAGCTTCATGCGGTAAAGCATTGATTACTCCTTCCATGTATGACAGGTACTTCCGCCATTGCGATTGGTTATCATAGCAGTAGGTCCGCAATATCCTTCTCAGATCTCTATTTACTCTTTCTGCTAAATTCACCTGCGGGTGCCGTACTGGGCTCAGTATGTGTTGGATTCCTTCACACCTGATCCAAGTACGCCATTGCCGTGATGTAAATGCAGTTCCAAAATCTGTAAGGATCTTGCTTGGTTTCCCTACTGCTTGAAAATAATGCAGTAACTTCAACTTTGAGCTCCTTGTTGTGGTACTTCGTACTGCATATAACTTAACATACTTCGAGAAGCTATCTATTACTACCAATATATGTTTTACCCCACCAACGCTGGTTGGTAAGGGCCCTAGATGGTCTATCGCCACCATTTCGCCTGGCCCTCTTGAGACGATTGGTTTCGTGCTTCCTTGGAGGTATCTATTTGTCGGTTTTGCGTACTGACATATCTGACATCTTTCTATCACTTGTAATATCCGTTTCTTCATTTGCTTTATATACATGCTCTGGCTCATTATATTCGTTATTTTATTTCTCCCTATGTGAGCATATATCTGATGTATGTTCTCAATTACCTCGTTTATTATTGATTCCGGGATTACTATCTTTATTTTATTTTTGACTTCTTTACACAATATCCCTTCTTGTATTGAATATTTCTTAAATTTGGTCACGTTTTCAAAAAATTTTTCTAATTCTGGTTGTTCTCTTTGTAAGTTTTTTATGTTTTAAAACTTTGCTTTTAGTGTTCCTTCACATCCTATTTGTAACCGTCCTACTTTTATAACCTGACGGTTCTGACTGTTTCCCTTATTATCCATCTCATTCTGATACATCCGACTCACGACGTCGCACCGTATGTTTTCCTTTCCTGGGCAATGTATCACTGTTGGTTGATACTCCTGAATCGCCAATATCCACCTAGTAATTCGTGAATTAGTGAAATTGCACGTGTTCATAAATTTCAATGCCTTATTATCCGTTATGATAGTTAGTGGCGCTCCCACTATTAATGGCCGAAATTTTTTCAAGCCATGCACTATAGCCAATAATTCTTTCTCGCATATAGTGTATGCCTTCTCACAACTCTTAAGTGTTCGGCTGACGAACCCTATTACTTGCATTTGCCTTTGTCCATCTCTCTGGAAAATCTGACTGGCAATTGCATTATCGCATGCATCTGTCTGTAGGAACGTGCGTTGCCCTTCGATTGGATGCATCAGAGTGACTGATTCCGTAAACAAGTCTTTTACCCTATTGAAGGCTTTACTCATGTATTCATCCCAGATCCAGGGCTGATCTTTTCTTAGTAATTTCAACAAGGGTGAAGTCTCTTCAGCATGTTCCTTTGTAAATCGTGCATAGTAATTTACAAAACCTGGAAACGATTGTAGTTGTTTTTTGTTTCTAGGTTCTGGGAAATCCTGTATTGCCTGTAGCTTCTCTGGGTCTGTGGTGACCCCTTCTTGTCTGAAGATATATCCTAAGAACTTCACCTCTTGTTGACAGAACAAGGTTTTCTTCGGGTTGATGGTTAAATTCCCCTCTCTGAATCTGGTGAAAATTGTCCTCAGGTGACTGTGGTGCTCATCGAATGTCTCAGATAGACACAACAGATCATCGACAAACACTAAAAGATTTTCCTCTAACTCCTTACCCAAAGTGATATCTACCGTTCTCACTAGAGCCGCTAGGGAATTTTGGAGTCCGAAAGGCACAACTTTGAAATTATATACTTTATTATTAAATAAAAATCCTGTATATTTTTTGGACTCATTAGTCAACGGTATTTGCCAGAAACTTGACGTTAAATCTATTTTTGAAAAATATCGCCTGTTGCGACCTTTCCTTAGTATATCGTCAATAGTGGGTGCACTTTCATAATCCGGCACAGTTATCTCATTCAATTTCATAGCGTCTAGGCACAGACGGATGGTCTTGTCTGGTTTTATTACTGTCACCATTGGGTTGATGTAAGGAGTTCTTGAGCGTTCGATGATGTCATATCTGAGCATTCTAACAATCTCTTCTTGGACCTGTTTACGGTAATTAATTGGAATTGGATAATTCCTTCGTACAAAAGTTTTATTCTCTATTAGTTTCAATTGATGCTTATATTTATTTGATCTTCCCGGTATCTCGCTAAATATATCGTCATATTCCAATATTAGCTGGTTTAATTGATTTTGCTGTTCTTTGTCTAATATACATTTATTTTCTGTTTCTTCTTTTCGATTCCTAAATGGTTAATTCTCAAATATTTTCTTATTATCCGTCCAGCTTTATCTTTCTTTTTCTTCTTTCTTCTTTTCCAATTTCTTAACTTTCCCTTATTCTCCTTAAATCTACCTTTTATTTTTCTGTTTTTGAATTGTAATGAAATGAAGGTTCTTCTCGTATTTGGATTGGTTCTCATTTTAATTGACTTTCGAACTCTTGAACTAGTAAATGGGTTTTTCTTTTTTCTTTCTTTAATTTCAATTTCTTTCTTTTGGGTTATCTCTCCAGAATCTAAAGTCTTAGTCATGGGCTTCCGAGCTACTTGTTGGTTATTCATTTTAACCTCGTTGTTCCCCCCTTTTAATTGTTTCGACGCGACGTTTATACTTTTATTTATATTTATTTTCTTATTTATTATTTTTCCACTCACATTATTTCCCCTTTTTGGCACTATTTCGGCCTTACTTTGTTTATATTTTGTTTTGCTCTTAATCTCAGCTGCAGCTCTTCTTTCCATGTCCTTTGTTTCTTTATCTCCTGTATTGACTCTCTCAGGTCTTAAATTAATTTCCTTATTTATTATATTTTCATTTTTGTTTTTAAATGTTTTGTTTTTGTTTAATTTTTCCTCTGTTTCATTTTTTATTTTTCTTTGATATTCGTTTTTTAAGATTTCCCCTTTACTTGTTTCTTGTCCATTTCCTCCTTCATTCATTCGACAGTGCCCCTGCTTCTCGCACTGTCGCATTAACCCCTCCTTTTTGCTTTGATGCCCTATTGTTGATGCATCTTCTTTTCCCTGGGTTATCTGACATATTTTTCGGACTTCTTTATTTTCCTCTATCTTTTGTATTTTATTTTTAAAGTCCTGGTACACCATCTTCCCTTCTATCTCGAAGGTCACAAAGCGTCTATCCATGTTTATCCGTGTCTTTAGGTCATACAGTGTGTTGCACCCCATAATCATCTCCGACCGAAGTTTGGAGACCACTATGAAGATGCAGTCCACTTTTATGCCTTTAATTGTTAAGGGAATTAAGCATTGCCGGGTAACCTTTATTTGTGCAGTCTTAATGGCTGTTACAACTCCCACATTGTTGATGGGTAGTTCCAGGAACTTAAACCCATGCAACTTGAGGTTGTTGTAAGCCTTTTCTTGAATGACTGACACGTCTGCACCCGTGTCAATCTCTACCTCTATAGAGTGCCCTTCTACCTCACAGTCAATTACAGGACATGGCTCTTTCTTCTGGTTACCTTCGCCAATCTCCTTGTCCTCTTCTAACAATTCAGCACGAATATCAAGAGACAGTCCACCAACTCTAAGCTCTTGATTTTGGTGTACTTCATTGTTATTTTCCTGTTGTATTGTTTTTTTTATTTTTGTTCTTTAGGTCTTCCGCCTTTCCTTTATGTAATGTTCCCTGTTTCTCCGGGTAGTATTTCCTATATTTTGTTTGTTGTTGGATCTCTAATGGTTTTCTCCTCTTTTCCTTCCTACCATTAGGGATCCTCTCATTTAGTTTTTTGATTGACCACTTGGCCCTGGATTTTGTGGTGTCTTTTCTTTTGTCTGTGGGCCTTCTTTTGTTTGGTTTTGTGGCCTGTATTCTGGCCTTTGTGGTTGCCACTGATTTTGCGGCCTATTTCTTGGTCCCTCTCTTTGGTAGAGCCCCTGTCTCCAGTTTCCTCTCCCTTCTACCGGGTAAGGCTCTTGCCTCCAATTTCCCTTGTATCCGGGGTTTCTCGTTTGGTGTGTCCACCCTTTCCTCTCAGGTTCCCGATCCTCAGTCCTAGGCTGAGTCCGGTTCCTGGTAGCCTCCTGCTCCATGTTCCTTCGGATGTATTTTACCGCCTCCTCTATGTCGGTAGCCGCCATTCCGGAACATCCTATATACATTCTGTTCCCATAATGCTTCATAATCTTCATAATTAACTCCGCCTGATTGTATGGCGGGGTTAGGTGTCTCGCCGTGTTCACCATTTTTAAGAAATAATTTACCATGTTGTTTGTGCCTCGATGGTATTCATATTTTCCATTTTCGATTCTTCCTCGAATTCTCTCTTGTGCATGAGATCCCCAAAAGTGGCTAAAGAATCTCTCCTTAACTTCATCATAATTTTCCTCCTCCATATTCATGGCCAACCACCATTCTTGTGCTGGTCCTTTAAGATGTCTCTCCATTATTTTCCGTTTTTGTCCTTCCTCCATGTCGGGATCAATTTCGGACATCATACCTTCTAGGTGTTTAATGAAATCAATAGGGTCTTCATCTTCCCTACCGTAGAATTCCTTCTTGCTTTTGTCTCCATTATCACCCATCTCAAACATCCTTGATTTAAACAAGGTAGCTATATTTGTTCCTTCTCCCATATTCTTTATCTTATTCTCAACTACTTGTACCCTTCTTTCTACTTTTTTGACTTCTCCCTTAACTGTTTCTACAGTCTGTTTATTTTCACTGACTGTTACCTCTAAGTTATACAGCTTTTCTATAGTCTCTTGGATTTTATTTCCCATTTCCTCATTCTTTCTTGTAATTCCTTCATTTATATCATCTATTCTCTTATTCATGATTTCCAAAAGATTCTTAATTTCTTGTTTATCCTCCTCTCTTTCTTTCTTTCTTTCTACTTTTTCCTCTTTTCTTTCTTTCTTTCTTTGTTCCTCTATCTTTTTTACTAATTCTTCTTGTTCCTTTATTCTCCCTTGTTTCTGTTCCTCCATTTCTTTTAATCTTTCCTGTTTTTGTTTCTCTTCCTCTTTTAATCTTTCTTGTTTTTGTTCCTCCTTCTCTTTTAATCTTTCCTGTTTTTGTTCCTCCATCATTTTTTTAAAAAACTCCATCATTTCAGATGGTTCTGTGTCTTTTCTCTGTCTTGTCGCCATCTTAAAGTCTCGTATTTAACTATCCTTTTATTCCCTTACTAACTTCTCCTACTTCTATATTTTTACTATATACTGAGTACTTAATTAAATATTCATTTAGAATTGTGCTCGATGTGATTCGGTTCAGTGTTCCCTTGACCTTGTCTATCTAACGCCTATGTATTCTATTTACTTTTATTAATAACTAACATTTATTTTTTTATTTATATTATATTTCTTTTCTTTATTATTATTATTATTATTTTTTTTTTTTTTACTTAATATGCCCTACCGACGCCTACTGAATTTTATATTACTTAATTATTTCCTTTTAATTATTATTATTTATTCTAAGTTCTTTTTAATTTCATTTTTATTTTAATTAATTCTAATTTAATTTAAAGAACTTCTTTGGTTTTCATTTTATGATCCCTATTATTATTTACAATTTTAATTGAATTCTATTTAATTAATTTTGTTTCACTAGGCTCCTTAGTCGATTTAAATCTGTCTCTATTTGATGTTGACCCGATGTTACAATGTAAGCATCGAGCCTCAAATGTTGGGCGCCATACTTTTCTTACCGACCTTTTACCCTGCCTTACCATAGCCCTTTCTCTTCTAAAGTGTTAAGTCAGTAAGAAAGTAATGGTTTATCCATTGACTACGAACCTAGTTTCATAGACCTGTGCCTCAAGGAATAAACCTCTCAGAGGAACCAACCCTGAATTTTTGATAAAACCAATTAGCCTCCGATAAACCCTGTTCAAGCTCCTTTTCGGGTAGTGGAATCTTTGAGAGACACTTGTGATTTAAAGACTATACCTGGATATCTAGTGAACGTATCTTATTTAGAGTGAAAACACAGCTAATTGGAAAATATACCTTTTTATTTATTTGTTCCAAGGTTCAAACTAATTATTATTGTTCTTATTTAATTTAACAGGATTTTCTTGACTAATTACTTTTTCAAAATTTCATACAACTTGCCATTTATTTAAACATTATTATCTCATTCTATGTTTTTAAGTTTTCTTATTATCATTAATTTTGTATATAATTTAAATTATCAAAGTTACCATAATTAATTTTGTATATAGTTTTGATTGTTACAGTTAAATTTAACATATTTTAAAATCTGATTCTTTTTCAAACACTTAATATTACTATTTAATGCCTTTAGGCTAGGCCTTGAACAATTAACTTCTTTAGAAATTATTCATTAGAAATTTACTTAGAAAAAGCCATATAAGATATACACCTTTATACTTAATCCATACATTCCCACAGCGATGGGAATGGAAAGTCAATTTTGAATCTTTGTTACTTAAATTTGGGTAACCTAAGAGAGTTGACTAATCAGTCCCTTAGGTTATTCCCATCTTATTTAATTTTGAATTTAAGTTAATATAATTTGAAGTAAAATGTTATTTAAAAAGAATAATTAAATTGATTATATAACCTTGTACTGTAGAAATCTTTTTATCTTCGTTAATTTTGTCATCTGTCGCTCCCGTTACAGCTTCAAGGGTCTTGGTAGGTAGGCGTCTCTCCATAATTTCGTTTAATCTTCTTATTTTCTTTAATTTTGCATTTTGGTGGTCGAAATTTTATTCTGGGTATATATGAGCCCTTGCTCATATATATCTTCCTTCCCCTGATCACATCGTAGCACTTTTTACTCTGTTTCTAGCACATTTTTTTTTGTCCTGGTCGCATGGTGCTAAAACATGTCTGCTCGCCTTGAGAGCCTCATGCATTCTAATTCTGGATAGCGTCTCTTTTGTGAGGCCCGTCTTCTCCGATTTCAAACTTCCCACGCCCTAGTATCCATTTTTCAACTTTTGCCCAATCAGAAAGCCGTTGCCATGGCAATTGACTTTGTTTGTTCGGAAATTCTGAACTAAGATTAGTTTCACTTTTTGTAAAAGGCGTTTCTGTATTCTGACGTGTCCTTTCCATTTTTACCTTTTATTTAATAACGTATTTGACTTTATTTCTTCTTATTTAATTTAATTTTCTTTTTAAAATTCCTAATCCAAAGTTCGACTGTAGCGCTTTCGTTTCGTAGTGACAAGATTTATAATCAATACCCTAGGCAGATTTTTCCGGAATCAAATATGACTGCTTCTAGTATAACCTAATTTCTAGGCTATTACATTTTAACATTTAATCTTTACTTTTACATAAATACTATTTTCCCTAGCTAGGCCTAATTTACTTTCCTCACATCTTATAAATTTACATTCTTTATTCCTGATTATATTTAAGTACAATTATTTTAATAGCCGGCATCTAGGCCGAGTTTGTTATACTACACAATTACCGTCTTTTTTGTATACATAATTTAGGCTATCCACTTTAAAGTGATAATTTTTCTTATTGATTATAATTTATGTTTTTTAAGTCTAAAGTTATTTCTAATTTTCTTCATTTTACTATTATTTACCCTAGTTTTAATATTATTATTATTATAATGCTTTAAAATTTTTACATATAAATTTAGCCAATTATTTAACCAGGTTAGGTTTGATTCTGGTATTCTGTACAATTACCCTGATTCTTTGCATCGGACATTCTGGCCGCTGCAACCTGTATTAACGCATAGGTTGTGCCACTTTATTTAAATTAGTTGTCATTATTTAATAAAAAGTATCTAAAATAAAATTTTCTATTGTTACATGAATAGTGGTTGGCTTTAAAATTTTTTGTTTGTTACATGAACCTTATTTTTTTAAATTTAATTATTTTTTTAATGTTTAACTCCCAATGACGTTAGAAGTCAGGATTTATATTTATATTTGGGTTATTATAAGTACAAGACTTATACTTTGCGTTATATTTAAGAAACTAAGAATGTTAGTGACGTTTGAGGAGATAGCGCTAAGAGTTACGCTTTCCGAACGCGAAATCGCTTTCATATTAATGTAGGGAAAGCTAACCTTAGGGTTACATGGCATCTTTAATTACACAACGCCCACAAATTTCCCGAAATGTAAATTTGGAAGTAATCCAAGAACATTGACAGCATTGTTGTTTGTCTTGTTTTGGCGCGTGTTCTATGGAATTAAATATTGGTGCCCAATAAAACAATATTGTCAATATGTGCGCCTGATTTATCGACACAACGGCCAACGTTGTCTTGTACAATGATTTATTTCATTGCTTTGTCTACCTCAGTCAAAATATTATTGGAGTTAAGTTTTATGTCATGTAGAACTTGCATTTTACTTTTAATTTCAATGTAGTAATAACAATATGTCGGTTTAATAAAAAAAATTTTTAATTCCTTCTATTAGTTCACACTCTCTTTATACATCTTTGTATATCTTGTTCATCTATTCAGCTTTAGTAAAATACTTTTTATTCATTCTTACATTCTTCAAAGTTCATCCTTATACAATTTTAAAAAGTACATTATTTTTAACTTGTAGTGGATAACAGTTGATGGTAACCAAGTTTCTTCCAGTGGCAATTCATAAATTAAATGTAATCATGAAATAATTTTAAATTTATATGCCAGAAATATTTTTTACCAAAGGAGCAAGATATGCAATATAGTTACTTCATCCCATTCCGCTTAAGATTAGTGATAACATACATACATAAGTGATTTCATTAAACAGCTGATTTTATGTTATGGGTTATGTGGTGAAACGACTGGTGTAACGCAAAGGTTATGTTACTTTATTTACATTCATTGTAATTATTTAATAAAAAGTAACTGAAATAATTTTTTTTAAATAAATGCGGTGGATTTGTGAGTGAAGAACAACAATTTCTTTATAAAAGCAACGTTTTAATAAGGCTACTTTATCGTCATCAGACCTTATTCCTCCTACACTCTATTAAAAAATAGCGTCGTGACATAGCCTTAGTATATTTATGAACATAGAGTGAAAACTAGAGTATTTTTTATAGAGTGCAGAAGGAATAAGACCTGATGATGATAACGTAGCCTTTATGAAAACGTTGTCTGTTTGAAGTAGTTTTAGCTGACTTGCAAATCAACCCTATTTACTTAGACAATAATTTCTGCGAATTTTCCTTCGTTGAGCTAAATAGGAATTGACTTTAAAAACTTCAAGTTTATATTATTTGCTTTAATTTAATGATAGTCAAGACATTGGTTGGCTGGTTTAAAAGTACTGTATTTAAATAGTTCTAACAAACTGGAAGTACATATTTTATACCTATAATTTACGTTTAGAACCTAATAAACAATATTAAATATCAAATTCAATTAAAACAAATTTGCATTAAAGCTTACATTTCTTACTATTCTGCACACATTATTTATTTATGTGCTGGTAATTAGAATGTGTTAAAATTATTCCCATACACTGCGGATATACAGTACGTAGCCTCTAAATGCTACTTGAGTTACACTTTAGTAAATATGTGTAAAGAACACAACGCGCTCGCTCGCACACACACACACACACACACACACACACACACTATATATATATATATATATATATATATATATATATATATATATATATATATATATATAAAGAACTAAGTCAAAATACAAATACAAGAATTATAATTGAATTGTAAATTCAATTATAATTCTTGTATTATAATAAATATTCGGCGAAAAGGTTTGAATAAATATATTCATAAAAAGTATTCTTGTTTTTGAAATATTTTTAATTTATTAATTATATATATATACATATATATATATATATATATATATATATATATATTGAATGAATTTTTTTTAGTTTTTTCATACATTGAAGCTTTTCACTGATTGATAGTATAAGCATTATCAAAATTCCCAGATGTAGCTATAGAACTATAAGGTACTTAGACAGTTTAGCTTCAATGTATGAAGAACACTAAAATACGAATTCTCGTTTATATATTCGTAATATATATATTCGAATTCTCGTGTATATATTCTTCGATGTATGAAGAACACTAAAATAAAAAACTCTTGTGTTCTGAAAGTGTTATTTAATCATGTATAACTACAAATTGCAATCCAAACTATATATTATTGTATTTTAGCAATAATATGGATGTTTCTATCATTCTCTCTCTCTCTCTCTCTCTCTCTCTCTCTCTCTCTCTCTCTCTCTCTCTTTCTCACACATAATTACCCAACGCCACAAATTCGGAGTAGTAATGTTATGTATGTATTTGGTTAGTGAAGAGCATCCTTTAAACTTTATATTTCGTTTCAAACCTTATATAATAGACGTTAAATCTCGAGTCGAAGCCAAGAATCGTGGTGACGAAGGCGTTTTCTTGCAAACACACATTACCTGATTAAACTAAAAGCTTCTAAAAACATTACGGTATTTTCTATAGGAAAACATTTGTCCTTAAATTGTTACTTATTTAAGTGCTAACATATATGTGAGGATAGAAATTATTAATTTAATAAAACATGAATGTATAGAGGAATTTTAATACAGCTAGGTTGACAATTATGCCAAATGGATTAGGACGTATCAAGACTCTGACACAGAAACAGAGATGAAGTTTAGGTATCTATCAACACAATCTAAAATACAAATAAAACGAAATAGCAAAATGGAAAGCATTGTGGCTTCAGCTAGTAAAATATTCACATGTTTAAAAGCGAAGAAAAATAAAAAGCTAATGTCAAATATTAGTTTCTCCGGAATGGTGCCAACGGACAGATAGTCCAGAGGAGGGGAGATGGCAGGTTTGGGTGAAGGCGCCCGGGAGGAAAGACAAGGAAGGGTGAGACTACCGGGAAAGGTAGAGGGGAAGGGGATTACTCCAGGAGTGATGGAGACAGCAAGCGAGGTGGAGACGTCAGAAGGAAGATGATTCCCTTAATACATTATTAAGGAGAAAACCTACCATAACAGTATTTAATATTATACTAACAGTATATAAGTTCATTATTACTTTAATATTTAATGAAATATTTGAGTAAGTGTAGTGAGTTAACATATCGTTGCCTTGATTATTTCTCAGTTTGGCCTTCTAACACAAATAAACGCCAAAAGCAAGGGTTGGTTGAAGCCTAAGATATGTTGTTACTATATACACTAAGCGTCTCGCTTTACGCCACTGTTCCAAGAGCTCGCATTAGCATCTTCTAGACAGTATTTTCGTAAGATCAACGTTTAAATGTTTTAAAACAAAAACGAGAAACATTTAAATTATTAGGAGATTTAATCACTAAACAAAATTATACTTTAATGTTGCAAACATGTCACTAAGTGATATTACTCGCTATTTAAAGCGAAGGAGGCCACAGATACAGAAAGAATTGTAAACAACATTCTTAAAGAAACAATATTATCGGTAAATAAAACATTTTTAGGCCTTCAGAGACGGTGTCGCGTGTGATCAAAGAAAGGTCAGACCTTGTACATTTAGGGAGTGTTACTCCTGCAAAGGCTTCGACCCTTTCATATTACGAGGTCTCTTCTTGGAAACTGTTTGAGTGATTAGCCCCATTACATTGCGACTTCAGGAAATGTATTTTTACAATATCATGACAGAGAGTCTTTATGTAATTATATCTATCTACTGACATTGTACAGGAGTAGTGGAGAGAATAAGATGCACAAGAAGATGATGAAATGATGTTTGGCAAGGAATACCTGACTCCCGCCTTCACCTCTTCTTCCAGCTCTACTTCCATAGGTCCTTCAGCAGAGTCTACAGTAGGTTATAAAACAACTTCCCCCACAAACCTTTCCTCAATCCTCCATGTTAACGTTATACATTGACTATGAGAGAAACCTTAAGGCCATGCCTGTTAACACGCAGCTAAAGAATAAATCCAGCCGTCAGTAGAGACATAGTTACGGAATATTAAGAGTTTTCTTCAAACAGGAGTTAATTGTTTTAAAAAATATTTCTTTTAAACTGATCTTAATTACTTTAAAAAACCAACTTTATTAAAAGCAAAATAACTGCAAATGTATTACATTAGGGGAGGTATATAAACGTGTTTCGTACAACGCACAAACATTTTATGTTTAAAAAGTGTTTAAAATATATTAAGTATTTTTTTAATTACGAAAAAGTAAGTAGAAACAAAGATTTAACAATCTTAGATTATAAATACTTAGTATTTAGAAACACTAACGGCAAAAATAAAGTAAAGTGTGTTTATAAAAAATCACAATTTTTTAAATTTTGAACCCAAAAATTTATTTTTTTTAAACAATGTGTTCTACAAATTTGGAATTTCAAAAAAATTTACAAGTAATCAAGAAACAAAAATAACATTGCGTAGATGACGCCCTTCCGATTGGACACGTTTCCAGGCGTTCCTTGAAGCTACGCATTTACATCTTGTAATATTTCTCTTGGATTGGCTTAGATTTCTCGTCGGGTGACTTAATTCAACTCAGGTAATGTCTATGGAAAACTTGGGCACGGGATTTCAAGATACCATAAAAAAAAAGTCCAGGATCGGGGAGGGATAAAGAGCAACTCCACTGCTTTTTCAGGGACAGCCTGATGGACACGTTTGGGCCATCTTGCTGAAACCAATGTTTGGCATTGCTATTCAATAGGGGCGAAGTACAGGCTCTGGGGTAATAGTAACTGCCTGGCCGTTATCGTTCTCACACGTACACCCCTTTGACCCTCACTCTTACCGCACACTACACTGTCGTCGAACACCAAAATCTAAAGTTTTGCTAGTTTACAAACCATCCAAATGAATATGTGAATCATCGTAAAACCGCCTTCAAGAGCGATGCTCTAGGTCTTACATCTCGAGTGTAACTGAAACTTCCAGCTCCCATCTACACAATAGGACCCTCCCAACCACCATCCACTCCATACTTGCTGTGTATTACCCGATACAAAAACATGGGGTTTCCTGTACACATTCTGATTTCAATATCATCGTAGTAAAGCGTTTATTAATATTTTTAAAAAATATGTAATTTAGAAAAACATTTAGTTATTAATAAAATATATTCTACACTTTATAATTTCATTAATACTAGACCTATTATACGGAGGTTCAACAGTAATGCTGAAAGAAACATGCCATTACCTCTCACTTCTTACTTCGATAGTGAGCAGCGTTAGGGACATCGGGATACTTCTGCTTTGGCTGGACCACCTAGGAGGTAAGGAGGCAATATTCTTCCTAGTCCGGGCAAACACTAGATGTTCGCTGCACGATAGTCTCATTGAACAACGCACGAGACGTAGCCTATAGGTTGCGGCGCAAGCAACACAGTCTCAGTTCCCATATGTGAGTGAGGGTACGGGCGTGAGCATTATTGCACATCCCATTCTACGCGCCACTCATCACCAGAGGCATTTCCAGACGTGTCACACATCTCGAAGACGACTAGGGATGGTCAATATTTTCTGTCACGGTGACTTGTCATTGATATTAGTTTGTCGCTGGTGGTACCAGTGATAAAATATGGAAAATGCCAGTTCCAGTGACAATGGATCGATCGGAAGTTATTTCTGTTGTGATAAGGCAAAAAGTCGCAGTCGCTGGATGAAACGTTACTAATATTTTACAGCCGCTGTCATTGGCTGATTTGTCGCTGTCACTGGCTCTGCTCTCACCACTCGTCCCCAAATCATTTTCCCAGTGTGGTATGCCTGCCTGTTATTAGTGTCTCAGTATCCCTTGTCATTAGTACTAATGTTACCGGTAAAAGTCTCTGATCCGAACCTCACGCTGTCACTGGATCCGTTAAAGTCACTGGATCGACCATCCCTAAAGACGACATGGTGCCTAGTGTTTTCGCTGGTTAATTACAGTGTAGTAAAACCTTGTTGCAACAACCTTTCCCAACAATATTCTTCGCCAGGTGCTGACTAACCGCAGTCTACTCGAGGCTAAGCCAGCATAAAACCCGGCACGTTGTGTAGATAAGCTAAGGGACTTGTGAGCCTTGAGCTACCCTTCGCGAGACAAGCAGATATATATGCAGTGCTAGAAGCTGTATGAAATAGTGTAGGCCTAATCCTACTCGGAAATAAAGCAGAACGTTGCCCAACAATATTCTTCGCCAGGTACTGACTAACCGCAGTCTACTAGTGGCTAAGCAAGCATAAAACCCGGCACGTTGTGTAGATAAGCTAAAGGACTTGTGAGCCTGGAGCTACACTTCGCGAGACCAGCAGGTATATATGCAATGCTAGAAGCTGTATGAAATAGTGTAGGCCTAATCCTACTCGAAAGTAAAGCAGAACGTTTCCTAACCAATATTTTTGTAGTGCAACGTTTGTTTAGATACGTCTCGCAAGTCAGAAGGGCGCGTTGGAAAATAATAAGATAAATTAAATATATTTAATAATATAGGAACAAACTTGATGTTGCTAATGACTTGGGTTGTGCTCTAACTAAAATACAACCTCAAATTGGCATGCTGTTGTAAAAAATCCTCGCTAACCTATAGTTCTCTTACCAGTTAAAATTTACATTGTAAAATGTTATAGCTTGAAATGCTATATCATGTTTCTTGTGAACAATTGTATAAATAAATAAATTGTTTTCAATATATATTATTAGATTCTTTATCATATGTCCATATCATTTATTTATAGGGTATAGTGGAGGGGGCGTGGTAAGATTTCATTTCAAGAGGAGGGGGCTGCTACCAAGAGGTTTGGGAACATCTGTTTTACGTAATCAGCAAGCAACCTTCGTATTGCAATCAACAAGCAACCAAGCTGTATTTGGTTACCCCGAACAAATTCTTTGCAATTTAATGACGTCTGTCGGCCTATTGATTATTTGTCGTGAACAACAAATTATCTCTTTGTAACAGACCGATACGACACAAAGAAAGGGATGGGGCAGAAGAAAAGTACGCGGAAAAGAGAGGATGATGAGGGGGGACAGATAAAAAGAGAAGCACTCAGACACTTCTCTTGATTAATAACGGATCTGTTAACCCAAACTGTAATTATCGTTTTTAAAAAAGTAATTCAAACATTTTCTTTCTTAAAAATACAGGGTATACTGTAGTACTAAAATATTATACTTTTGGAATTACTCATTCCAAACTCTGAAACGTGTAAAAGCTTGTAAATGGAAAACATATTTCGCCAAAGTTTAATATATCAGCATCGCACGCAGTATTATAGACATTTATGTCACTATGTTAATTGACTTTTTCAGTTTTATGTGAGTTAGAGTCAAATTTTTAGATGAGTTATAAAAAAAGCATTGGGCCCAATATAAGAGACACAATAAGTTAATCAACGTTTTATGTACCAATGAAGCGTGACTAAACTTCATTAGACTGGCGCGATATTAAATCTCTGTCATTTAACATGTATTTCCCAGCATAATAAAGTTTATAGGTGTTGAGTCAATAAATGGAGGCTTAGGTGGAACTTAAACAATATATTACACCTCCCGAACGTCACAGAGCATGTTGGTTGGTATGATGTTGTGTTCCAAGCCCTTAAAATAGAGGAGGTTCAGATTAGGTTAGGTGACAGTATGCAGTATGTAAAGACATCTGGACAGAGAAGCAGACAGGGTATCAGTTCCAAGCCCTCATAAAGAAGAATGTGCAAGTTAGATTTGGTACCCGCAAGCTGTAAATGAAGATGTCTGGACAGATAAGCACATAAGTCACCAGTTCCGAGTCTTTATAAAGGAGGATGGGTGGGTTAGGTTGGGTAGCCACATGAAGTAATTGAAGATGTCTGGACAGAATAGCACATAGGTCACGAGTTCCAAGCCCTTATAAAGGAGGATATGCAGGTTAGGTTGGATAACCACGTGAAGTAAGTGAAGATGTCTGGACAGAATATCACATAGGTCACCAGTTCCAAGCCCTTATAAAGGAGGATGTGCAGGTTAGGTTGGGTAACCGCGTGAAGTAAGTGAAAATGTCTGGACAGAATAGCACATGGGTCACCAGTTCCAAGCCCTTATGAAGGATGATGTGCGGGTTGGGTTGGGTAACCGCGTGAAGTGTGTCCTTAGCTGTACGTGTGTGCTCCTCATATGGAGCTTATACTATCAAAATTAATGCTACTCTTCAGAGACCACCATTTTCTCTTTATGCTCTTACAGTATACAATATATTGACATTGGTTGGCTAAAACATGCCCTAAATGTCCTTAATTAGAAAGTAGAACGTAAATAAATACGGTATAATCTAAACAGAAAATACGCCCTGCCACTAGTTGTTGTTTTATTATCAATACATTTACATTGGTGTTGCCAATTCACTGAAAGAGTCCATTTAATCAAGACAGTTTTCCAAAGGAGTGTACGCAACCGGGTTAACTATTTACTTGTGCATACACATTGGTAAAGTTAGTAACTCGCGCCCTTGAGCCTGATTTCTGCATTGAATATATCTTTGCTTGATTCTCAAAATACTAAGCATGTTCTATTTCTAAGTGCTTTGTGTGTAGATATGAACTAATGTGAAATCAGTTTATGAGTTCGTTCACTGACAACGATCACAACAAAATCTAATTTTCCCAATACATTTAAAACTTATTTTGTTGTATTAATCCTACTTTTGTTTATAAAACGTGTAATCATGTAAGTAAATCGAACCGTATTTAATGTTTACAAAACGTGTAATCATGTAAGTAAATAGAACCGTATTTAATGTAATAAAAAAAATAATTAACGAAAATAATACGATAATAATTAAATAGTAATTCAAACAAATAATTATTATCTCATCTTCATTTCTGTTAGTAATATTTCTATATGATTGAGTACATTTTTCTGCCATTCTTAACTTTTCAATACTCTCTTCTGTTGACGCGTTTCGGATTAACATTAATAGTACTGGTGGCCCAATTTGCCCAAATTGAAAAAATATTTTGCTCAAGACAAACAAATGAACTGATGCATGTAGTTACGAACATACAATTTGTGTTTGCCTTTCGTAACAGGTTGTATTTGCGAAGTGTTATCTCTTAAAAGCTGTACAGCAAATCACGGCTATTACGTAATGTGGTCTGATAAGGCGAGAGTAATGGGATAGCTAGCCGGGAGGTTTCAGAGATATGTGTGTAGAATATGATGCTCGTATCCCACCAACAGGTTACTAGACAGTGTGTCACGGCTTGCGTTGGTAGGGCTGCTTGACTCAAGGCGAACTAGTTGCGAGCGTAATGGGATAACTAGCCGGGTGGTTTCAGAGATATTTGTATAGATTGTGATGCTCGTATCCCACCAACAGATTACTAGACAGTGTGTAATGGCTTGAGTTGGTAGGGCTGCTTGTCTCAAGGCGAACTAGAAGCGTAATGGGATAACTAGCCGGGTGGTTTCAGAGATATTTGTATAGATTGTGATGCTCGTATCCCACCAACAGATTACTAGACAGTGTGTAATGGCTTGAGTTGGTAGGGCTGCTTGTCTCAAGGCGAACTAGAAGCGTAATGGGATAACTAGCCGGGAGGTTTCAGAGATATGTGTATAGAATGTGATGCTCGTATCCCACCAACAGGTTACTAGACAGTGTATCATGACTTGCGTTGGTAGGGCTGCTTGCCTCAAGGAGAGCTAGATGCGAGAATAATGGGACAAATAGCCGGGAGGTTACAGAGATATGTGTATAGATTGTAATGCTGCTATCCCACCAACAGGTTTTTTTTTTTTTTTTTTTTTTTTAACTTGGGAGCGGGTTTGAATTGCCCGAAGCACTGCTACCTTAAGGTATATTGTACTTACCTCCCTGATCTAGTCAAATAACCCCTTCCCTCTTACCAGGTTTAAGAGTTTCCTGACTAGAGTTTTACCTTCAGCATCCACCAAAGCCGTTCCATCACCAAAGAGGTTGAAGCGCCTCTCAGCAAGTACTCCACATCTGTAAATAATGTGTGTGGCAGTCTCCTGTTCCTGCCCGCACAATCTGCACACTGGTTCATCCTTGTAGATACCCATTTTATGCAAATGTTTCCTTAGTCCACAGTGTCCCGTGAGTAGTCCTGTGGCTATCCTTAATTCCTGCCTAGACAGATAGATGAGACTCTTCTGCAGCCCCAAGGAAGGTCTCCTAAGGGTTAGCTTACTGTGTCTCATCCCTTCGGCCCTGATCCAGTGCTCACAGTGTCTTTCAGCCATCCACCTTCGCACTGTCATCCTGACCATGGATTTGGAAATACCCACCGCAGGTTCCAGTCCAATCAGGGGAGTCGAGGACCCCTCCCTGGCCAGCGCATCTGCGGCTTCATTTCCAAGTATTCCCCTATGCCCTGGCACCCAACCAATCTTGACTTGATTGTGCCTTGCCAGAGCTTGTAGGTTAATTAGGCACTCCCTGACTATGGCCGAGGTGACCTCGTGTCCGTTTAGTGCCTTAATTGCTGCCTGACTGTCGGAGAAAATAGCAATCCGTGCCCCATGTGTTTCCCTTCTCGCTATCTCTCCCAGACAGGCATTTATAGCATATACTTCGGCCTGAAAGGCAGAGGTATGCCTCCCCAAGGAAAAAACTAGTTCTGCCCTTGGGTTTTTACAATACACCCCCGCTCCAGTGCCGAAGTCTATCTTGGAGCCATCTGTGTACCAGATCTGAGCTCCCGATGTTAATGTCCCTGACCATTCCATCACAGTTTGGTGGACCTGGTCAGGTGCAAACATTCGAGTAATGTGGTCGCTGCCCATTTCCAAGACGGGTTCTTTGACCACGCACTCGATACTCATATGTCCCGAGACATCTGGGAGGTTAGCCCAGTTGCTCGAGTTGCGCAATCTCCATGCCGCTAGCCTCGCCTCTCCCCTAAGGACAAGCTCAAGGGGAGGGAGGTTAAGCATTACTTCCATTGCTGCACCTGGTGTAGTTGACATCGCTCCCAGTGTGCACAGACAGGCCAATCTCCTCAGTTTAGCTCTTGTCTGTGCCTGGTTGGCCTTTGTCCACCACACCAGAGCTCCATAGGTAATCATAGGTCTTATCACCCTCAGATACATCCAGTGCATCATTGATGGCTTCAGTCCCCATTTCTTACCCACCATTCTTCTCACAGTCATCAGTGCCCTTTTGGCCCTGTTAACTGTCCTCTCAAGATGTAGATTCCAGGTGAGTTTCCTGTCCAGAGTAACTCCCAGGTACTTCACCTCCCCCACAAACTCAAGGTATTCACCAAAAAAGCGGGGCATCCTGGTCGTCAGATCTTTTCGCTGTCTGGTGAAGTTAATGAGAGCAGTCTTTTTTGGATTTACCCTAAGGTTCTCCTTTTTACACCACTCTTCAATCAGTCGTAGAGGATTTCTGATTACCTCAAGGACTGTATCAGGGAATCTGCCCAGGATCAGGACAACTATGTCGTCCGCATATCCTAGACAGAAGTACCTCTGTTCATTCAGGAGTTCAATAAGGTTGTCAACCACTAGGCACCACAACAGAGGAGAGAGAACCCCCCCCCCCCCCCTGTGCACAGCCCAGACTTGTCTCCGCCCTTCTGACCTCCCCTGCCACCTCTACAGAAATGCTTCTGTTTGTTAACATGGAACTTATCCAACCACAAGTGGTCGCATCTACTCCATGAAGTCTTGCACCACTTACCATCGTCTCCCCTGAGGGGTTATTGAAAGCCCCTTCAATGTCGAGGAAGGCACCTATGGCACAACCTTTCTTAGCGATCATTTGCTCAATCCTACCAACCACTTGATGGAGAGCTCCCTCGCAAGATTTCCCCGGTTGGTAAGCATACTGGTTCCAATGCAGTGGTTTGATAGCCAAAGCACCCCCCCTAATATGCCTATCAACCAGTTTTTCAAGTCCCTTGAGAACAAAGGACATGAGTGTGATAGGTCTGTATCCTTTCCCTTCCGATTGGTTACCGGTGGGCTTAGGTATAAAGACCACCTTACTAGATTTCCAGGCTGCCGGCACATGCCCTAGAGCAATGCTTAGCCTGTATAATTTAGTAAGTACCAGCACCAGCATATCCATTCCCTGCTGCAGCAGCACAGGATAGATCCCATCTGGACCTGGAGATTTGTAGGGTTTAAAAGTGCCAATAGCCCATCTTACCCTTTGTGGAGTTACTATCCTCCTTGCCACTTCCCAGTCCTCCCTCTTACCACGTCTTGTGGAGAGTTTGGTAACCGGTTCAGTGTCTGTTCCCCCAAGTTTCCTCAGGGTACTGGAAGGGAAATGTGTCCTGATTAATTCTTCCACAGTTTCCCCTGCCGTTTTTGTTATATTTCCCAGTGGGGTTCTTAGCATCCCCACCGGGTTAACTGGGTCCTTAGAGAGCACTTTATACAGTCGTGCCCCTTCCCGAGTTTTGTCAATCTCATGACAAAACTCCTTCCAGGACTTCCTGCGCGCTTCTCTAATTGCCCTGTTGTATTCGGTTAGTGTTTTCCTATACAGGTCCCACTCCCCGTTCTTTTTTGCTCTATTAAAGAGTCTCCTGGTGGTCTTCCGAAGTTTGGCTAGCTTCTTGTTCCACCATGACGGATCCCCTACTTTCCTCCCCTCACTGAGAGGGCAGTTATCGGTAAAGGATTCTATTATAGCCTCGCCAACCAATGTGGCAGAGTCTTCTAGCTCTCTCCTCCCACCATACTCCAATCCAGGCTCCTCAATCCGAACACCCAGGTCCCTCCTGTAGGAGTCCCAGTCTGTTCTTCTTGAATCCCTGGTTGGGCGAAGCATGGCTGGATTTAGAGAGATATCATACCTAATATGTCTGTGATCAGAAGAAGATGGTTCATCCGACACATGCCAATTTAGTACATACCTAGCCATCTGGTTCGATGCCACCGTAATGTCCAGGACCTCCTGTCTGGCCCTAGTGACAAACGTCGGCTCTTCCCCCTGATTTAGGACTAGTAGATTCTTAGAGCTAAGATAAGCTAAAAGTTCCTCACCTCTAGTGTTTGTACCTGTACTACCCCACGAAGTGTGATGGGAGTTAGCATCCATCCCCACCAGCAGCTCCTCATCCACAGCCTCGCAGTGCTCGACCAGGCTCCTCAGCTCTTGTGTTGGCAGAGCACCCGCGCAGTCAAAGGGGAGATATGCCGTGGCCAGGTTCAGCCTCTTCATCCCCCCCTCCGCCCGCAGCTCCACCGTCACTGCTAACAAATCCCTGCAACAGAAATTCGTTAGTACAAAAGCACACAACCCCCTCCTAACCAGGATACACGTCCTGGGAACACCGGAGTCCTTATCATACAACAACTTACCTCCAGATGTCGCCAGCCCGCATATTTTTCCTCCAGAAATCCATGATTCCTGGATGAGCACCAAGTCCACCTCTCCCCTGTCCAGCATCCTACACACGACAGCACTCGCCGCCCTGCTATGCTGTAGGTTCACTTGGAGGATCTTGATCATTGTTCTGCTTAATTTGCAGTCGCCTGGGTCCGCAGAGCAGTCCCAGGACTAGACATCGTGCTCAACTTTACAGCCACTTCACCGGTTTCTGCAGTCGGCAGCTTGACAGCCGCCCCCGCACCCCCAGTGATGGTTGCCGTTGACACATCTGCTACAGACTCACGGTTTGCCGTCTCATTGGCTCCCACTGTCTGTGCAGTCTCGAAATTAATTCTTATACTTACTTGGTCCATTAAAGTCCCACGAGTATGGGGGAAATAACGGTCGACCAGAGCAGAGCCCCCACTGCCCTGGCAAGACAACATACAATGAGGTTTTGTCTGGTTCCTCAAGGGGATCGTTTGGGACTGCATTTTATACCCTGCAGCCATTCATCCTTCGGCACGATGCCTTCCACCTTGGATTGGGTATTCAGTCACTGACCTTGAAGCACACCCCAAGTTCAGGACATTATTAACTGCTCAGATGAACAGCCTGCTTTACTCTCTTTTTTACAACTGTGTCGTTTGGGCAGTTTCCCGCCCCTACTTCACTGTCGCATTGCCCTTGGTTCACCCGGGAGGTGAGAGTAGCATTGTGAGGACTTAATTCCCAACTACCCCAGTCTCCCCGGTCAGAGCACTCGGTTATTTCTACCAAGCCCAACCGGTTGACTGACGAGGAGGGATAATTCCTCACCTTTGAACCATAGCCTTGGTCCAGGCCTGCATATTCAGAAACCTTCCGGAATCCTTATTCACAGGTAACCTACATTTCTGTAGGCCGTCCCACTATCCGCCACCTGTGGGCCCGCCCGGTTGCTCAGGCCAGCTTGCCGGGCACCAACAGGTTACTAGAGAGTGTGTCATGACTTGCGTTGGTAGGGCTGCTTGCCTCAAGGAGAACTAGGTGTTTACCTGTCTCCAACTAGTCAAGGGAGAAACATACAACAATGGGATATGGGCAATATATAATCTGCAACAGGCATGGCTTTAAACTTAATTAAATATCAATGAGTAGACTCCATTTTGTAATATAAGCTAAGCCCGCGTATCATACGTCTACATATGTTTACGGAGTAACAGAAGGAAATAATTAATAATTGCGTTCCATACGGCAAAGCCGAATGTTGTAGTGTTTGAGTTGGAAAGCAAACTTGATTAAACTCGTTAAAAGTTAGATCTTCAAGTTTAATGGAATTCCTATAGACTTGACGTGTTATTAAAACTTCGGTAATTGGGCCAAATTGAAATCTTTGTTTTAAGAAAACATCTCGTTATGAAGCTAGGCGAGCTGATTTTACAAAGAAATACACCCTAGATCGTTATTCCTGCATTGCGCGCACCCTTGCGGTCGTTTCCAGCTTTATTCTTCATGATTAGTGTAACTGTTGAACACATAAAGGGGTTATTAAATGTTTAGAGAGCTATTCAACGATTCAACATGTAAATCGTGTACTGTACTATGATTCTTTTATGGTTATGAATATTTTTTCGTTATTAGCTCAGTAAATAAACACAAAAAAACTTTTCTTATCAAATAAAACTAAACAAACTTATGCTGAAATAGACGATTCAACAGGCAGATCAGAAATTAACAATTTGTGTTGAACTTAGTATTAACAAAATGTACCTATTTCAACCAAGAAAACAATATCCATCCCGACATAGTATTTATGCAAATGTTAAAATATTCCAAACTTTTTGCCAAAAAAAATCACTTATGACTATAATATAGTTTTTCAGTCGTATGTTACTATATTACAATCCGGCTTGAAACTTGTATTAAGCTACAAATACAGTATTGCTTTTGCTTCTCGATTTGTAAATACAAGAGCTACCCCTCGCACACTTAACTCAGTCAATCCCACTCTAGAAATACTTTGGGGTATAATGTAATAAAATATATTGCCATATTGATTCCAGTGGTCTTTACTCCTTCAGTGTAGGGTGAAATACGATCACAAGGGTTGAAGGGGAACAAATAAGAATTGTGCCCTGACGCACGTTATCTAACCACAATAGCCCCGCCTATGCTCCGCTTCCAAAGCCCTCCTATTGTAATTTGTCAACTTCCGAAAATCAATTCTACTCAAGTCTTTTATCAAAGTTTCAATTATTTTGTTCTATACGCAAATTTATGGTTAATAATTAGGTACCATGCGGTTAACTTTTTATGGAGTTCAATCATGATATAAATCTATATTTAACTTTTAAATATACATGTTTACATTTATAAATATAAGTAAGTACAATATACTTATAACTTTTATATAAACACGCATTATATATAATATCTCCGCAAGATATTTTCACTTATCAGTAACACTTTAACGTTCTTGAACAAGTATCTTAGTAGGTATATTTCCGAGACGACTTTCGAGAGTTTACTAGTTACCGTGCTCTCATTTTCGAACTTTAGAAGACTATAGTCTTCTTGTATCAGATCTCTCTACCTACCTCCCCCCCCTCTCTCTCTATCTAACTATCTATCTAATTCTTTCTCTCTAAACATATCACTGTTATATAACACGATGTACCCCATACTGTAGTATATATTACAAATCCTTACATAAATACTCTTTTCAAAGACTATATAAAATGATTTAAAAAATTCCTAATCATATTTCTCCAAATATTGATAATTTACAACATTTTATTTTACCTATTTCATTGATAATACTGAAAATGCAGGATTAAACGAAGAAATTCCATATCTAAAACTTAGATCTACTTGATACAATAACGGTGAGACTTTTTTCATCACCAAATACACAATTATAAGTTTGAGACTTCAGAAATAAATATTTTAATAAAGTTAAAACGGGTTTTAAAACGTTTTCAGTTTCTTCTCTTTAAAAAATATCCTTACGTTCTTTGAGTATTTTTTTTCAATGAGTTACAATATTGTATATTGTTGACTTTTATTTTAATTATTTGAATATGGTGTTACCCTAAAAATTAATTTCCTTCTGTTTAGAATTTATTTTATTTTATCAGCAAAGTTTTTATTTTTCGAACTGTAATATACTTTTCTTGTTACAGTATGTGTGTGAGCGCACGTGCGCACGTGAGTGTTACAACTAGCAGACCAGCAAAGCGACGTCCTAGGCTATAATCTAACCGTAACCTGTGCCTCACGAGTTAGACCTCTTATAGAAAGCAACCCATATCTGAAATATAAAAGGAAGGCAAATAGCAACGTTACAGTATGTGTGTGAGCGCGCATGCGAACGTGAGTGTTACAACTAGCAGACCAGCAAAGCGACGTCCTAAGCTATAATCTAACCGTAACCCGTGCCACACGAGTTAGACCTCTTATAGGAAGCAACCCTTATCTGAAATATAAAAGGAAGGCAAATAGCAACGTTACAGTATGTGTGTGAGCGCGCATGCGAACGTGAGTGTTACAACTAGCAGACCAGCAAAGCGACGTCCTAAGCTATAATCTAACCGTAACCTGTGCCACACGAGTTAGACCTCATATAGGAAGCAACCCTTATCTGAAATATAAAAGGAAGGCAAATAGCAACGTTACAGTATGTGTGTGAGCGCGCATGCGAACGTGAGAGTTACAACTAGCAGACCAGCAAAGCGACGTCCTAAGCTATAATCTAACCGTAACCCGTGCCACACGAGTTAGACCTCTTATAGGAAGCAACCCTTATCTGAAATAAAAAAGGAAGGCAAATAGCAACGTTACAGTATGTGTGTGAGCGCGCATGCGAACGTGAGTGTTACAACTAGCAGACCAGCAAAGCGACGTCCTAAGCTATAATCTAACCGTAACCCGTGCCACACGAGTTAGACCTCTTATAGGAAGCAACCCTTATCTGAAATATAAAAGGAAGGCAAATAGCAACGTTACAGTATGTGTGTGAGCGCGCATGCGAACGTGAGTGTTACAACTAGCAGACCAGCAAAGCGACGTCCTAAGCTATAATCTAACCGTAACCTGTGCCACACGAGTTAGACCTCATATAGGAAGCAACCCTTATCTGAAATATAAAAGGAAGGCAAATAGCAACGTTACAGTATGTGTGTGAGCACGCGTGCGCACGTCAGTGTTACAACTAGCAGACCTGCAAACCGACGTCCTAAGCTATAATCTAACCCTAACCTGTGCCACACGAGTTAGAATTCTTATAGAAAGCAACCCTTATCTGAAATATAAAAGGAAGGCAAATAGCAACGTTACAGTATGTGTATGAGCGCGCGTGTGCACGTGAGTGTTACAACTAACAGACCAGCAAAGCGAAGTCCTAGGCTATAATCTAACCGTAACCTGTGCCTCACGAGTTAGACCTCTTATAGAAAGCAACCCTTATCTGAAATATAAAAGGAAGGCAAATAGCAACGTTACAGTATGTGTGTGAGCGCGCGTGTGCACGTGAGTGTTACAACTAACAGACCAGCAAAGCGACGTCCTAGGCTATAATCTAACCGTAACCTGTGCCTCACGAGTTAGACCTCTTATAGAAAACAACCCTTATCTGAAATATAAAAGGAAGGCAAATAGCAACGTTACAGTATGTGTGTAAGCGCGCGTGCGCACGTGAGTGTTACAACTAGCAGACCAGCAAAGCGAATTCCTAGGCTATAATCTAAACGTAACCTGTGCCACACGAGTTAGACCTCTTATAGAAAACAACCCTTATCTGAAATATAAAAGGAAGGCAAATAGCAACGTTACAGTATGTGTGTAAGCGCGCGTGCGCACGTGAGTGTTACAAGTAGCAGACCAGCAAAGGGACGTCCTAGGCTATATTCTAACCGTAACCTGTGCCTCACGAGTTAGACCTCTTATAGAAAGCAACCCTTATCTGAAATATAAAAGGAAGGCAAATAGCAACGTTACAGTATGTGTGTGAGCGCGTGTGCGCACGTAGGTGTTACAACTAGCAGACCAGCAAAGCGACGTCTTAGGCTATAATCTAACCGTAACCTGTGCCTCACGAGTTAGACCTCTTATAGAAAGCAACCCTTATCTGAAATATAAAAGGAAGGCAAATAGCAACGTTACAGTATGTGTGTGAGCGCGCGTGCGCACGTAGGTGTCACAACTAGCAGACCAGCAAAGCGACGTCCTAAGCTATAATCTAACCGTAACCCGTGCCACACGAGTTAGACCTCTTATAGAAAGCAACCCTTATCTGAAATATAAAAGGAAGGAATATAGCAACGTTACAGTATGTGTGTGAGCGCGAGTGCGCACGTAGATGTTACAACTACCAGACCAGCAATGCGACGTCCTAAGCTATAATCTAAACGTAACCCGTGCCACACGAGTTAGACCTCTTATAGAAAGCAACCATTATCTGAAATATAAAAGGAACGCAAATAGCAACGTTACAGTATGTGTGTGAGCGCGAGTGCGCACGTAGGTGTTACAACTAGCAGACCAGCAAAGCAACGTCCTAGGCTATAATCTAACCGTAACCTGTGCTTCACGAGTTAGACCTCTTATAGAAAGCAACCATTATCTGAAATATATAAGGAAGGCATATAGCAACGTTACAGTATGTGTGTGAGCGCGCGTGCGCACGTGAGTGTTACAACTACCAGACCTGCAAAGCGAAGTCCTAGGCTATAATCTAAACGTAACCTGTGCCACACGAGTTAGACCTCTTATAGAAAGCAACCCTTATCTGAAATATAAAAGGAAGGCATATAGCAACGTTACAGTATGTGTGTGAGCGCGCGTGCGCACGTGAGTGTTACAACTACCAGACCAGCAAAGCGACGTCCTAGGCTATAATCTAACCGTAACCTGTGCCACACGATTTAGACCTCTTATAGAAAGCAACCCTTATCTGAAATATAAAAGGAAGGCAAATAGCAACGTTATAGTATGTGTGTGAGCGCGCGTGCACACGTAGTTGTTACAACTAGCAGACCAGCAAAGCGACGTCCTAAGCTATAATCTAACCGTAACCTGTGCCACACGAGTTAGACCTCTTATAGAAAGCAACCCTTATCTGAAATAATAAAGGAAGGCATATAGCAACGTTACAGTATGTGTGTGAGTGCGCGTGCGCACGTGAGTGTTACAACTACCAGACCAGCAAAGCGACGTCCTAGGCTGTAATCTAACCGTAACCTGTGCCACACGAGTTAGACCTCTTATAGAAAGCAACCCTTATCTGAAATATAAAAGGAAGGCAAATAGCAACGTTATAGTATGTGTGTGAGCGCGCGTGCGCACGTGAGTGTTACAACTAGCAAACCAACAAAGCGACGTCCTAGGCCATAATCTAACCGTAACCTGTGCCACACGAGTTAGACCTCTTATAGAAAGCAACCCTTATCTGAAATATAAAAGGAAGGCAAATAGCAACGTTATAGTATGTGTGTGAGCGCGCGTGCGCACGTAGGTGTTACAACTAGCAGACCAGCAAAGCGACGTCCTAGGCTATAATCTAACCGTAACCTGTGCCACACGAGTTAGACCTCTTATAGAAAGCAACCCTTATCTGAAATATAAAAGGAAGGCAAACAGCAACGTTATAGTATGTGTGTGAGCGCGCATGCGCAAGTGAGTGTTACAACTAGCAGACCAGCGAAGCGACGTCCTAGGCTATAATCTAACCGTAACCTGTGCCTCACGAGTTAGACCTCTTATAGAAAGCAACCCTTATCTGAAATATAAAAGGAAGGCAAAAAGCAACGTTATAGTATGTGTGTGAGCGCGCATGCGCAAGTGAGTGTTACAACTAGCAGACCAGCGAAGCGACGTCCTAGGCTATAATCTAACCGTAACCTGTGCCTCACGAGTTAGACCTCTTATAGAAAGCAACCCTTATCTGAAATATAAAAGGAAGGCAAAAAGCAACGTTATAGTATGTGTGTGAGCGCGCGTGCGCAAGTGAGTGTTACAACTAGCAGACCAGCGAAATGACGTCCTAGGCTATAATCTAACCGTAACCTGTGCCACACGAGTTAGACCTCTTATAGAAAGCAACCCTTATCTGAAATATAAAAGGAAGGCATATAGCAACGTTATAGTATGTGTGTGAGCGCGAGTGCGCACGTAGGTGTTACAACTAGCAGACCAGCGAAGCGCCGTCCTAAGCTAATTTCTAACCGTAACCTGTGCCACACGAGTTAGACCTCTTATAGAAAGCAACTCTTATCTGAAATATAAAAGGAAGTCAAATAGCAACGTTACAGTATGTGTATGAGCGCGAGTGCGCACGTAGGTGTTACAACTAGCAGACCAGCAAAGCGACGTCCTAAGCTATAATCTAACCGTAACCCGTGCCACACGAGTTAGACCTCTTATAGACAGCAACCCTTATCTGAAATATAAAAGGAAGGCATATAGCAACGTTAAAGTATGTGTGTGAGCGCGAGTGCGCACGTAGGTGTTACAACCAGCAGACCAGCAAAGCGACGTCCTAGGCTATAATCTAACCGTAACCTGTGGCACACGAGTTAGACCTCTTATAGAAAGCAACCCTTATCTGAAATATAAAAGGAAGGCAAATAGCAACGTTACAGTATGTGTGTGAGCGGACGTGCGCACGTGAGTGTTACAACTAGCAGACCAGCAAAGCGACGTCCTAAGCTATAATCTAACCGTAACCTGAGCCTCACGAGTTAGACCTCTTATAGAAAGCAACCCTTATCTGAAATATAAAAGGAAGGCATATAGCAACGTTACAGTATGTGTGTGAGCGCGAGTGTGCACGTGAGTCATACAACTAGCAGACCAGCAAAGCGACGTCCTAGGCTATAATCTAACCGTAACCTGTGCCTCACGAGTTAGCCCTCATATAGAAAGCAAACCTTATCTGAAATATAAAAGGAAGGCAAATAGCAAAATTACAGCATGACTGGGAGCGCGCGTGCGCACGTGAGTGTTACAACTAGCAGACCAGCAAAGCGACGTCCTAGGCTATAATCTAACCGTAACCCGTGCCACACCAGTTAGGCCTCTTATAGAAAGCAACTATTATCTGCAATATAAAAGGAAGGCAAATAGCAACGTTAGAGTATGTGTGTGAGCGCGCATGAGCACGTGAGTGTTACAACTAGCATACCTGCAAAGCGACGTCCTAAGATATATTCTAACCGTAACCCGTGCCACACGAGTTAGACCTCTTATAGAAAGCAACCCATATCTGAAATATAAAAGGAAGGCAAATAGCAACGTTATAGTATGTGTGTGAGCGCGCGTGCGCAAGTGAGTGTTAAACTAGCAGAGCAGCAAAGCGGCGTTATAAGCTATAATCTAACCGTAAACTGTGCCACACGAGTTAGACCTCTTATAGAAAGCAACCCTTATCTGAAATATAAAAGGAAGGCAAATATCAACTGTAACAGTTGAGGTTACTTGGGAAATGAAAATATAAAGTTTTAAAATACAATGTTATACAATTTATTAATCAGTGACAAATTACAGTAGAACAAAAGACAGCAATGTGTCGAGTAATTATCTTTTAATTACTGCTAGTTATTCCATACATTTGAATTACTTATTGAACTTTAAAATTTATATATATCGACAAGATAGTAACTTAATATTTTCAATTGAATTTATAGAAATGAATATTCAAAGGACAATTTCTACCGTTCATGTGTTAACCGTTTATCAATTAAAATTCTACTTAGTTAACATTAAAATACATTTTCTTTATTATTATCTAAAACGTACCTGGGTGTGCACTAATAAAACACTTTAAAACATATTAAAGATTGCCCATGGCTTTTGGAATCACTAAACACTTAACACATCGCTCTTGCAAATCCGCGCACTTAAACAAAAATTATATAAACATTTACTCGTTTGAAAAACATAAATTATCGCTTCTGCTTCTTCTTTTGTTGCGTTAATAAAATTCGGTACCGGCCTTGACATCTTAAATTTTGAATACTGGAAGCTTATAAATTTCTAAATTAAGTCCGAAAGTGCCATACGTCCGTCTCGTTCGAAGACTTTTGAAGAAGTGGGCCTTCTGAAGGTACAAGCAAACGGAACTTTCCCACCCTTGGTTATTATTTCGAATTTTTCGATTGGTGCATTGGATCTGGCGATATCAGACCATGTTACGTCACATGAGGTGATGTGAGTTTTTTTAAGTTAAGCTACCAACTCGTACGATATTTTACATTTTTACCCGGTAGGGGTGCTACCATCTATGCTAACTTCACAATGAGCACGAATAAAACAAAAATTTTCTTTTATATTGGGAAGATATAATTATTGAATAAAAATCAAATATATAAATGAATTTATACGTAACACCTTATTTTTTAAGAGTGTTACACAACGTTACAGTATGTTTGTGAGCGCGCATGCGCACGTGAGTGTTACAACTATCAGTCCAGCGAAGCGACGTCCTAGGCTATAATCTAACCGTAACCTGTGCCTCACGAGTTAGACCTCTTATAGACAGCAACCCTTATCTGAAATATAAAAGGAAGTCAAATAGCAACTTTATAGTATGTGTGTGAGCGTGCCTGCGCACGTGAGTGTTACAACTAGCAGACCAGCAAAGCACCGTCCTAGGCTATAATCTAACCGTAACCTGTGCCATACGAGTTAGACCTCTTATAGACAGCAACCCTTATCTGAAATATAAAAGGAAGGCAAATTGCAACGTTATAGTATGTGTGTGAGCGCGCATGCGCACGTGAGTGTTACAACTAACAGACCAGCAAAGCGACGTCCTAGGCTATAATCTAACCGTAACCTGTGCAACACGAGTTATACCTCTTATAGACAGCAACCCTTCTTTGAAATATAAAAGGAAGGCAAATAGCAACGTTAAGGTATGTGTGTGAGCGCGCATGCGCACGTGAGTGTTACAACTAACAGACCAGCAAAGCGACGTCCTAGGCTATAATCTAACCGTAACCTGTGCAACACGAGTTAGACCTCTTATAGACAGCAACCCTTATCTGAAATATAAAAGGAAGGCAAATAGCAACGTTACAGTATGTGTGTGAGCGAGAGTGCGCACGTAGGTGTTACAACTAGCAGACCAGCAAAGCGACGTCCTAGGCTATAATCTAACCGTAACCTATGCCACACGAGTTAGACCTCTTATAGAAAGCAACCCTTATCTGAAATATAAAAGGAAGGCATATAGCAACGTTATAGTATGTGTGTGAGCGCGAGTGTGCACGTAGGTGTTACAACTAGCAGACCAGCGAAGCGCCGTCCTAAGCTAATTTCTAACCGTAACCTGTGCCACACGAGTTAGACCTCTTATAGAAAGCAACCCTTATCTGAAATATAAAAGGAAGTCAAATAGCAACGTTACAGTAAGTGTGTGAGCGCGAGTGCGCACGTAGGTGTTACAACTAGCAGACCAGCAAAGCGACGTCCTAAGCTATAATCTAACCGTAACCCGTGCCACACGAGTTAGACCTCTTATAGACAGCAACCCTTATCTGAAATATAAAAGGAAGGCATATAGCAACGTTAAAGTATGTGTGTGAGCGCGAGTGCGCACGTAGGTGTTACAACCAGCAGACCAGCAAAGCGACGTCCTAGGCTATAATCTAACCGTAACCTGTGGCACACGAGTTAGACATCTTATAGAAAGCAACCCTTATCTGAAATATAAAAGGAAGGCAAATAGCAACGTTACAGTATGTGTGTGAGCGGACGTGCGCACGTGAGTGTTACAACTAGCAGACCAGCAAAGCGACGTCCTAAGCTATAATCTAACCGTAACCTGAGCCTCACGAGTTAGGCCTCTTATAGAAAGCAACTATTATCTGCAATATAAAAGGAAGGCATATAGCAACGTTACAGTATGTGTGTGAGCGCGAGTGCGCACGTGAGTCATACAACTAGCAGACTAGCAAAGCGACGTCCTAGGCTATAATCTAACCGTAACCTGTGCCTCACGAGTTAGACCTCTTATAGAAAGCAACCCTTATCTGAAATATAAAAGGAAGGCAAATAGCAACCTTACAGCATGACTGTGAGCGCGCGTGCGCACGTGAGTGTTACAACTAGCAGACCAGCAAAGCGACGTCCTAGGCTATAATCTAACCGCAACCCGTGCCACACCAGTTAGGCCTCTTATAGAAAGCAACTATTATCTGCAATATAAAAGGAAGGCAAATAGCAACGTTACAGTATGTGTGTGAGCGCGCATGAGCACGTGAGTGTTACAACTAGCATACCTGCAAAGCGACGTCCTAAGATATATTCTAACCGTAACCCGTGCCACACGAGTTAGACCTCTTATAGAAAGCAACCCTTATCTGAAATATAAAAGGAAGGCAAATAGCAACGTTACAATATGTGTGTGAGCGCGCGTGCGTACGTGAGTGTTACAACTAGCAGACCAGCAAACCGACGTCCAAGGCTATAATCTAACCGTAACCCGTGCCACAAAGCTAGACCTCTTATAGAAAGCAACCCTTATCTGAAATATAAAAGGAAGGCAAATAGCAACGTTACAGTTTGTGTGTGAGCACGCGTGCGCACGTGAGTGTTACAACTAGCAGACCAGCAAAGCGACGTCCTAAGCTATAATCTAACCGTAACCAGTGCCACACGATTTAGACCTCTTATAAAAAGCAACGATTAACTGAAATAAAAAAGGAAGGCAAATAGCAACGTTACAGTATGTGTGTGAGCGCGCGTGCGCACGTGAGTGTTACAATCAGCAGACCAGCAAAGCGACGTCCTAAGCTATAATCTAACCGTAACCTGTGCCACACGAGTTAGACCTCTTATAGAAAGCAACCCTTATCTGAAATATAAAAGGAATGCAAATAGCTACGTTACAGTATGTGTGTAAGCTCGCGTGCGCACGTGAGTGTTACAACTAGCAGACCAGCAAAGCGACGTCCTAAGCTATAATCTAACCGTAACCTGTGCCAGACGAGTTAGACCTCTTATAGAAAGCAACCCTTATCTGAAATAAAAGGAAGGCAAATAGCAACGTTACAGTATGTGTGTGAGCGCGCTAGCGCACGTAAGTGGTAAACTAGCAGATCAGCAAAGCGACGTCCTAGGCTATAATCTAACCGTAACCCGTGCCACACGAGTTAGACCTCTTATAGAAAGCAACCCTTATCTGAAATATATAAGGAAGGCATATAGCAACGTTACAGTATCTGTGTGAGCGCGCGTGCGCACGTGAGTGTTACAACTACCAGACCTGCAAAGCGAAGTCCTAGGCTATAATCTAAACGTAACCTGTGCCACACGAGTTAGACCTCTTATAGAAAGCAACTCTTATCTGAAATATAAAAGGAAGGGAAATAGCAACGTTATAGTATGTGTGTGAGCGCGAGTGCGCACGTGAGTGTTACAACTACCAGACCTGCAAAGCGAAGTCCTAGGCTATAATCTAACCGTAACCTATGCCACACGAGTTAGACCTCTTATAGAAAGTAACCCTTATCTGAAATATAAAAGGAAGGCAAATAGCAACGTTACAGTATGTGTGTAAGCGCGCGAGCGCACGTGAGTGTTACAATTAGCAAACCAGCAAAGCGACGTCCTAAGCTATAATCTAACCGTAACCTGTGCCTTACGATTTAGACCTCTTATAGAAAGCAACTATTATCTGCAATATAAAAGGAAGGCAAATAGCAACGTTACAGTATGTGTGTGAGCGCGCATGAGCACGTGAGTGTTACAACTAGCATACCTGCAAAGCGACGTCCTAAGATATATTCTAACCGTAACCCGTGCCACACGAGTTAGACCTCTTATAGAAAGCAACCCTTATCTGAAATATAAAAGGAAGGCAAATAGCAACGTTACAATATGTGTGTGAGCGCGCGAGCGCACGTGAGTGTTACAACTAGCAGACCAGCAAAGCGACGTCCTAGGCTATAATCTAACCGTAACCCGTGCCACAAGAGCTAGACCTCTTATAGAAAGCAACCCTTATCTGAAATATAAAAGGAAGGCAAATAGCAACGTTACAGTTTGTGTGTGAGCACGCGTGCGCACGTGAGTGTTACAACTAGCAGACCAGCAAAGCGACGTCCTAAGCTATAATCTAACCGTAACCAGTGCCACACGAGTTAGACCTCTTATAAAAAGCAACCCTTAACTGAAATAAAAAAGGAAGGCTAATAGCAACGTTACAGTATGTGTGTGAGCGCGCGTGCGCACGTGAGTGTTACAATCAGCAGACCAGCAAAGCGACGTCCTAAGCTATAATCTAACCGTAACCTGTGCCACACGAGTTAGACCTCTTATAGAAAGCAACCCTTATCTGAAATATAAAAGGAATGCAAATAGCTACGTTACAGTATGTGTGTAAGCGCGCGTGCGCACGTGAGTGTTACAACTAGCAGACCAGCAAAGCGACGTCCTAAGCTATAATCTAACCGTAACCTGTGCCAGACTAGTTAGACCTCTTATAGAAAGCAACCCTTATCTGAAATAAAAGGAAGGCAAATAGCAACGTTACAGTATGTGTGTGAGCGCGCGTGCGCACGTGAGTGTTACAATCAGCAGACCAGCAAAGCGACGTCCTAAGCTATAATCTAACCGTAACCTGTGCCAGACTAGTTAGACCTCTTATAGAAAGCAACCCTTATCTGAAATAAAAGGAAGGCAAATAGCAACGTTACAGTATGTGTGTGAGCGCGCTAGCGCACGTAAGTGGTAAACTAGCAGATCAGCAAAGCGACGTCCTAATCTATAATCTAACCGTAACCCGTGCCACACGAGTTAGACCTCTTATAGAAAGCAATTCTTATCTGAAATATATAAGGAAGGCATATAGCAACGTTACAGTATCTGTGTGAGCGCGCGTGCGCACGTGAGTGTTACAACTACCAGACCTGCAAAGCGAAGTCCTAGGCTATAATCTAAACGTAACCTGTGCCACACGAGTTAGACCTCTTATAGAAAGCAACCCTTATCTGAAATATAAAAGGAAGGGAAATAGCAACGTTACAGTATGTGTGTAAGCGCGCGTGTGCACGTGAGTGTTACAACTAGCAGACCAGCAAAGCGGCGTCCTAAGCTATAATCTAACCGTAACCTGTGCCACACGAGTTAGACCTCTTATAGAAAGCAACCCTTATCTGAAATATAAAAGGAAGGCATATAGCAACGTTATAGTATGTGTGTGAGCGCGAGTGCGCACGTGAGTGTTACAACTACCAGACCTGCAAAGCGAAGTCCTAGGCTATAATCTAACCGTAACCTATGCCACACGAGTTAGACCTCTTTTAGAAAGTAACCCTTATCTGAAATATAAAAGGAAGGCAAATAGCAACGTTACAGTATGTGTGTAAGCGCGCGAGCGCACGTGAGTGTTACAACTAGCAAACCAGCAAAGCGACGTCCTACGCTAAAATCTAACCGTAACCTGTGCCTTACGATTTAGACCTCTTATAGAAAGTAACCCTTATCTGAAATATAAAAGGAAGGCAAATAGCAACGTTATAGTATGTGTGTAGGCGCGCGAGCGCACGTGAGTGTTACAACTAGCAGACCAGCAAAGCGGCGTCTCTAAGCTATAATCTAACCGTAACCTGTGCCTCACGAGATAGACCTCTTATAGAAAGCAACCTTTATCTGAAATATAAAAGGAAGGCAAATAGCAACGTTACAGTATGTGTGTAAGCGCGCGAGCGCACGTGAGTGTTACAACTAGCAAACCAGCAAAGCGACGTCCTAGGCTATAATCTAACCGTAACCTGTGCCTCACGATTTAGACCTCTTATAGAAAGTAACCCTTATCTGAAATATAAAAGGAAGGCAAATAGCAACGTTACAGTATGTGTGTAAGCGCGCGTGCGCACGTGAGTGTTACAACTAGCAAACCAGCAAAGCGACGTCCTAGGCTATAATCTAACCGTAACCTGTGCCTCACGATTTAGACCTCTTATAGAAAGTAACCCTTATCTGAAATATAAAAGGAAGGCAAATAGCAACGTTATAGTATGTGTGTAAGCGCGCGTGCGCACGTGAGTGTTACAACTAGCAAACCAGCAAAGCGACGTCCTAGGCTATAATCTAACCGTAACCTGTGCCTCACAAGTTAGACCTCTTATAGAAAGTAACCCTTATCTGAAATATAAACGGAAGGCAAATAGCAACGTTATAGTATGTGTGTAAGCGCGCGTGCGCACGTGAGTGTTACAACTAGCAAACCAGCAAAGCGACGTCCTAGGCTATAATCTAACCGTAACCTGTGCCTCACGAGTTAGACCTCTTATAGAAAGTAACCCTTATCTGAAATATAAAAGGAAGGCAAATAGCAACGTTATAGTATGTGTGTAAGCGCGCGTGCGCACGTGAGTGTTACAACTAGCAAACCAGCAAAGCGACGTCCTAGGCTATAATCTAACCGAAACCTGTGCCTCACGATTTAGAACTCTTATAGAAAGTAACCCTTATCTGAAATATAAAAGGAAGGCAAATAGCAACGTTACAGTATGTGTGTAAGCGCGCGAGCGCACGTGAGTGTTACAACTAGCAGACCAACAAAGCGACGTCCTAGGCTATAATCTAACCGTAACCTGTGCCACACGAGTTAGACCTCTTATAGAAAGCAACCCTTACCTGAAATATAAAAGGAAGGCAAATACCAACGTTATAGTATGTGTGTGAGCGCGTGCGCACGTAGGTGTTACAACTAGCAGACCAGCAAAGCGACGTCCTAGGCTATAATCTAACCGTAACCTGTGCCACACGAGTTAGACCTCTTATAGAAAGCAACCCTTATCTGAAATATAAAAGGAAGGCAAACAGCAACGTTATAGTATGTGTGTGAGCGCGCATGCGCAAGTGAGTGTTACAACTAGCAGACCAGCGAAGCGACGTTCTAGGCTATAATCTAACCGTAACCTGTGCCTCACGAGTTAGACCTCTTATAGAAAGCAACCCTTATCTGAAATATAAAAGGAAGGCAAAAAGCAACGTTATAGTATGTGTGTGAGCGCGCATGCGCAAGTGAGTGTTTCAAATAGCAGACCAGCGAAGCGACGTCCTAGGCTATAATCTAACCGTAACCTGTGCCTCACGAGTTAGACCTCTTATAGAAAGCAACCCTTATCTGAAATATAAAAGGAAGGCAAAAAGCAACGTTATAGTATGTGTGTGAGCGCGCGTGCGCAAGTGAGTGTTACAACTAGCAGACCAGCGAAATGACGTCCTAGGCTATAATCTAACCGTAACCTGTGCCTCACGAGTTAGACCTCTTATAGAAAGCAACCCTTATCTGAAATATAAAAGGAAGGCAAATAGCAACGTTATAGTATGTGTGTGAGCGCGCATGCGCAAGTGAGTGATAAACTAGCAGTCCAGCGAAGCGACGTGCTAGGCTATAATCTAACCGTAACCTGTGCCTCACGAGTTAGACCTCTTATAGACAGCAACCCTTATCTGAAATATAAAAGGAAGTCAAATAGCAACCTTATAGTATGTGTGTGAGCGTGCGTGCGCACGTGAGTGTTACAACTAGCAGACCAGCAAAGCACCGTCCTAGGCTATAATCTAACCGTAACCTGTGCCATACGAGTTAGACCTCTTATAGACAGCAACCCTTATCTGAAATATAAAAGGAAGGCAAATTGCAACGTTATAGTATGTGTGTGAGCGCGCATGCGCACGTGAGTGTTACAACTAACAGACCAGCAAAGCGACGTCCTAGGCTATAATCTAACCGTAACCTGTGCAACACGAATTATACCTCTTATAGACAGCAACCCTTCTCTGAAATATAAAAGGAAGGCAAATAGCAACGTTATGGTATGTGTGTGAGCGCGCATGCGCACGTGAGTGTTACAACTAACAGACCAGCAAAGCGACGTCCTAGGCTATAATCTAACCGTAACCTGTGCAACACGAGTTAGACCTCTTATAGACAGCAACCCTTATCTGAAATATAAAAGGACAGCAAATAGCAACGTTACAGTATGTGTGTGAGCGAGAGTGCGCACGTAGGTGTTACAACTAGCAGACCAGCAAAGCGACGTCCTAGGCTATAATCTAACCGTAACCTGTGCCACACGAGTTAGACCTCTTATAGAAAGCAACCCTTATCTGAAATATAAAAGGAAGGCATATAGCAACGTTATAGTATGTGTGTGAGCGCGAGTGCGCACGTAGGTGTTACAACTAGCAGACCAGCGAAGCGCCGTCCTAAGCTAATTTCTAACCGTAACCTGTGCCACACGAGTTAGACCTCTTATAGAAAGCAACTCTTATCTGAAATATAAAAGGAAGTCAAATAGCAACGTTACAGTATGTGTGTGAGCGCGAGTGCGCACGTAGGTGTTACAACTAGCAGACCAGCAAAGCGACGTCCTAAGCTATAATCTAACCGTAACCCGTGCCACACGAGTTAGACCTCTTATAGACAGCAACCCTTATCTGAAATATAAAAGGAAGGCATATAGCAACGTTAAAGTATGTGTGTGAGCGCGAGTGCGCACGTAGGTGTTACAACCAGCAGACCAGCAAAGCGACGTCCTAGGCTATAATCTAACCGTAACCTGTGGCACACGAGTTAGACCTCTTATAGAAAGCAACCCTTATCTGAAATATAAAAGGAAGGCAAATAGCAACGTTACAGTATGTGTGTGAGCGGACGTGCGCACGTGAGTGTTACAACTAGCAGACCAGCAAAGCGACGTCCTAAGCTATAATCTAACCGTAACCTGAGCCTTACGAGTTAGACCTCTTATAGAAAGCAACCCTTATCTGAAATATAAAAGGAAGGCATATAGCAACGTTACAGTATGTGTGTGAGCGCGAGTGTGCACGTGAGTCATACAACTAGCAGACCAGCAAAGCGACGTCCTAGGCTATAATCTAACCGTAACCTGTGCCTCACGAGTTAGCCCTCATATAGAAAGCAAACCTTATCTGAAATATAAAAGGAAGGCAAATAGCAAAATTACAGCATGACTGGGAGCGCGCGTGCGCACGTGAGTGTTACAACTAGCAGACCAGCAAAGCGACGTCCTAGGCTATAATCTAACCGTAACCCGTGCCACACCAGTTAGGCCTCTTATAGAAAGCAACTATTATCTGCAATATAAAAGGAAGGCAAATAGCAACGTTACAGTATGTGTGTGAGCGCGCATGAGCACGTGAGTGTTACAACTAGCATACCTGCAAAGCGACGTCCTAAGATATATTCTAACCGTAACCCGTGCCACACGAGTTAGACCTCTTATAGAAAGCAACCCATATCTGAAATATAAAAGGAAGGCAAATAGCAACGTTATAGTATGTGTGTGAGCGCGCGTGCGCAAGTGAGTGTTAAACTAGCAGACCAGCAAAGCGGCGTTATAAGCTATAATCTAACCGTAAACTGTGCCACACGAGTTAGACCTCTTATAGAAAGCAACCCTTATCTGAAATATAAAAGGAAGGCAAATAGCAACTGTAACAGTTGAGGTTACTTGGGAAATGAAAATATAAAGTTTTAAAATACAATGTTATACAATTTATTAATCAGTGACAAATTACAGTAGAACAAAAGACAGCAATGTGTCGAGTAATTATCTTTTAATTACTGCTAGTTATTCCATACATTTGAATTACTTATTGAACTTTAAAATTTATATATATCGACAAGATAGTAACTTAATATTTTCAATTGAATTTATAGAAATGAATATTCAAAGGACAATTTCTACCGTTCATGTGTTAACCGTTTATCAATTAAAATTCTACTTAGTTAACATTAAAATACATTTTCTTTATTATTATCTAAAACGTACCTGGGTGTGCACTAATAAAACACTTTAAAACATATTAAAGATTGCCCATGGCTTTTGGAATCACTAAACACTTAACACATCGCTCTTGCAAATCCGCGCACTTAAACAAAAATTATATAAACATTTACTCGTTTGAAAAACATAAATTATCGCTTCTGCTTCTTCTTTTGTTGCGTTAATAAAATTCGGTACCGGCCTTGACATCTTAAATTTTGAATACTGGAAGCTTATAAATTTCTAAATTAAGTCCGAAAGTGCCATACGTCCGTCTCGTTCGAAGACTTTTGAAGAAGTGGGCCTTCTGAAGGTACAAGCAAACGGAACTTTCCCACCCTTGGTTATTATTTCGAATTTTTCGATTGGTGCATTGGATCTGGCGATATCAGACCATGTTACGTCACATGAGGTGATGTGAGTTTTTTTAAGTTAAGCTACCAACTCGTACGATATTTTACATTTTTACCCGGTAGGGGTGCTACCATCTATGCTAACTTCACAATGAGCACGAATAAAACAAAAATTTTCTTTTATATTGGGAAGATATAATTATTGAATAAAAATCAAATATATAAATGAATTTATATGTAACACCTTATTTTTTAAGAGTGTTACACAACGTTACAGTATGTTTGTGAGCGCGCATGCGCACGTGAGTGTTACAACTATCAGTCCAGCGAAGCGACGTCCTAGGCTATAATCTAACCGTAACCTGTGCCTCACGAGTTAGACCTCTTATAGACAGCAACCCTTATCTGAAATATAAAAGGAAGTCAAATAGCAACTTTATAGTATGTGTGTGAGCGTGCCTGCGCACGTGAGTGTTACAACTAGCAGACCAGCAAAGCACCGTCCTAGGCTATAATCTAACCGTAACCTGTGCCATACGAGTTAGACCTCTTATAGACAGCAACCCTTATCTGAAATATAAAAGGAAGGCAAATTGCAACGTTATAGTATGTGTGTGAGCGCGCATGCGCACGTGAGTGTTACAACTAACAGACCAGCAAAGCGACGTCCTAGGCTATAATCTAACCGTAACCTGTGCAACACGAGTTATACCTCTTATAGACAGCAACCCTTCTTTGAAATATAAAAGGAAGGCAAATAGCAACGTTAAGGTATGTGTGTGAGCGCGCATGCACACGTGAGTGTTACAACTAACAGACCAGCAAAGCGACGTCCTAGGCTATAATCTAACCGTAACCTGTGCAACACGAGTTAGACCTCTTATAGACAGCAACCCTTATCTGAAATATAAAAGGAAGGCAAATAGCAACGTTACAGTATGTGTGTGAGCGAGAGTGCGCACGTAGGTGTTACAACTAGCAGACCAGCAAAGCGACGTCCTAGGCTATAATCTAACCGTAACCTATGCCACACGAGTTAGACCTCTTATAGAAAGCAACCCTTATCTGAAATATAAAAGGAAGGCATATAGCAACGTTATAGTATGTGTGTGAGCGCGAGTGTGCACGTAGGTGTTACAACTAGCAGACCAGCGAAGCGCCGTCCTAAGCTAATTTCTAACCGTAACCTGTGCCACACGAGTTAGACCTCTTATAGAAAGCAACCCTTATCTGAAATATAAAAGGAAGTCAAATAGCAACGTTACAGTATGTGTGTGAGCGCGAGTGCGCACGTAGGTATTACAACTAGCAGACCAGCAAAGCGACGTCCTAAGCTATAATCTAACCGTAACCCGTGCCACACGAGTTAGACCTCTTATAGACAGCAACCCTTATCTGAAATATAAAAGGAAGGCATATAGCAACGTTAAAGTATGTGTGTGAGCGCGAGTGCGCACGTAGGTGTTACAACCAGCAGACCAGCAAAGCGACGTCCTAGGCTATAATCTAACCGTAACCTGTGGCACACGAGTTAGACATCTTATAGAAAGCAACCCTTATCTGAAATATAAAAGGAAGGCAAATAGCAACGTTACAGTATGTGTGTGAGCGGACGTGCGCACGTGAGTGTTACAACTAGCAGACCAGCAAAGCGACGTCCTAAGCTATAATCTAACCGTAACCTGAGCCTCACGAGTTAGGCCTCTTATAGAAAGCAACTATTATCTGCAATATAAAAGGAAGGCATATAGCAACGTTACAGTATGTGTGTGAGCGCGAGTGCGCACGTGAGTCATACAACTAGCAGACTAGCAAAGCGACGTCCTAGGCTATAATCTAACCGTAACCTGTGCCTCACGAGTTAGACCTCTTATAGAAAGCAACCCTTATCTGAAATATAAAAGGAAGGCAAATAGCAACCTTACAGCATGACTGTGAGCGCGCGTGCGCACGTGAGTGTTACAACTAGCAGACCAGCAAAGCGACGTCCTAGGCTATAATCTAACCGCAACCCGTGCCACACCAGTTAGGCCTCTTATAGAAAGCAACTATTATCTGCAATATAAAAGGAAGGCAAATAGCAACGTTACAGTATGTGTGTGAGCGCGCATGAGCACGTGAGTGTTACAACTAGCATACCTGCAAAGCGACGTCCTAAGATATATTCTAACCGTAACCCGTGCCACACGAGTTAGACCTCTTATAGAAAGCAACCCTTATCTGAAATATAAAAGGAAGGCAAATAGCAACGTTACAATATGTGTGTAAGCGCGCGTGCGCACGTGAGTGTTACAACTAGCAGACCAGCAAACCGACGTCCAAGGCTATAATCTAACCGTAACCCGTGCCACAAAGCTAGACCTCTTATAGAAAGCAACCCTTATCTGAAATATAAAAGGAAGGCAAATAGCAACGTTACAGTTTGTGTGTGAGCACGCGTGCGCACGTGAGTGTTACAACTAGCAGACCAGCAAAGCGACGTCCTAAGCTATAATCTAACCGTAACCAGTGCCACACGAGTTAGACCTCTTATAAAAAGCAACGATTAACTGAAATAAAAAAGGAAGGCAAATAGCAACGTTACAGTATGTGTGTGAGCGCGCGTGCGCACGTGAGTGTTACAATCAGCAGACCAGCAAAGCGACGTCCTAAGCTATAATCTAACCGTAACCTGTGCCACACGAGTTAGACCTCTTATAGAAAGCAACCCTTATCTGAAATATAAAAGGAATGCAAATAGCTACGTTACAGTATGTGTGTAAGCTCGCGTGCGCACGTGAGTGTTACAACTAGCAGACCAGCAAAGCGACGTCCTAAGCTATAATCTAACCGTAACCTGTGCCAGACGAGTTAGACCTCTTATAGAAAGCAACCCTTATCTGAAATAAAAGGAAGGCAAATAGCAACGTTACAGTATGTGTGTGAGCGCGCTAGCGCACGTAAGTGGTAAACTAGCAGATCAGCAAAGCGACGTCCTAAGCTATAATCTAACCGTAACCCGTGCCACACGAGTTAGACCTCTTATAGAAAGCAACCCTTATCTGAAATATATAAGGAAGGCATATAGCAACGTTACAGTATCTGTGTGAGCGCGCGTGCGCACGTGAGTGTTACAACTACCAGACCTGCAAAGCGAAGTCCTAGGCTATAATCTAAACGTAACCTGTGCCACACGAGTTAGACCTCTTATAGAAAGCAACTCTTATCTGAAATATAAAAGGAAGGGAAATAGCAACGTTATAGTATGTGTGTGAGCGCGAGTGCGCACGTGAGTGTTACAACTACCAGACCTGCAAAGCGAAGTCCTAGGCTATAATCTAACCGTAACCTATGCCACACGAGTTAGACCTCTTATAGAAAGTAACCCTTATCTGAAATATAAAAGGAAGGCAAATAGCAACGTTACAGTATGTGTGTAAGCGCGCGAGCGCACGTGAGTGTTACAATTAGCAAACCAGCAAAGCGACGTCCTAAGCTATAATCTAACCGTAACCTGTGCCTTACGATTTAGACCTCTTATAGAAAGCAACTATTATCTGCAATATAAAAGGAAGGCAAATAGCAACGTTACAGTATGTGTGTGAGCGCGCATGAGCACGTGAGTGTTACAACTAGCATACCTGCAAAGCGACGTCCTAAGATATATTCTAACCGTAACCCGTGCCACACGAGTTAGACCTCTTATAGAAAGCAACCCTTATCTGAAATTATAAAAGGAAGGCAAATAGCAACGTTACAATATGTGTGTAAGCGCGCGTGCGCACGTGAGTGTTACAACTAGCAGACCAGCAAACCGACGTCCAAGGCTATAATCTAACCGTAACCCGTGCCACAAAGCTAGACCTCTTATAGAAAGCAACCCTTATCTGAAATATAAAAGGAAGGCAAATAGCAACGTTACAGTTTGTGTGTGAGCACGCGTGCGCACGTGAGTGTTACAACTAGCAGACCAGCAAAGCGACGTCCTAAGCTATAATCTAACCGTAACCAGTGCCACACGAGTTAGACCTCTTATAAAAAGCAACGATTAACTGAAATAAAAAAGGAAGGCAAATAGCAACGTTACAGTATGTGTGTGAGCGCGCGTGCGCACGTGAGTGTTACAATCAGCAGACCAGCAAAGCGACGTCCTAAGCTATAATCTAACCGTAACCTGTGCCACACGAGTTAGACCTCTTATAGAAAACAACCCTTATCTGAAATATAAAAGGAATGCAAATAGCTACGTTACAGTATGTGTGTAAGCTCGCGTGCGCACGTGAGTGTTACAACTAGCAGACCAGCAAAGCGACGTCCTAAGCTATAATCTAACCGTAACCTGTGCCAGACGAGTTAGACCTCTTATAGAAAGCAACCCTTATCTGAAATAAAAGGAAGGCAAATAGCAACGTTACAGTATGTGTGTGAGCGCGCTAGCGCACGTAAGTGGTAAACTAGCAGATCAGCAAAGCGACGTCCTAAGCTATAATCTAACCGTAACCCGTGCCACACGAGTTAGACCTCTTATAGAAAGCAACCCTTATCTGAAATATATAAGGAAGGCATATAGCAACGTTACAGTATCTGTGTGAGCGCGCGTGCGCACGTGAGTGTTACAACTACCAGACCTGCAAAGCGAAGTCCTAGGCTATAATCTAAACGTAACCTGTGCCACACGAGTTAGACCTCTTATAGAAAGCAACTCTTATCTGAAATATAAAAGGAAGGGAAATAGCAACGTTATAGTATGTGTGTGAGCGCGAGTGCGCACGTGAGTGTTACAACTACCAGACCTGCAAAGCGAAGTCCTAGGCTATAATCTAACCGTAACCTATGCCACACGAGTTAGACCTCTTATAGAAAGTAACCCTTATCTGAAATATAAAAGGAAGGCAAATAGCAACGTTACAGTATGTGTGTAAGCGCGCGAGCGCACGTGAGTGTTACAATTAGCAAACCAGCAAAGCGACGTCCTAAGCTATAATCTAACCGTAACCTGTGCCTTACGATTTAGACCTCTTATAGAAAGCAACTATTATCTGCAATATAAAAGGAAGGCAAATAGCAACGTTACAGTATGTGTGTGAGCGCGCATGAGCACGTGAGTGTTACAACTAGCATACCTGCAAAGCGACGTCCTAAGATATATTCTAACCGTAACCCGTGCCACACGAGTTAGACCTCTTATAGAAAGCAACCCTTATCTGAAATATAAAAGGAAGGCAAATAGCAGCGTTACAATATGTGTGTAAGCGCGCGTGCGCACGTGAGTGTTACAACTAGCAGACCAGCAAACCGACGTCCAAGGCTATAATCTAACCGTAACCCGTGCCACAAAGCTAGACCTCTTATAGAAAGCAACCCTTATCTGAAATATAAAAGGAAGGCAAATAGCAACGTTACAGTTTGTGTGTGAGCACGCGTGCGCACGTGAGTGTTACAACTAGCAGACCAGCAAAGCGACGTCCTAAGCTATAATCTAACCGTAACCAGTGCCACATGAGTTAGACCTCTTATAAAAAGCAACCCTTAACTGAAATAAAAAAGGAAGGCTAATAGCAACGTTACAGTATGTGTGTGAGCGCGCGTGCTTACGTGAGTGTTACAATCAGCAGACCAGCAAAGCGACGTCCTAAGCTATAATCTAACCGTAACCTGTGCCACACGAGTTAGACCTCTTATAGAAAGCAACCCTTATCTGAAATATAAAAGGAATGCAAATAGCTACGTTACAGTATGTGTGTAAGCGCGCGTGCGCACGTGAGTGTTACAACTAGCAGACCAGCAAAGCGACGTCCTAAGCTATAATCTAACCGTAACCTGTGCCAGACGAGTTAGACCTCTTATAGAAAGCAACCCTTATCTGAAATAAAAGGAAGGCAAATAGCAACGTTACAGTATGTGTGTGAGCGCGCTAGCGCACGTAAGTGGTAAACTAGCAGATCAGCAAAGCGACGTCCTAATCTATAATCTAACCGTAACCCGTGCCACACGAGTTAGACCTCTTATAGAAAGCAACCCTTATCTGAAATATATAAGGAAGGCATATAGCAACGTTACAGTATGTGTGTGAGCGCGCGTGCGCACGTGAGTGTTACAATCAGCAGACCAGCAAAGCGACGTCCTAAGCTATAATCTAACCGTAACCTGTGCCACACGAGTTAGACCTCTTATAGAAAGCAACCCTTATCTGAAATATAAAAGGAAGGGAAATAGCAACGTTACAGTATGTGTGTAAGCGCGCGTGCGCACGTGAGTGTTATAACTAGCAGACCAGCAAAGCGGCGTCCTAAGCTATAATCTAACCGTAACCTGTGCCACACGAGTTAGACCTCTTATAGAAAGCAACCCTTTTCTGAAATATAAAAGGAAGGCATATAGCAACGTTATAGTATGTGTGTGAGCGCGAGTGCGCACGTGACTGTTACAACTACCAGACCTGCAAAGCGAAGTCCTAGGCTATAATCTAACCGTAACCTATGCCACACGAGTTAGACCTCTTATAGAAAGTAACCCTTATCTGAAATATAAAAGGAAGGCAAATAGCAACAATACAGTATGTATGTAAGCGCGCGAGCGCACGTGAGTGTTACAACTAGCAAACCAGCAAAGTGACGTCCTAGGCTATAATCTAACCGTAACCTGTGCCTTACGATTTAGACCTCTTATAGAAAGTAACCCTTATCTGAAATATAAAAGGAAGGCAAATAGCAACGTTATAGTATGTGTGTAGGCGCGCGAGCGCACGTGAGTGTTACAACTAGCAGACCAGCAAAGCGGCGTCTCTAAGCTATAATCTAACCGTAACCTGTGCCTCACGAGTTAGACCTCTTATAGAAAGCAACCCTTATCTGAAATATAAAAGGAAGGCAAATAGCAACGTTACAGTATGTGTGTAAGCGCGCGAGCGCACGTGAGTGTTACACCTAGCAAACCAGCAAAGCGACGTCCTAGGCTATAATCTAACCGTAACTTGTGCCTCACGATTTAGACCTCTTATAGAAAGTAACCCTTATCTGAAATATAAAAGGAAGGCAAATAGCAACGTTACAGTATGTGTGTAAGCGCGCGTGCGCACGTGAGTGTTACAACTAGCAAACCAGCAAAGCGACGTCCTAGGCTATAATCTAACCGTAACCTGTGCCTCACGATTTAGACCTCTTATAGAAAGTAACCCTTATCTGAAATATAAAAGGAAGGCAAATAGCAACGTTATAGTATGTGTGTAAGCGCGCGTGCGCACGTGAGTGTTACAACTAGCAAACCAGCAAAGCGACGTCCTAGGCTATAATCTAACCGTAACCTGTGCCTCACGAGTTAGACCTCTTATAGAAAGTAACCCTTATCTGAAATATAAAAGGAAGGCAAATAGCAATGTTATAGTATGTGTGTAAGCGCGCGTGCGCACGTGAGTGTTACAACTAGCAAACCAGCAAAGCGACGTCCTAGGCTATAATCTAACCGTAACCTGTGCCTCACGATTTAGACCTCTTATAGAAAGTAACCCTTATCTGAAATATAAACGGAAGGCAAATAGCAACGTCATAGTATGTGTGTAAGCGCGCGTGCGCACGTGAGTGTTACAACTAGCAAACCAGCAAAGCGACGTCCTAGGCTATAATCTAACCGTAACCTGTGCCTCACGAGTTAGACCTCTTATAGAAAGTAACCCTTATCTGAAATATAAAAGGAAGGCAAATAGCAACGTTATAGTATGTGTGTAAGCGCGCGTGCACACGTGAGTGTTACAACTAGCAAACCAGCAAAGCGATGTCCTAGGCTATAATCTAACCGAAACCTGTGCCTCACGATTTAGAACTCTTATAGAAAGTAACCCTTATCTGAAATATAAAAGGAAGGCAAATAGCAACGTTACAGTATGTGTGTAAGCGCGCGAGCGCACGTGAGTGTTACAACTAGCAGACCAGCAAAGCGACGTCCTAGGCTATAATCTAACCGTAACCTGTGCCTCACGATTTAGACCTCTTATAGAAAGTAACCCTTATCTGAAAGATAAAAGGAAGGCAAATAGCAACGTTACAGTATGTGTGTAAGCGCGCGAGCGCACGTGAGTGTTACAACTAGCAGACCAGCAAAGCGACGTCCTAGGCTATAATCTAACCGTAACCTGTGCCTCACGAGTTAGACCTCTTATAGAAAGTAACCCTTATCTGAAATATAAAAGGAAGGCAAATAGCAACGTTACAGTATGTGTGTAAGCGAGCGAGCGTCCGTGAGTGTTACAACTAGCAAACCAGCAAAGCGGCGTCCTAAGCTATAATCTAACCGTAACCCGTGCCACACGAGTTAGACCCCTTATAGAAAGCAACCCTTATCTGAAATAAAAGGAAGGCAAATAGCAACGTTACAGTATGTGTGTGAGCGCGCTAGCGCACGTAAGTGGTAAACTAGCAGATCAGCAAAGCGGCGTCCTAAGCTATAATCTAACCGTAACCTGTGCCACACGAGTTAGACCTCTTATAGAAAGCAACCCTTATCTGAAATATAAAAGGAAGGCATATAGCAACGTTATAGTATGTGTGTGAGCGCGAGTGCGCACGTGAGTGTTACAACTACCAGACCTGCAAAGCGACGTCCTAGGCTATAATCTAACCGTAACCTGTGCCACACGAATTAGACCTCTTATAGAAAGTAACCCTTATCTGAAATATAAAAGGAAGGCAAATAGCAACGTTATAGTATGTGTGTAAGCGCGCGAGCGCACGTGAGTGTTATAACTAGCAAACCAGCAAAGCGACGTCCTAGGCTATAATCTAACCGTAACCTGTGCCTCACGAGTTAGACCACTTATAGAAAGTAACCCTTATCTGAAATATAAAAGGAAGGCAAATAGCAACGTTATAGTATGTGTGTAAGCGCGCGTGCGCACGTGAGTGTTACAACTAGCAAACCAGCAAAGCGACGTCCTAGGCTATAATCTAACCGTAACCTGTGCCTTACGATTTAGACCTCTTTTAGAAAGTAACCCTTATCTGAAATATAAAAGGAAGTCAAATAGCAACGTTATAGTATGTGTGTAAGCGCGCGTGCGCACGTGAGTGTTACAACTAGAAAACCAGCAAAGCGACGTCCTAGGCTATAATCTAACCGTAACCTGTGCCTCACGAGTTAGACCTCTTATAGAGAGTAACCCTTATCTGAAATATAAAAGGAAGTCAAATAGCAACGTTATAGTATGTGTGTAAGCGCGCGTGCGCACGTGAGTGTTACAACTAGAAAACCAGCAAAGCGACGTCCTAGGCTATAATCTAACCGTAACCTGTGCCTCACGAGTTAGACCTCTTATAGAGAGTAACCCTTATCTGAAATATAAAAGGAAGGCAAATAGCAACGTTATAGTATGTGTGTAAGCGCGCGTGCGCACGTGAGTGTTACAACTAGAAAACCAGCAAAGCGACGTCCTAGGCTATAATCTAACCGTAACCTGTGCCTCACGAGTTAGACCTCTTATAGAAAGTAACCCTTATCTGAAATATAAAAGGAAGGCAAATAGCAACGTTATAGTATGTGTGTAAGCGCGCGTGCGCACGTGAGTGTTACAACTAGAAAACCAGCAAAGCGACGTCCTAGGCTATAATCTAACCGTAACCTGTGCCTCACGAGTTAGACCTCTTATAGAAAGTAACCCTTATCTTAAATATAAAAGGAAGGCAAATAGCAACGTTATAGTATGTGTGTAAGCGCGCGTGCGCACGTGAGTGTTACATCTAGAAAACCAGCAAAGCGACGTCCTAGGCTATAATCTAACCGTAACCTGTGCCTCACGAGTTAGACCTCTTATAGAAAGTAACCCTTATCTGAAATATAAAAGGAAGGCAAATAGCAACGTTATAGTATGTGTGTAAGCGCGCGTGCGCACGTGTGTGTTACAACTAGCAAACCAGCAAAGCGACGTCCTAGGCTATAATCTAACCGTAACCTGTGCCTCACGAGTTAGACCTCTTATAGAAAGTAACCCTTATCTGAAATATAAAAGGAAGGCAAATAGCAACGTTACAGTATGTGTGTGAGCGGACGTGCGCACGTGAGTGTTACAACTAGCAGACCAGCAAAGCGACGTCCAAAGCTATAATCTTACCGTAACCTGAGCCTCACGAGTTAGACCTCTTATAGAAAGCAACCCTTATCTGAAATATAAAAGGAAGGCATATAGCAACGTTACAGTATGTGTGTGAACGCGAGTGCGCACGTGAGTCATACAACTAGCAGACTAGCAAAGCGACGTCCTAGGCTATAATCTAACCGTAACCTCTGCCTCACGAGTTAGCCCTCATATAGAAAGCAAACCTTATCTGAAATATAAAAGGAAGGCAAATAGCAACCTTACAGCATGACTGTGAGCGCGCGTGCGCACGTGAGTGTTACAACTAGCAGACCAGCAAAGCGACGTCCTAGGCTATAATCTAACCGTAACCCGTGCTACACCAGTTAGGCCTCTTATAGAAAGCAACTATTATCTGCAATATAAAAGGAAGGCAAATAGCAACGTTACAGTATGTGTGTGAGCGCGCATGAGCACGTGAGTGTTACAACTAGCATACCTGCAAAGCGACGTCCCAAGATATATTCTAACCGTAACCCGTGCCACACGAGTTAGACCTCTTATAGAAAGCAACCCTTATCTGAAATATAAAAGGAAGGCAAATAGCAACGTTACAATATGTGTGTGAGCGCGCGTGCGCACGTGAGTGTTACAACTAGCAGACCAGCAAAGCGACGTCCAAGGCTATAATCTAACCGTAACCCGTGCCACAAAGCTAGACCTCTTATAGAAAGCAACCCTTATCTGAAATATAAAAGGAAGGCAAATAGCAACGTTACAGTTTGTGTGTGAGCACGCGTGCGCACGTGAGTGTTACAACTAGCAGACCAGCAAAGCGACGTCCTAAGCTATAATCTAACCGTAACCAGTGCCACACGAGTTAGACATCTTATAAAAAGCAACCCTTAACTGAAATAAAAAAGGAAGGCAAATAGCAACGTTACAGTATGTGTGTGAGCGCGAGTGCGCACGTGAGTGTTACAATCAGCAGACCAGCAAAGCGACGTCCTAAGCTATAATCTAACCGTAACCTGTGCCAGACGAGTTAGACCTCTTATAGAAAGAAAACCTTATCTGAAATAAAAGGAAGGCAAATAGCAACGTTACAGTATGTGTTTGAGGGCGCTAGCGCACGTAAGTGGTAAACTAGCAGATCAGCAATGCGACGTCCTAATCTATAATCTAACCGTAACCCGTGCCACACGAGTTAGACCTCTTATAGAAAGCAACCCTTATCTGAAATATATAAGGAAGGCATATAGCAACGTTACAGTATCTGTGTGAGCGCGCGTGCGCACGTAAGTGTTACAACTACCAGACCTGCAAAGCGAAGTCCTAGGCTATAATCTAAACGTAACCTGTGCCACACGAGTTAGACCTCTTATAGAAAGCAACCCTTATCTGAAATATAAAAGGAAGGGAAATAGCAACGTTACAGTATGTGTGTGAGCGCGCGTGCGCACGTGAGTGTTACAACTAGCAGACCAGCAAAGCGGCGTCCTAAGCTATAATCTAACCGTAACCTGTGCCACACGAGTTAGACCTCTTATAGAAAGCAACCCTTATCTGAAATATAAAAGAAAGGCATATAGCAACGTTATAGTATGTGTGTGAGCGCGAGTGCGCACGTGAGTGTTACAACTACCAGATCTGTAAAGCGAAGTCCTAGGCTATAATCTAACCGTAACCTATGCCACACGAGTTAGACCTCTTATAGAAAGTAACCCTTATCTGAAATATAAAAGGAAGGCAAATAGCAACGTTACAGTATGTGTGTAAGCGCGCGAGCGCACGTGAGTGTTACAACTAGCAAACCAGCAAAGCGACGTCCTAGGCTATATTCTAACCGTAAACTGTGCCTTACGATTTAGACCTCTTATAGAAAGTAACCCTTATCTGAAATATAAAAGGAAGGCAAATAGCAACGTTATAGTATGTGTGTAGGCGCGCGAGCGCACGTGAGTGTTACAACTAGCAGACCAGCAAAGCGGCGTCTCTAAGCTATAATCTAACCGTAACCTGTGCCTCACGATTTAGACCTCTTATAGAAAGTAACCCTTATCTGAAATATAAAAGGAAGGCAAATAGCAACGTTACAGTATGTGTGTAAGCGCGCGTGCGCACGTGAGTGTTACAACTAGCAAACCAGCAAAGCGACGTCCTAGGCTATAATCTAACCGTAACCTGTGCCTCACGATTTAGACCTCTTATAGAAAGTAACCCTTATCTGAAATATAAAAGGAAGGCAAATAGCAACGTTATAGTATGTGTGTAAGCGCGCGTGCGCACGTGAGTGTTACAACTAGCAAACCAGCAAAGCGACGTCCTAGGCTATAATCTAACCGTAACCCGTGCCACACCAGTTAGGCCTCTTATAGAAAGCAACTATTATCTGCAATATAAAAGGAAGGCAAATAGCAACGTTACAGTATGTGTGTGAGCGCGCATGAGCACGTGAGTGTTACAACTAGCATACCTGCAAAGCGACGTCCTAAGATATATTCTAACCGTAACCCGTGCCACACGAGTTAGACCTCTTATAGAAAGCAACCCTTATCTGAAATATAAAAGGAAGGCAAATAGCAACGTTACAATATGTGTGTGAGCGCGCGTGCGCACGTGAGTGTTACAACTAGCAGACCAGCAAAGCGACGTCCAAGGCTATAATCTAACCGTAACCCGTGCCACAAAGCTAGACCTCTTATAGAAAGCAACCCTTATCTGAAATATAAAAGGAAGGCAAATAGCAACGTTATAGTATGTGTGTAAGCGCGCGTGCGCACGTGTGTGTTACAACTAGCAAACCAGCAAAGCGACGTCCTAGGCTATAATCTAACCGTAACCTGTGCCTCACGAGTTAGACCTCTTATAGAAAGTAACCCTTATCTGAAATATAAAAGGAAGGCAAATAGCAACGTTACAGTATGTGTGTGAGCGGACGTGCGCACGTGAGTGTTACAACTAGCAGACCAGCAAAGCGACGTCCTAAGCTATAATCTTACCGTAACCTGAGCCTCACGAGTTAGACCTCTTATAGAAAGCAACCCTTATCTGAAATATAAAAGGAAGGCATATAGCAACGTTACAGTATGTGTGTGAACGCGAGTGCGCACGTGAGTCATACAACTAGCAGACTAGCAAAGCGACGTCCTAGGCTATAATCTAACCGTAACCTCTGCCTCACGAGTTAGCCCTCATATAGAAAGCAAACCTTATCTGAAATATAAAAGGAAGGCAAATAGCAACCTTACAGCATGACTGTGAGCGCGCGTGCGCACGTGAGTGTTACAACTAGCAGACCAGCAAAGCGACGTCCTAGGCTATAATCTAACCGTAACCCGTGCTACACCAGTTAGGCCTCTTATAGAAAGCAACTATTATCTGCAATATAAAAGGAAGGCAAATAGCAACGTTACAGTATGTGTGTGAGCGCGCATGAGCACGTGAGTGTTACAACTAGCATACCTGCAAAGCGACGTCCCAAGATATATTCTAACCGTAACCCGTGCCACACGAGTTAGACCTCTTATAGAAAGCAACCCTTATCTGAAATATAAAAGGAAGGCAAATAGCAACGTTACAATATGTGTGTGAGCGCGCGTGCGCACGTGAGTGTTACAACTAGCAGACCAGCAAAGCGACGTCCAAGGCTATAATCTAACCGTAACCCGTGCCACAAAGCTAGACCTCTTATAGAAAGCAACCCTTATCTGAAATATAAAAGGAAGGCAAATAGCAACGTTACAGTTTGTGTGTAAGCACGCGTGCGCACGTGAGTGTTACAACTAGCAGACCAGCAAAGCGACGTCCTAAGCTATAATCTAACCGTAACCAGTGCCACACGAGTTAGACATCTTATAAAAAGCAACCCTTAACTGAAATAAAAAAGGAAGGCAAATAGCAACGTTACAGTATGTGTGTGAGCGCGAGTGCGCACGTGAGTGTTACAATCAGCAGACCAGCAAAGCGACGTCCTAAGCTATAATCTAACCGTAACCTGTGCCAGACGAGTTAGACCTCTTATAGAAAGCAAACCTTATCTGAAATAAAAGGAAGGCAAATAGCAACGTTACAGTATGTGTGTGAGGGCGCTAGCGCACGTAAGTGGTAAACTAGCAGATCAGCAATGCGACGTCCTAATCTATAATCTAACCGTAACCCGTGCCACACGAGTTAGACCTCTTATAGAAAGCAACCCTTATCTGAAATATATAAGGAAGGCATATAGCAACGTTACAGTATCTGTGTGAGCGCGCGTGCGCACGTGTTACAACTACCAGACCTGCAAAGCGAAGTCCTAGGCTATAATCTAAACGTAACCTGTGCCACACGAGTTAGACCTCTTATAGAAAGCAACCCTTATCTGAAATATAAAAGGAAGGGAAATAGCAACGTTACAGTATGTGTGTGAGCGCGCGTGCGCACGTGAGTGTTACAACTAGCAGACCAGCAAAGCGGCGTCCTAAGCTATAATCTAACCGTAACCTGTGCCACACGAGTTAGACCTCTTATAGAAAGCAACCCTTATCTGAAATATAAAAGAAAGGCATATAGCAACGTTATAGTATGTGTGTGAGCGCGAGTGCGCACGTGAGTGTTACAACTACCAGATCTGCAAAGCGAAGTCCTAGGCTATAATCTAACCGTAACCTATGCCACACGAGTTAGACCTCTTATAGAAAGTAACCCTTATCTGAAATATAAAAGGAAGGCAAATAGCAACGTTACAGTGTGTGTGTAAGCGCGCGAGCGCACGTGAGTGTTACAACTAGCAAACCAGCAAAGCGACGTCCTAGGCTATATTCTAACCGTAATCTGTGCCTTACGATTTAGACCTCTTATAGAAAGTAACCCTTATCTGAAATATAAAAGGAAGGCAAATAGCAACGTTATAGTATGTGTGTAGGCGCGCGAGCGCACGTGAGTGTTACAACTAGCAGACCAGCAAAGCGGCGTCTCTAAGCTATAATCTAACCGTAACCTGTGCCTCACGATTTAGACCTCTTATAGAAAGTAACCCTTATCTGAAATATAAAAGGAAGGCAAATAGCAACGTTACAGTATGTGTGTAAGCGCGCGTGCGCACGTGAGTGTTACAACTAGCAAACCAGCAAAGCGACGTCCTAGGCTATAATCTAACCGTAACCTGTGCCTCACGATTTAAACCTCTTATAGAAAGTAACCCTTATCTGAAATATAAAAGGAAGGCAAATAGCAACGTTATAGTATGTGTGTAAGCGCGCGTGCGCACGTGAGTGTTACATCTAGCAAACCAGCAAAGCGACGTCCTAGGCTATAATCTAACCGTAACCCGTGCCACACCAGTTAGGCCTCTTATAGAAAGCAACTATTATCTGCAATATAAAAGGAAGGCAAATAGCAACGTTACAGTATGTGTGTGAGCGCGCATGAGCACGTGAGTGTTACAACTAGCATACCTGCAAAGCGACGTCCTAAGATATATTCTAACCGTAACCCGTGCCACACGAGTTAGACCTCTTATAGAAAGCAACCCTTATCTGAAATATAAAAGGAAGGCAAATAGCAACGTTACAATATGTGTGTGAGCGCGCGTGCGCACGTGAGTGTTACAACTAGCAGACCAGCAAAGCGACGTCCAAGGCTATAATCTAACCGTAACCCGTGCCACAAAGCTAGACCTCTTATAGAAAGCAACCCTTATCTGAAATATAAAAGGAAGGCAAATAGCAACGTTACAGTTTGTGTGTGAGCACGCGTGCGCACGTGAGTGTTACAACTAGCAGACCAGCAAAGCGACGTCCTAAGCTATAATCTAACCGTAACCAGTGCCACACGAGTTAGACCTCTTATAAAAAGCAACCCTTAACTGAAATAAAAAAGGAAGGCAAATAGCAACGTTACAGTATGTGTGTGAGCGCGCGTGCGCACGTGAGTGTTACAATCAGCAGACCAGCAAAGCGACGTCCTAAGCTATAATCTAACCGTAACCTGTGCCAGACGAGTTAGACCTCTTATAGAAAGCAACCCTTATCTGAAATAAAAGGAAGGCAAATAGCAACGTTACAGTATGTGTGTGAGCGCGCTAGCGCACGTAAGTGGTAAACTAGCAGATCAGCAAAGCGACGTCCTAATCTATAATCTAACCGTAACCCGTGCCACACGAGTTAGACCTCTTATAGAAAGCAACCCTTATCTGAAATATATAAGGAAGGCATATAGCAACGTTACAGTATCTGTGTGAGCGCGCGTGCGCACGTGAGTGTTACAACTACCAGACCTGCAAAGCGAAGTCCTAGGCTATAATCTAAACGTAACCTGTGCCACACGAGTTAGACCTCTTATAGAAAGCAACCCTTATCTGAAATATAAAAGGAAGGGAAATAGCAACGTTACAGTATGTGTGTAAGCGCGCGTGCGATCGTGAGTGTTACAACTAGCAGACCAGCAAAGCGGCGTCCTAAGCTATAATCTAACCGTAACCTGTGCCACACGAGTTAGACCTCTTATAGAAAGCAACCCTTATCTGAAATATAAAAGGAAGGCATATAGCAACGTTATAGTATGTGTGTGAGCGCGAGTGCGCACGTGAGTGTTACAACTACCAGACCTGCAAAGCGAAGTCCTAGGCTATAATCTAACCGTAACCTATGCCACACGAGTTAGACCTCTTATAGAAAGTAACCCTTATCTGAAATATAAAAGGAAGGCAAATAGCAACGTTACAGTATGTGTGTAAGCGCGCGAGCGCACGTAAGTGTTACAACTAGCAAACCAGCAAAGCGACGTCCTAGGCTATAATCTAACCGTAACCTGTGCCTTACGATTTAGACCTCTTATAGAAAGTAACCCTTATCTGAAATATAAAAGGAAGGCAAATAGCAACGTTATAGTATGTGTGTAGGCGCGCGAGCGCCCGTGAGTGTTACAACTAGCAGACCAGCAAAGCGGCGTCTCTAAGCTATAATCTAACCGTAACCTGTGCCTCACGATTTAGACCTCTTATAGAAAGTAACCCTTATCTGATATATAAAAGGAAGGCAAATAGCAACGTTACAGTATGTGTGTAAGCGCGCGTGCGCACGTGAGTGTTACAACTAGCAAACCAGCAAAGCGACGTCCTAGGCTATAATCTAACCGTAACCTGTGCCTCACGATTTAGACCTCTTATAGAAAGTAACCCTTATCTGAAATATAAAAGGAAGGCAAATAGCAACGTTATAGTATGTGTGAGGGCGCGCGTGCGCAGGTGAGTGTTACAACTAGCAAACCAGCAAAGCGACGTCCTAGGCTATAATCTAACCGTAACCCGTGCCACACCAGTTAGGCCTCCTATAGAAAGCAACTATTATCTGCAATATAAAAGGAAGGCAAATAGCAACGTTACAGTATGTGTGTGAGCGCGCATGAGCACGTGAGTGTTACAACTAGCATACCTGCAAAGCGACGTCCTAAGATATATTCTAACCGTAACCCGTGCCACACGAGTTAGACCTCTTATAGAAAGCAACCCTTATCTGAAATATAAAAGGAAGGCAAATAGCAACGTTACAATATGTGTGTGAGCGCGCGTGCGCACGTGAGTGTTACAACTAGCAGACCAGCAAAGCGACGTCCAAGGCTATAATCTAACCGTAACCCGTGCCACAAAGCTAGACCTCTTATAGAAAGCAACCCTTATCTGAAATATAAAAGGAAGGCAAATAGCAACGTTACAGTTTGTGTGTGAGCACGCGTGCGCACGTGAGTGTTACAACTAGCAGACCAGCAAAGCGACGTCCTAAGCTATAATCTAACCGTAACCAGTGCCACACGAGTTAGACCTCTTATAAAAAGCAACCCTTAACTGAAATAAAAAAGGACGGCAAATAGCAACGTTACAGTATGTGTGTGAGCGCGCGTGCGCACGTGAGTGTTACAATCAGCAGACCAGCAAAGCGACGTCCTAAGCTATAATCTAACCGTAACCTGTGCCAGACGAGTTAGACCTCTTATAGAAAGCAACCCTTATCTGAAATAAAAGGAAGGCAAATAGCAACGTTACAGTATGTGTGTGAGCGCGCTAGCGCACGTAAGTGGTAAACTAGCAGATCAGCAAAGCGACGTCCTAATCTATAATCTAACCGTAACCCGTGCCACACGAGTTAGACCTCTTATAGAAAGCAACCCTTATCTGAAATATATAAGGAAGGCATATAGCACCGTTACAGTATCTGTGTGAGCGCGCGTGCGCACGTGAGTGTTACAACTACCAGACCTGCAAAGCGAAGTCCTAGGCTATAATCTAAAAGTAACCTGTGCCACACGAGTTAGACCTCTTATAGAAAGCAATGCTTATCTGAAATATAAAAGGAAGGCATATAGCAACGTTATAGTATGTGTGTGAGCGCGAGTGCGCACGTGAGTGTTACAACTACCAGACCTGCAAAGCGAAGTCCTAGGCTATAATCTAACCATAACCTATGCCACACGAGTTAGACCTCTTATAGAAAGTAACCCTTATCTGAAATATAAAAGGAAGGCAAATAGCAACGTTACAGTATGTGTGTAAGCGCGCGAGCGCACGTGAGTGTTACAACTAGCAAACCAGCAAAGCGACGTCCTAGGCTATAATCTAACCGTAACCTGTGCCTCACGAGTTAGACCTCTTATAGAAAGTAACCCTTATCTGAAATATAAAAGGAAGGCAAATAGCAACGTTATAGTATGTGTGTAAGCGCGGGTGCGCACGTGAGTGTTACAACTAGCAAACCAGCAAAGCGACGTCCTAGGCTATAATCTAACCGTAACCTGTGCCTCACGATTTAGACCTCTTATAGAAAGTAACCCTTATCTGAAATATAAACCGAAGGCAAATAGCAACGTTATAGTATGTGTGTAAGCGCGCGTGCGCACGTGAGTGTTACAACTAGCAAACCAGCAAAGCGACGTCCTAGGCTATAATCTAACCGTAACCTGTGCCTCACGAGTTAGACCTCTTATAGAAAGTAACCCTTATCTGAAATATAAAAGGAAGGCAAATAGCAACGTTATAGTATGTGTGTAAGCGCGCGTGCGCACGTGAGTGTTACAACTAGCAAACCAGCAAAGCGACGTCCTAGGCTATAATCTAACCGAAACCTGTGCCTCACGATTTAGAACTCTTATAGAAAGTAACCCTTATCTGAAATATAAAAGGAAGACAAATAGCAACGTTATAGTATGTGTGTAAGCGCGCGTGATCACGTGAGTGTTACAACTAGCAAACCAGAAAAGCGACGTCCTAGGCTATAATCTAACCGCAACCTGTTCCTCACGATTTAGACCTCTTATAGAAAGTAACCCTTATCTGAAATATAAAAGGAAGGCAAATAGCAACGTTACAGTATGTGTGTAAGCGCGCGAGCGCACGTGAGTGTTACAACTAGCAGACCAGCAAAGCGACGTCCTAGGCTATAATCTAACCGTAACCTGTGCCTCACGATTTAGACCTCTTATAGAAAGTAATCCTTATCTGAATCATAAAAGGAAGGCAAATAGCAACGTTACAATATGTGTGTAAGCGCGCGAGCGCACGTGAGTGTTACAACTAGCAGACCAGCAAAGCGACGTCCTAGGCTATAATCTAACCGTAACCTGTGCCTCACGATTTAGACCTCTTATAGACAGTAACCCTTATCTGAAAGATAAAAGGAAGGCAAATAGCAACGTTACAGTATGTGTGTAAGCGCGCGAGCGCACGTGAGTGTTACAACTAGCAGACCAGCAAAGCGACGTCCTAGGCTATAATCTAACCGTAACCTGTGCCTCACGATTTAGACCTCTTATAGAAAGTAACCCTTATCTGAAATATAAAAGGAAGGCAAATAGCAACGTTACAGTATGTGAGTAAGCGCGCGAGCGCACGTAACTGTTACAACTAGCAAACCAGCAAAGCGACGTCCTAGGCTATAATCTAACCGTAACCTGTGCCTCACGAGTTAGACCTCTTATAGAAAGTAACCCTTATCTGAAATATAAAAGGAAGGCAAATAGCAACGTTACAGTATGTGTGTAAGCGCGCGAGCGCACGTGAGTGTTACAACTAGCAGACCAGCAAAGCGGCGTCCTAAGCTATAATCTAACCGTAACCCGTGCCACACGAGTTAGACCCCTTATAGAAAGCAACCCTTATCTGAAATAAAAGGAAGGCAAATAGCAACGTTACAGTATGTGTGTGAGCGCGCTAGCGCACGTAAGTGGTAAACTAGCAGATCAGCAAAGCGGCGTCCTAAGCTATAATCTAACCGTAACCTGTGCCACACGACTTAGACCTCTTATAGAAAGCAACCCTTATCTGAAATATAAAAGGAAGGCATATAGCAACGTTATAGTATGTGTGTGAGCGCGAGTGCGCACGTGAGTGTTACAACTACCAGACCTGCAAAGCGACGTCCTAGGCTATAATCTAACCGTAACCTGTGCCACACGAGTTAGACATCTTATAGAAAGTAACCCTTATCTGAAATATAAAAGGAAGGCAAATAGCAACGTTATAGTATGTGTGTAAGCGCGCGAGCGCACGTGAGTGTTACAACTAGCAAACCAGCAAAGCGACGTCCTAGGCTATAATCTAACCGTAACCTGTGCCTCACGAGTTAGACCTCTTATAGAAAGTAACCCTTATCTGAAATATAAAAGGAAGGCAAATAGCAACGTTATAGTATGTGTGTAAGCGCGCGTGCGCACGTGAGTGTTACAACTAGCAACCCAGCAAAGCGACGTCCTAGGCTATAATCTAACCGTAACCTGTGCCTTACGATTTAGACCTCTTATAGAAAGTAACCCTTATCTGAAATATAAAAGGAAGGCAAATAGCAACGTTATAGTATGTGTGTAAGCGCGCGTGCGCACGTGAGTGTTACAACTAGAAAACCAGCAAAGCGACGTCCTAGGCTATAATCTAACCGTAACCTGTGCCTCACGAGTTAGACCTCTTATAGAAAGTAACCCTTATCTGAAATATAAAAGGAAGGCAAATAGCAACGTTATAGTATGTGTGTAAGCGCGCGTGCGCACGTGAGTGTTACAACTAGAAAACCAGCAAAGCGACGTCCTAGGCTATAATCCAACCGTAACCTGTGCCTCACGAGTTAGACCTCTTATAGAAAGTAACCCTTATCTGAAATATAAATGGAAGGCAAATAGCAACGTTATAGTATGTGTGTAAGCGCGCGTGCGCACGTGTGTGTTACAACTAGCAAACCAGCAAAGCGACGTCCTAGGCTATAATCTAACCGTAACCTGTGCCTCACGAGTTAGACCTCTTATAGAAAGTAACAATTATCTGAAATATAAAAGGAAGGCAAATAGCAACGTTATAGTATATGTGTGAGCGCGCGTGCGCACGTGAGTGTTACAACTAGCAGACCAGCAAAGCGACGTCCTAGGCTATAATCTAACCGTAACCCGTGCCACAAGAGCTAGACCTCTTATAGAAAGCAACCCTTAACTGAAATAAAAAAGGAAGGCAAATAGCAACGTTACAGTATGTGTGTGAGCGCGCGTGCGCACGTGAGTGTTACAATCAGCAGACCAGCAAAGCGACGTCCTAAGCTATAATCTAACCGTAACCAGTGCCACACGAGTTAGACCTCTTATAAAAAGCAACCCTTAACTGAAATAAAAAAGGAAGGCAAATAGCAACGTTACAGTATGTGTGTGAGCGCGCGTGCGCACGTGAGTGTTACAATCAGCAGACCAGCAAAGCGACGTCCTAAGCTATAATCTAACCGTAACCTGTGCCACACGAGTTAGACCTCTTATAGAAAGCAACCCTTATCTGAAATATAAAAGGAAGGCAAATAGCAACGTTACAATATGTGTGTGAGCGCGCGTGCGCACGTGAGTGTTACAACTAGCAGACCAGCAAAGCGACGTCCTAGGCTATAATCTAACCGTAACCCGTGCCACAAGAGCTAGACCTCTTATAGAAAGCAACCCTTAACTGAAATAAAAAAGGAAGGCAAATAGCAACGTTACAGTATGTGTGTGAGCGCGCGTGCGCACGTGAGTGTTAAAATCAGCAGACCAGCAAAGCGACGTCCTAAGCTATAATCTAACCGTAACCTGTGCCACACGAGTTAGACCTCCTATAGAAAGCAACCCTTATCTGAAATATAAAAGGAATGCAAATAGCTACGTTACAGTATGTGTGTAAGCGCGCGTGCGCACGTGAGTGTTACAACTAGCAGACCAGCAAAGCGACGTCCTAAGCTATAATCTAACCGTAACCTGTGCCAGACGAGTTAGACCTCTTATAGAAAGCAACCCTTATTTGAAATAAAAGGAAGGCAAATAGCAACGTTACAGTATGTGTGTGAGCGCGCTAGCGCACGTAAGTGGTAAACTAGCAGATCAGCAAAGCGACGTCCTAATCTATAATCTAACCGTAACCCGTGCCACACGAGTTAGACCTCTTATAGAAAGCAACCCTTATCTGAAATATATAAGGAAGGCATATAGCAACGTTACAGTATCTATGTGAGCGCGCGTGCTCACGTGAGTGTTACAACTACCAGACCTGCAAAGCGAAGTCCTAGGCTATAACCTAAACGTAACCTGTGCCACACGAGTTAGACCTCTTATAGAAAGCAACCCTTATCTGAAATATAAAAGGAAGGGAAATAGCAACGTTACAGTATGTGTGTAAGCGCGCGTGCGCACGTGAGTGTTACAACTAGCAGACCAGCAAAGCGGCGTCCTAAGCTATAATCTAACCGTAACCTGTGCCACACGAGTTAGACCTCTTATAGAAAGCAACCCTTATCTGAAATATAAAAGGAAGGCAAATAGCAACGTTACAGTATGTGTGTGAGCGCGCTAGCGCACGTAAGTGGTAAACTAGCAGATCAGCAAAGCGACGTCCTAATCTATAATCTAACCGTAACCCGTGCCACACGAGTTAGACCTCTTATAGAAAGCAACCCTTATCTGAAATATATAAGGAAGGCATATAGCAACGTTACAGTATCTATGTGAGCGCGCGTGCTCACGTGAGTGTTACAACTACCAGACCTGCAAAGCGAAGTCCTAGGCTATAACCTAAACGTAACCTGTGCCACACGAGTTAGACCTCTTATAGAAAGCAACCCTTATCTGAAATATAAAAGGAAGGGAAATAGCAACGTTACAGTATGTGTGTAAGCGCGCGTGCGCACGTGAGTGTTACAACTAGCAAACCAGCAAAGCGACGTCCTAGGCTATAATCTAACCGTAACCTGTGCCTTACGATTTAGACCTCTTATAGAAAGTAACCCTTATCTGAAATATAAAAGGAAGGCAAATAGCAACGTTATAGTATGTGTGTAGGCGCGCGAGCGCACGTGAGTGTTACAACTAGCAGACCAGCAAAGCGGCGTCTCTAAGCTATAATCTAACCGTAACCTGTGCCTCACGAGTTAGACCTCTTATAGAAAGCAACCCTTATCTGAAATATAAAAGGAAGGTAAATAGCAACGTTACAGTATGTGTGTAAGCGCGCGAGCGCACGTGAGTGTTACAACTAGCAAACCAGCAAAGCGACGTCCTAGGCTATAATCTAACCGTAACCTGTGCCTCACGATTTAGACCTCTTATAGAAAGTAACCCTTATCTGAAATATAAAAGGAAGGCAAATAGCAACGTTATAGTATGTGTGTAAGCGCGCGTGCGCACGTGAGTGTTACAACTAGCAAACCAGCAAAGCGACGTCCTAGGCTATAATCTAACCGTAACCTGTGCCTCACGAGTTAGACTTCTTATAGAAAGTAACCCTTATCTGAAATATAAAAGGAAGGCAAATAGCAACGTTATAGTATGTGTGTAAGCGCGCGTGCGCACGTGAGTGTTACAACTAGCAAACCAGCAAAGCGACGTCATAGGCTATAATCTAACCGTAACCTGTGCCTCACGATTTAGACCTCTTATAGAATGTAACCCTTATCTGAAATATAAACGGAAGGCAAATAGCAACGTTATAGTATGTGTGTAAGCGCGCGTGCGCACGTGAGTGTTACAACTAGCAAACCAGCAAAGCGACGTCCTAGGCTATAATCTAACCGTAACCTGTGCCTCACGAGTTAGACCTCTTATAGAAAGTAACCCTTATCTGAAATATAAAAGGAAGGCAAATAGCAACGTTATAGTATGTGTGTAAGCGCGCGTGCGCACGTGAGTGTTACAACTAGCAAACCAGCAAAGCGACGTCATAGGCTATAATCTAACCGTAACCTGTGCCTCACGATTTAGACCTCTTATAGAAAGTAACCCTTATCTGAAATATAAACGGAAGGCAAATAGCAACGTTATAGTATGTGTGTAAGCGCGCGTGCGCACGTGAGTGTTACAACTAGCAAACCAGCAAAGCGACGTCCTAGGCTATAATCTAACCGTAACCTGTGCCTCACGAGTTAGACCTCTTATAGAAAGTAACCCTTATCTGAAATATAAAAGGAAGGCAAATAGCAACGTTATAGTATGTGTGTACGCGCGCGTGCGCACGTGAGTGTTACAACTAGCAAACCAGCAAAGCGACGTCCTAGGCTATAATCTAACCGAAACCTGTGCCTCACGATTTAGAACTCTTATAGAAAGTAACCCTTATCTGAAATATAAAAGGAAGACAAATAGCAACGTTATAGTATGTGTGTAAGCGCGCGTGCTCACGTGAGTGTTACAACTAGCAAACCAGCAAAGCGACGTCCTAGGCTATAATCTAACCGTAACCTGTGCCTCACGATTTAGACCTCTTATAGAAAGTAACCCTTATCTGAAATATAAACGGAAGGCAAATAGCAACGTTACAGTATGTGTGTAAGCGCGCGAGCGCACGTGAGTGTTACAACTAGCAGACCAGCAAAGCGACGTCCTAGGCTATAATCTAACCGTAACCTGTGCCTCACGATTTAGACCTCTTATAGAAAGTAACCCTTATCTGAATCATAAAAGGAAGGCAAATAGCAACGTTACAATATGTGTGTAATCGCGCGAGCGCACGTGAGTGTTACAACTAGCAGACCAGCAAAGCGACGTCCTAGGCTATAATCTAACCGTAACCTGTGCATCACGATTTAGACCTCCTATAGAAAGTAACCCTTATCTGAAAGATAAAAGGAAGGCAAATAGCAACGTTACAGTATGTGTGTAAGCGCGCGAGCGCACGTGAGTGTTACAACTAGCAGACCAGCAAAGCGACGTCCTAGGCTATAATCTAACCGTAACCTGTGCCTCACGATTTAGACCTCTTATAGAAAGTAACCCTTATCTGAAATATAAAAGGAAGGCAAATAGCAACGTTACAGTATGTGTGTAAGCGCGCGAGCGCACGTAAGTGTTACAACTAGCAAACCAGCAAAGCGACGTCCTAGGCTATAATCTAACCGTAACCTGTGCCTCACGAGTTAGACCTCTTATAGAAAGTAACCCTTATCTGAAATATAAAAGGAAGGCAAATAGCAACGTTACAGTATGTGTGTAAGCGTGCGAGCGCACGTGAGTGTTAGAACTAGCAGACCAGCAAAGCGGCGTCCTAAGCTATAATCTAACCGTAACCCGTGCCACACGAGTTAGACCCCTTATAGAAAGCAACCCTTATCTGAAATAAAAGGAAGGCAAATAGCAACGTTACAGTATGTGTGTGAGCGCGCTAGCGCACGTAAGTGGTAAACTAGCAGATCAGCAAAGCGACGTCCTAAGCTATAATCTAACCGTAACCTGTGCCTCTCGAGTTAGACCTCTTATAGAAAGTAACCCTTATCTGAAATATAAAAGGAAGGCAAATAGCAACGTTACAGTATGTGTGTATGCGCGTGTGCGCACGTGAGTGTTACAACTAGCAGACCAGCAAAGCGGCGTCCTAAGCTATAATCTAACCGTAACCTGTGCCACACGAGTTAGACCTATTATAGAAAGCAACCCTTATCTGAAATATAAAAGGAAGGCATATAGCAACGTTATAGTATGTGTGTGAGCGCGAGTGCGCACGTGAGTGTTACAACTACCAGACCTGCAAAGCGACGTCCTAGGCTATAATCTAACCGTAACCTGTGCCACACGAGTTAGACCTCTTATAGAAAGTAACCCTTATCTGAAATATAAAAGGAAGGCAAATAGCAACGTTACAGTATGTGTGTAAGCGCTTGTGCGCACGTGAGTGTTACAACTAGCAGACCAGCAAAGCGGCGTCCTAAGCTATAATCTAACCGTAACCTGTGCCACACGAGTTAGACCTATTATAGAAAGCAACCCTTATCTGAAATATAAAAGGAAGGCAAATAGAGACGTTATAGTATGTGTGTAAGCGCGCGTGCGCACGTGAGTGTTACAACTAGCAAACCAGCAAAGCGACGTCCTAGGCTATAATCTAACCGTAACCTGTGCCTTACGATTTAGACCTCTTATAGAAAGTAACCCTTATCTGAAATATAAAAGGAAGGCAAATAGCAACGTTATAGTATGTGTGTAAGCGCTTGTGCGCACGTGAGTGTTACAACTAGAAAACCAGCAAAGCGACGTCCTAGGCTATAATCTAACCGTAACCTGTGCCTCACGAGTTAGACCTCTTATAGAAAGTAACCCTTATCTGAAATATAAAAGGAAGGCAAATAGCAACGTTATAGTATGTGTGTAAGCGCGCGTGCGCACGTGAGTGTTACAACTAGAAAACCAGCAAAGCGACGTCCTAGGCTATAATCTAACCGTAACCTGTGCCTCACGAGTTAGACCTCTTATAGAAAGTAACCCTTATCTGAAATATAAAAGGAAGGCAAATAGCAACGTTATAGTATGTGTGTAAGCGCGCGTGCGCACGTGTGTGTTACAACTAGCAAACCAGCAAAGCGACGTCCTAGGCTATAATCTAACCGTAACCTGTGCCTCACGAGTTAGACCTCTTATAGAAAGTAACCCTTATCTGAAATATAAAAGGAAGGCAAATAGCAACGTTATAGTATGTGTGTAAGCGCGCGTGCGCATGTGAGTGTTACAACTAGCAAACCAGCAAAGCGACGTCTTAGGCTATAATCTAACCGTAACCTGTGCCTCACGAGTTAGACCTCTTATAGAAAGTAACCCTTATCTGAAATATAAAAGGAAGGCAAATAGCAACGTTATAGTATGTGTGTAAGCGCGCGTGCGCACGTGAGTGTTACAACTAGCAAACCAGCAAAGCGACGTCCTAGGCTATAATCTAACCGTAACCTGTGCCTCACGAGTTAGACCTCTTATAGAAAGTAACCCTTATCTGAAATATAAAAGGAAGGCAAATAGCAACGTTATAGTATGTGTGTAAGCGCGCGTGCGCACGTGAGTGTTACAACTAGCAAACCAGCAAAGCGACATCCTAGGCTATAATCTAACCGTAACCTGTGCCTCACGAGTTAGACCTCTTATAGAAAGTAACCCTTATCTGAAATATAAAAGGAAGGCAAATAGCAACGTTATAGTATGTGTGTAAGCGCGCGTGCGCACGTGAGTGTTACAACTAGCAAACCAGCAAAGCGACGTCCTAGGCTATAATCTAACCGTAACCTGTGCCTCACGATTTAGACCTCTTATAGAAAGTAACCCTTATCTGAAATATAAAAGGAAGGCAAATAGCAACGTTACAGTATGTGTGTAAGCGCGCGTGCGCACGTGAGTGTTACAACTAGCAGACCAGCAAAGCGACGTCCTAGGCTATAATCTAACCGTAACCTGTGCCTCACGAGTTAGACCTCTTATAGAAAGCAACCCTTATCTCAAATATAAAAGGAAGGCAAATAGCAACGTTACAGAATGTGTGTGAGCGCGCGTGCGCACGTGAGTGTTACAACTAGCAGACCAGCAAAGCGACGTCCTAAGCTATAATCTAACCGTAACCCGTGCCACACGAGTTAGACCTCTTATAGAAAGCAACCCTTATCTGAAATATAAAAGGAAGGAAAATAGCAACGTTACAGTATGTGTGTGAGCGCGCGTGCGCACGTGAGTGTTACAACTAGCAGACCAGCAAAGCGAAGTCCTAAGCTATAATCTAACCGTAACCCGTGCCACACGAGATAGACCTCTTATAGAAAGCAACCCTTATCTAAAATATAAAAGGAAGGCAAATAGCAACGTTACAGTATGTGTGTTAGCGCGCGTGCGCACGTGAGTGTTACAACTAGCAGACCAGCAAACCGACGTCCTAAGCTATAATCTAACCGTAACCCGTGCCACACGTGTTAGACCTCTTATAGAAAGCAACCCTTTTCTGAAATATAAAAGGAAGGCAAATAGCAACGTTACAGTATGTGTGTGAGCGCGCGTGCGCACGCGATTGTTACAACTACCAGACCTGCAAAGCGACGTCCTAGGCCGTCTAACCATAACCCGTGCCACACGAGTTAGACTTCTTACAGAAAGCAACTATTTTCTGCAATATAAAAGGAAGGCAAATAGCAAAAGTTCTTATTAACTGTAACTTGAACGAATTAAGAAGAAAATTGTAATTTTTTAATTAGTTACTTTTTTAACTACAAGATTAGTTCATATTGATCATATCTACAGACGAACTGGCAGCTTTAAAACTTCCCAAAGTGCATCACCTCTTTATTTAGTATTAGCATTGAAATCTTTACCTACGTTTGACAAGGTTATGTGAACATATTTTATTAAAATATCATAAACAGTTAACTTGTTCAATATCATTTGCCTTTGATGGTATTAATTGTAAATACGTATTGCATATAAATAAACGTTTGTAATAAATTAAATAATTCCAATAAATATACCTCTACGTATACATTATGATCCTGCATGATAAACGTAAATTGATAGAATTGTTAAAATATTATTTTTGAGGTATTTTATTTATTTAAAATCAGAATTTAATTTAAATATCTTGACTATAACCAGACTCTAAAGATATTATGTTACAATGGACCTACATTGCTATTTGCTCTATGATGATATTTTCTGCTCTGTTCGGAAAATTTAATTTGTGGTGTACTCGGCCCGTATACAATATTCTTATAGGCTTTACACTCGTATTTTATGAAACATCTCCAAAATTAAATTGGTTAATAAAATTCAGTAATTGGTTTTGCCTTAAATTCAACTATTTATTATTTCATAATATTAATTTTAATCGTATTTTATTCGTTAATACAGTTTTTGAACCTGTAAATCTGGGAAAATATTTTTTATATTTATTTCATTAATTTAACTTCATAATTATGGAAACTTTTAATTTAAATATAACAATTTAATAATAATAATAATATTATTATTATTACCTTGAATGAAACAATGCATTTAATTAATAAAATTCTATGTAAGGATAATTGATACGAATTGTACGGCTATTCACGGGAGCATTGTACTCCTCCCAATAGACAATGATTGGGAAACTGAGACACTGAGAGAACCAAATGTTTCAGTCTGCTTGGACATACGACTGTTACCGGAGGCATTGTACTATCCTCCCGATGGACAATGATTGGAAAGCTGAGACACTGAAAGGACCAAATGTTACAATCTGCTTGGACATACGACTGTTACCGGAGGCATTGTACTATCCTCCCAATGGACAATGATTTGGAAGCTGAGACACTGAAAGGACCAAATGTTTCAATCTGCTTGGACATACGAATGTTACAGGAGGCATTGTACTGTCCTCCCAATGGACAATGAAAGGGAAGCTGAGACACTGAAAGGACCAAATGTTTCAATCTGCTTGGACATACGACTGTTACCGGAGGCATTGTACTATCCTCCCAATGGACAATGATTGGGAAGCTGAGACACTGAGAGGACCAAATGTTTCAATCTGCTTGGACATACGACTGTTACCGGAGGCATTGTACTATTCTCTCAATGGACAATGTTTGGGAAACTGAGACACTGAGAGGACCAAATGTTTCAATCTGCTTGGACATACGGCTGTTACCGGAGGCATTGTACTATCCTCCCAATGGACAATGATTGGAAAGCTGAGACACTGAAAGGACCAAATGTTACAATCTGCTTGGACATACGACTGTTACCGGAGGCATTGTACTATCCTCCCAATGGACAATGAAAGGGAAGCTGAGACACTGAGAGGACCAAATGTTTGAATCTGCTTGGACATACGACTGTTACCGGAGGCATTGTACTATCCTCCCGATGGACAATGATTGGGAAGCTGAGACACTGAGAGGACCAAATTTTACAATCTGCTTGGACATACGACTGTTACCGGAGGCATTGTACTATCCTCCCAATGGACAATGATTGGGAAGCTGAGACACTGAGAGGACCAAATTTTACAATCTGCTTGGACATACGACTGTTACCGGAGGCATTGTACTATCCTCCCGATGGACAATGATTGGGAAGCTGAGACACTGAGAGGACCAAATTTTACAATCTGCTTGGACATACGACTGTTACCGGAGGCATTGTACTATCCTCCCGATGGACAATGATTGGGAAACTGAGACACTGAGAGGACCAAATGTTTCAATCTGCTTGGACATACGGCTGTTACCGGAGGCATTGTACTATCCTCCCAATGGACAATGATTGGGAAGCTGAGACACTGAGAGGACCAAATTTTACAATCTGCTTGGACATACGACTGTTACCGGAGGCATTGTACTATCCTCCCGATGGACAATGATTGGGAAGCTGAGACACTGAGAGGACCAAATTTTACAATCTGCTTGGACATACGACTGTTACCGGAGGCATTGTACTATCCTCCCGATGGACAATGATTGGGAAGCTGAGACACTGAGAGGACCAAATTTTACAATCTGCTTGGACATACGACTGTTACCGGAGGCATTGTACTATTCTCTCAATGGACAATGATTGGGAAACTGAGACACTGAGAGGACCAAATGTTTCAATCTGCTTGGACATACGACTGTTACCGGAGGCATTGTACTATCCTCCCAATGGACAATGATTGGGAAGCTGAGACACTGAGAGGACCAAATTTTACAATCTGCTTGGACATACGACTGTTACCGGAGGCATTGTACTATCCTCCCGATGGACAATGATTGGGAAGCTGAGACACTGAGAGGACCAAATTTTACAATCTGCTTGGACATACGACTGTTACCGGAGGCATTGTACTATCCTCCCAATGGACAATGATTGGGAAGCTGAGACACTGAGAGGACCAAATGTTTCAATCTGCTTGGACATACGACTGTTACCGGAGGCATTGTACTATTCTCTCAATGGACAATGATTGGAAAACTGAGACACTGAGAGGACCAAATGTTTCAATCTGCTTGGACATACGGCTGTTACCGGAGGCATTGTACTATCCTCCCAATGGACAATGATTGGGAAGCTGGGACACTGAGAGGACCTAATGGTTGAGTCTGCTTGGACATACGACTGTTACCGGAGGCATTGTACTATCCTCCCAATGGACAATGATTGGGAAGCTGGGACACTGAGAGGACACAATGTTTGAATCTAATTGGGCATACAAATATTACCGGAGGCATTGTACTATCCTCCCGATGGACAATGGTTGCGAAGCTGGCACATTGAAAGGACAAAAGTATGAATCAGCTTGGACGTACGATTGTTCCCGAAAGCATTGTTCTATCCTCCCAATGGACAATGATTGGGATGCTGGGATATTGCGAAGACCAAATGTTTGAAATTGCTTGGACAGGGATGCCTTCAAATGACCAAACTTCAACTAACCAAAATGTAAACACACAATTTACGGAGTCGTCAACTAACCAAATACGCGAAATGATGATTATATGTGATTATTTCAATGTCATGTATTTAGTTAGTTGTTGGCTGCGTATTTTGGTTAGATGAAGTTTGGTCGTTTGAAGTAGTCCCGCTTGTATGTATAAAGTTTCCAGGAAGCATTCTACTACTCTCCCAATGGACAATGATTGGGAAGTTAGGACAGTGATAAGGCCCTTGCTTTAGAATTTGCTTGGACGTACGACTATTCCCGAAATCATTTCACTATCCTGCCAATGAACAATGATTGGCAAGCTGGGACAGTGAGGGGACCAAATGTTTGAGGCATTGTACTATTCTCCCAACAGGCAAAGAGTGGCAAGCTGGGACATTTAGTGGACTAAAGGTTTGAGTCTACTTGGACGTACACTGTTTCCGGATGCATTGTACTATCCTCCCAATGGACAATGATTGGCAAGCTGTTACATTTAGAGGACCAAATGTTTAAGTCTGCTTGGACGTACGACTGCTCCCGGAGGCATTGTACTATCCTCCCAATAGACAACGATTTTCAAATTGTTACATTTAGAGGAGCAAATGTTTGAGTCTCCCTGGACGTACGACTGTTCCCGGTGGCATTGTACTATCCTCCCAATACACAATGATTGGCAAGCTGTTACATGTAGAGGGCCAAATGTTTGAGTCTGCTTGGACATTGTACTTTCCTCAAAATGGACAATGATTGTGAAGATAGCACAGTGATAGAAACAAAATTCTTAATTTGCTTGGACGTACGACTGTTTCCGGAGGCATTGAACTATCCTCGAAATAGACAATGATTGCCAAGCTGGGATATGGAGAGGACCAAATGTTGGGAATCGGCCTGGGTTTACTACCACTTCCAGAGGCATTTTACTATCCTCCAAATTCACAATGA
>JBAIZL010000004.1:195288617-195293617 GCA_036971475.1 Prosapia bicincta | reverse complement strand
TAATACTTAAAATAAATATCTTTTCCTTCTTAAAGAAAGTCGTAAAATTTAAAACGTTTAGTTTATCATGAATTACTAAATAATAATAATAACAATAACAGTCGTAAAAACAAACTAGAGCTACTTTAAAAACGGTTTACCACTTTTAAAATATAATCTCAAATATCTACCAATAGATAACGTAAAGTCTGTAGCTCATGTCTAGGTAGAAATGCCATGCAGCCGTTAAACTGTTTTCTAATCTTGGAAGAATATAAGTCCGTGGTAAGAGTAATGAATATATCGGGCAAACCTGTGATGGTGGGAATAATGTTGATTGGTGGACCCTCTTTATAGAACCTGGCGGTGGCTACGTGTCAGCGGTGTTGGCAAAGTCACAATGTCGATACAAATGTCAATCGTTTTATTTATATAGCTGAAAATAATGCAGTTTACGACAAACTAGTCAAAATGTAATCTAAAAAAATGTAGTCAATTTCTACTTAGGTCACAAAGGAATCTTTTATTTTATTTATTCTTTATTAAATAAATACAATTATAACACATACACACACACACACAACATACACATAAAAATACACATATATATAGGGAGAGTGTGAAATAATAGAAGGAATTTAAAAACACAAAAACAACACAAAATATGAAGGAAAAAAGTAGAAATGGCAATTAGGTTTTAGTGAAAACATTTGTGCAAATAAAACAATTAGAGGTTATTTACAATTAGGTTTTGAAAATGTACCATTGTACTCAGGCAGACGTGCATAGTTTAATGCAAATTAGAATCGAACAAAATAACAAACAAGCCATGTAAGGCCTAAATTTCACCCGACCTAAACAGATATACTATAACAGCCATTTGTATAGGTTATTTGTAGTGTGTAGGTAGATTGGATATCCACCGCAGAGTTTGCATTAATAATAAATCTGGTTGCATAACAACCGTTAGCGCTATCAATACGCTGCCAATAAGCCAAAACTATTAACAATGAGTTACCGAAGCTGCCAATTATCGTTGCTGCGTTATTCAATACATTGGACCATGTTTTGCCGCTCCAGCTGGTCATAGGAGCGTATGTACAGCCAATATGTCTAGCGGTAATAACTATTGTCCTATATTAAAGCATTATATGGTCGGGCTGCTCTAGAGAAAAGCGATCAAATGGGTAAATATAAACAAATGTTTGGAAAACACAGCCTAGCAATTGTCACTACATACATTCCTCCATACCCTAATGCAGAATACATAGGATCCAAAATATAATTAACCGCCTCCGGGTCCTTAAAGTGTGAACAAATATTTGGAAAAAACACAGCCTAACAATTGTCACTACATCCATTATTCCATACCCTATTGTATTAATACATAGGATCCAAAATATAATTAACCGCTTCCGGATCCTTAAAGTGTGAACGAATGTTTGGAAAAAACACAGCCTAACAATTGTCACTACAAACATTACTCCATACCCTATTGTAGTAATACATAGGATCCAAAATATAATTAACCGCTTCCGGATCCTTAAACTGTGAACAAATGTTTGGAAAACAAAGCCTAACAATAGTCACTACATACTTTACTTCATACCCTATTGTACTAATACATAGGATTCAAAATATCATTAACCGCTTCCGGGTCATTAAAGTGTGAACAAATGTTTGGAAAACACAGCCTAACAATTGTCACTACATACATTCCTCCATACCCTATTTATAAGGAATATACTGTGGTTGAATATAATAATAAATACACAAAAACCTCTTAACCACAAATTTTCTTTATTTTACCCTTATGTACATTTCAGTTACAAAGTAACCATCCTCAGAGGGATAACATACAAAGACTCAATACCCTATTGTCCTAATACATAGGATCCAAAATATCATTAACCGCTTTCGGGTCCTTATAGTGTGAACAAATGTTTGGAAACTACAGCCTAACAATGGTGTCTCATTAAACAATGAACTCATTCCACCGTACAAATCTCTTCTGGGCTTTGCTAATATGTTGTATTAATTTTTAGTGAAACAAACATTTATAAAAATTTTATAACATTAATTTTATAATTTAATAATAAAGTATGGATTTTGCCCATTTTATTAATAAATGTTCCATTGGTAACTGTAGATAAACTGGTGAGGGTTCATAAATTCCATGACATTACTACTTGAATGTTGAGAAAAAGCCACCGAGAAGAAAAATTATTTACGTATTCAGTATAACCTTTGTGTTATCTGTGAACAAATGTTTGGAAACTACAGCCTAACAATGGTGTCTCATTAAACAATGAACTCATTCCACCGTACAAATCTCTTCTGGGCTTTGCTAATATGTTGTATTAATTTTTAGTGAAACAAACATTTATAAAAATTTTATAACATTAATTTTATAATTTAATAATAAAGTATGGATTTTGCCCATTTTATTAATAAATGTTCCATTGGTAACTGTAGATAAACTGGTGAGGGTTCATAAATTCCATGACATTACTACTTGAATGTTGAGAAAAAGCCACCGAGAAGAAAAATTATTTACGTATTCAGTATAACCTTTGTGTTATCGCGTTTGAGCTCCGGATCGTCGGCGCCGGGATAACTTTTCCGACGTCTGCACTCAATGTTTCTTTACGTCCCATTCCTAGCACCAACTTTCTCAGACTCAATTTGCTATTTCTTATTGGATAAATAGGTCTCTAGTTGGATGATTTTACGTTATATCGTTTCCATCACTTCCATCGCTTTTTTGTTGGGCTTGAATGTCATTTTGAGATTTTTACAAACAAAACTTTCAATTCCTACTTTAAAACAAGCACGAGCTCTGGCAATTATTTTCTCCACCAACGGATTTTTTATTTTTGGGGGGTTTTCGGCCACGGGAAATCGATTGGCACAGGTCTTAAACTTAAAAAAGTTCGATATTCCACCCCAGTGGCTTTTGGAGTTCAAATGTTATCCTTACGGAACTCTATCTTTATGTTTAGTTATCCTACCTTTTAAACAACAGGTGATGCCCTTGGCCAGTGTTTTCCTGGGATTGGGGAGTGTCGCGCGTCAGCCTACGTCTGTCAGCGATGGAGGAAACTCGCAACTACAAACAACAAGTGATGCCCTTGACCAGTATTTTCCTGGGATTGGGGAGAGCCGTGCGTCAGCCTACGTCTGTCAGCGGTTGAGGAAACACGCAACTACATACAACAGGTGATGCCCTTGACCAGTATTTTCTTGGGATTGGGGAGAGCCGTGCGTCAGCCTACGTCTGTCAGCGGTGGAGGAAACTCGCAACTACAAACAGCAGCTATTCTAAACATAAAGTATTACTGATGATCCATATATTCTAGTTGTATTTATTTCTGTGCGGGTTCTTCTTCTCAATTACTTTTATTTCTGTGCGGGTTCTCCTTCTTAATTACTTTTATTTCTGTTTGCATTCTCCTTCTCAATTACTATTATTTCTGTGCGGGTTCTATTTCTCAATTACTTATATTTCTGTTTGCATTCTCCTTCTCAATTACTTTTATTTCTGCTTTAGTTCTCCTTCACAACTACTTATATTTCTGTTTGAGTTCTTCTTCTCTTTTATTTTTGTGTTATTTCCTTGTTAGTTGCAGCAAACATCGTTAGTGTTAAACGTTTCTGAATGTCGCTTTCCCAGGATGTCGATTCAGTTATTTAGCAGTATAAGCTTAGTTATTTAGCTCAGCAGTATAAGCTTAGCTATTTAACATTTAAACGTATTAGGTTAGTTACTAAGCATTTAGGAGTATAAGCTTAGATATTTAGCATTTAACAGAATAAACTTAGCTATTTAGCACTTAGCAATATAAGGTTAGTTATTTAGCATTTAGCAATATAAGGTTAGTTATTAAGCATTCAGCAGTATAAGGTTAGTTATTTAGCATTTAGCAGTATAAGCTTAGTTATTTAGCACTTAGCAGTATAAGCTTAGCTATTTAACATTTAAACGTATTAGGTTAGTTATTAAGCATTTAGGAGTATGAGGTTAGTTATTTAGCATTTAACAGAATAAGCTTAGCTATTTAACACTTAGCAATATAAGGTTAGTTATTAAGCATTTAGCAATATAAGGTTATTTATTAAGCATTTAGCAATATAAGGTTATTTATTAAGCATTTAACAGAATAAGCTTAGTTATTTAGCACTTAGCAGTATTAGGTTAGTTATTTAGCACTTAGCAGTATTAGGTTAGTTATTTAGCATTTAGCAGTATAAAGATAGTTATTTAGCATTTAGCAGTATTAGGTTAAATCCTACGATATAAAAAAGGATTTTTTCCTTAAACGTTTTTAGCCTAGAAATGAAACGCGGAAGACCACTGAAACGAAATAACACTAAGAACCTTCAGGGGAGAGCAGCTACAAATGGTCATTAGGAATCGGATATGGATGCTGCCTCTTCACATCCGATAAGCAACCCAATTAACCGGTCCCAACAACTTCCTACGTCTCGCAGAACCACGGTCAAGCCACGTATGGAAGTTGGTATCTATGATATGGTATAGTTAATTATGTGTGTTTATTTTGTATTAAAATGAGTTTATTTTGTGGTTATAAAATATTCTTATATTTCGTATATAACAAAAAAATTGAATTTTTCTTGATTTAACTTATCATAAATGCTCTACCTTATCCCGGTCTCCCGGTACTCCACCTTTAAATGGGACAACATTGTTTACTAAAGAAAGTCATTAAAAATAAAAATTTGTAATAAAATTACACAACAGGAGTAATCTCACTGCTAGCCACACAAGCTTTATAAATACGGTCATCTTATTCTTAACATTTTCAAGTGTTTTAATTCTAGAATATGAATAAAATGTACGTCAATAATTCAAACATGGTTTGTTCGAAAATAAAAAGTTCACTCAATAATAAATAGATGCACAAGTATCTAAAAAACAATTTGTATCTCACGTGTAAATATGAAACCAAAATGTGTAAATTTCTAAATTTTTTGGGAGGTATAATTAGAAATGACTACGA
>JBAIZL010000004.1:195271117-195283617 GCA_036971475.1 Prosapia bicincta | reverse complement strand
AAACATTGTCTCTCCTTTAAATTATCTAGGTTGCACTGAGTCCCTTTCCCTACGTATGAATTCACTCCAACAAAACCAAGAAAACATTGTCTCTCCTTTAAATTATCTAGGTTGCACTGAGTCCCTTTCCCTACGTATGAATTCACTCCAACAAAACCAAGAAAACATTGTCTCTCCTTTAAATTATCTAGGTTGCACTGAGTCCCTTTCCCTACGTATGAATTCACTCCAACAAAACCAAGAAAACATTGTCTCTCCTTTAAATTATCTAGGTTGCACTGAGTCCCTTTCCCTACGTATGAATTCACTCCAACAAAACCAAGAAAACATTGTCTCTCCTTTAAATTATCTAGGTTGCACTGAGTCCCTTTCCCTACGTATGAATTCACTCCAACAAAACCAAGAAAACATTGTCTCTCCTTTAAATTATCTAGGTTGCACTGAGTCCCTTTCCCTACGTATGAATTCACTCCAACAAAACCAAGAAAACATTGTCTTTCCTTTAAATTATCTAGGTTGCACTGAACCCTTCCCCTACGTATGAATTCACTCCAACAAAACCAAGAAAACATTGTCTCTCCTTTAAATTCACTAGGTTGCACTGAGTCCCTTCCCCTACGTATGAATTCACTCCAACAAAACCAAGAAAACATTGTCTTTCCTTTAAATTATCTAGGTTGCACTGAACCCTTCCCCTACGTATGAATTCACTCCAACAAAACATAATATCTGGTATAAATTAGCAAAGTGGAGCTTACTCCCTCCCTTACGTATTAAATTCCTCAAATACACCCCGCAAAACAACGCCTATCATACAAGCCTAATATATTCATAGCGTTACTACACGAGTAAATAATGTACAGTGTATGATTAAAGTGAATATTGAGGAGGCTGTAAATTGAATTGAGAGGATATTAATACAGTTAGTGTTGAGAGTTAGACATGAAACACATCGGGGCAGACGTCGGCGAAGTGGTCCCGGCGCCATTCCGATTTTACAAAAGCCTGAGTCAATGTTTAACCTACTTTTCTGGCACATTCTGCTTCTGAATACATACATTATTTATACCCTCAGCCCTTTTTATTCCCTTTTAACTGGATTCCAACTTTTAACTTTTAAATTGATTTTCCTTGTATTAAAGTTGTACCAATAGATTTCTCGTTCCTCTGGGCGAGCTCATCTGTTTTACAAATACATTCTACACAAAACTCTACGTCATCAAGTATTTTATATTATTTAGTTTTACGAATTCTAATTGTAAACATAGGAGACGATTTCGAATATAATTGTACCTGCAATACATTCTCCCGTTCACAATACAGCCTGCAACGGCTCTCATGCACCATGGTTATTCTCAACACGGTTTTTTTAAAATATCTAATAAAAAATAATATTTATACATTATTCTAAGCTTGGTTTTAAAATGTTTCAGTTTGCCCTTGTATTTTATTTTTTTTACCAGTATCTGAACTTATTTCCTTAAATGTTTGCCAAAATGATAATAAAATAAGATTAACATTTAATAACTAATCCCTTAATCATGAAGTATATACTACTCTTGTCAGTATTTATTTTCACGTAAAAATGTATTACTGTCACCCATTTTGGCACTGATCTTATTATACGTCTTTCTGCGATAAATAATACCGATGTTTTTGTGATGAATAATATTTCTAGCTCCTCATTGAGTATATAACCTATATTGTGCGGTCTCACTGCTGTTTTCTACAAGTAAACACCAATGTTTTGCATAGAGCAGTTCCTACAAACAACTGAACTATTTAAGAATTTACACCACAAGAATTTATAGTATCAAAGATAAACTTATAAACACTCCAACAGTGTTGTTGTTTAGACAAATAAAAAGATCGTAAAATCATTTCAAGGGAAAAGAAGTAATTCACTGTGAACTTTTGGATTGTTGCTATAGGTTAGACTCTGTCTATTTGAGTAAAAAGATATTCGATTGACAAAATATGATAATTTCAGATTACCTTATATATATAAGGTAATACCTTATATATATATATATATATATATATATATATATATAATAATACCTTTTATTATATATATATAAATATTGGCAATAATAAAGGAACTCACAGATCGTTTGATTATAAGAAACCATTTGGTTTTCCTAAAATATTCAAAATTTCCTAAAGTATTCCTAAAATAAGCCTTTTAACGGCATTTTTGACAACACCATAGTGTAGTGAATGACTAGTCTAAACAAAAATGTATAAATCATACGAGTATTTAAGGAATTCCATGCGATAATAAAGATTATACAATATCATGAGCACAGTGGCTTCTAGGGTCTAATTTGTAAATTAATGTATTTCAGATTGTAATTTTGTAATACGACCCTCTGATGATGATGTCATGGTTATCGAAATGTACATAAGGGTTTAATCTTAGGTATCTTGTAATATTAGATATTTGTTATTATTTTTGTAGTGTTAGAGGTTGTATGAATACATTTATTATACTATACAATACATACCGAAATCTTGTTGCTGTACATGACGAGCTGGTTGTTAAATCTTATTACACTGTTGCTTTTACTTGCGACCAAACTTTTTGTTAACTAAAAGTTGTTAAATTGTTAACTTATACTTGGAGGAAAAGTTTTCGTCTTACGACTTCTTCAGCCTCGTATTTTTGCCGCTAGGAATGCTGCAGTTGTGCTTCCTCGACACCATTTTTTTTTGAAAGTTTGAAGTGATGTGATCGAATAGTATGTGTGATCTGTGCCGTGTTTGTTCATTTAGGATACTATTTTTATGTGTGTTGCTATGTCTATATATTTCAAACTGTTCTAGTGTGTTTAATTTATGGCCTTTGTTGCATGTGTGGAGGATGCTCATGTTATTTTCCATACTTTTCCATGAGTGTTTAGTATCCATGAGATGATTTGCGAAGGTGGATTCAATAGTAGTGTGCAGTGCGCTTTTGTGTTCTTTATATCTTTTGGCGAAAGATCTGACTGTTTGTCCAATATAGAACTTATTGCAGTTGTTGCATTTGAGTTTGTATACTCCTGGGTTATATAATGTGTTGGTATTGTTATTAATGTTGTGTCTGACGGCCCTTTGGCTTGTATTTGTTGTTCTGTAAGCTACATTGTATCCTGCTTTTTTGAATTGGTGTGCTATTTTTTTGTGAGTTTGTTTATATATCTGAGGGTGATGAATTTGTTTGTGTTCATGTTTTTGTTGTTTGTTACTGTTCTTGTTGAGTATTTTTTTGTGTAGTTTGTCTATTAAGTAATTCTCATATCCATTTTTGTAAGCTAAATATTTGAATGTGTTTAGTTCCTCTGTGTAGTTAGTTGTGGACATAGGTATTTTATTTAGTCTGTGTAGTAAATGTTTGCAAAAGTGTGATAACAATACATCTAGAAGATCCTTCTTCGACTTTAAAACTGGATGTTTTTTGAAGTGCTGGTAATTGATAATTTGGCCAAAATAAAAGTCCGAAAAATGCAATATTATTGTTTGTCAAGTATTCCTCTTTACGTCTGCAATAATTAAAGAAGTATTTTAGTGAACAATATCTTGAAATATAAATTATTGCAGTACTGGTGTTTATTTCATTTATTATAATTCTCTCGTAAAAACATACCCCATTCCACAGAACTTGAATAAGATACAACCAAACCTCTATTATGCAAAATATTAAATACCTATAAAACAACGGGGTTATTCCCCTAAGGCCCCTCGCGCTTGCGAGGGACTCCAACCTGGTGAATACACTCAGTGTGGCGTTTTGCTGTCACTCAGTGTACATTATATTTTGCTGACACTCAGTGTGCATTTCATTTTGATGCTACCAAAATAATTACACAATACAAACAAGAGTGTAAAGTTATGGTAGAAATGTAGATAGTCAGCCGTTGTAGAATGTAGACACAACTATTGTTTATCGGAATAATAAAGTAATACAATCGAAGTCAGTTACAAATAGTAAATTTTAGAGTTAATAAAACATTTGTGATTAATAATACTTGCGTATGGAAGAATCACTGACTTTTATAACATATATCGCAACCATGCAGATTTATAACAGCACATTAAGGAATAGGTATTAGCGCACAACTTTAAAAGACTTAAATTGCTTTCCCATTCAAGTACCTGTTACCCTTATAGTTGCACTGAAGTAATTTTAAAGTTTAATTGAGTTTCCCAAATAAATAACACGTAAGAGTTACATGCAACCATGTGTTTGGTTTTACGGATGTGTTGTATGCAAAGAGGAATAATAACTTTGTCTAGAGACTAAGAAGAGAGAAGCTGCAACTAACTTTAAACATATAATGGTTGGAAAATAGATGCTTAAATGCTCCAATTCGAAATACTTTAACGTACCTTGAATGCAGACATAGATAACTGATAAGATTTGCATTTGAAATTTGTGTAGCTATAAATAATCAGAAATTTGACAAAGAGTACAATACAAAATATAAATACTTATTTAAATTAAATAGATATCTACGTCCAAGCTTGAGATATTTACAGTTTCCTAATCGTCATTGTCAAAGTAAATAATCTTACACAGAACGGTCAAAAGGAAACCTAAGCCAATAATAATTGTCTCATATCAATGCTCAACTCACAGAGGACGCCCAAAAGAAAACCGCCGATTTTAGTTTCCTCAGGGCCCTTCTGGGAATGATTCTCATAAACTATCTACCATTACATCAACTATATATCATTATATATGGGTTCTTCTAGGCATGATCCTCAGAAAATATCTACCATTATATATAGGCTCTTCTGGACATAATCCTCATAAACTATTTACCATTATATATGGTTCCTTCTAGGCATGATCCTCATAAACTATTAATCATTATATATGGGTCCTTCTAGGCATGATCCTCATAAACTATTAATCATTATATATGGTTCCTTCTAGGCATGATCCTCATAAACTATTAATCATTATATATGGTTCCTTCTAGGCATGATCCTCATAAACTGTTAATCATTATATATGGTTCCTTCTAGGCATGATCCTCATAAACTATTAATCATTATATATGGTTCCTTCTAGGCATGATCCTCATAAACTATTAATCATTATATATGGTTCCTTCTAGGCATGATCCTCATAAACTATTAATCATTATATATGGGTCCTTCTAGGCATGATCCTCATAAACTATTAATCATTATATATGGTTCCTTCTAGGCATGATCCTCATAAAGTATTAATCATTATATATGGGTCCTTCTAGGCATGATCCTCATAAACTATTAATTATTATATATGGTTCCTTCTAGGCATGATCCTCATAAAGTATTAATCATTATATATGGGTCCTTCTAGGCATGATCCTCATAAACTATTAATCATTATATATGGTTCCTTCTAGGCATGATCCTCATAAACTATTAATCATTATATATGGTTCCTTCTAGGCATGATCCACATAAACTATTAATCATTATATATGGTTCCTTCTAGGCATGATCCTCATAAACTATTAATCATTATATATGGTTCCTTCTAGGCATGATCCTCATAAACTATTAATCATTATATATGGTTCCTTCTAGGCATGATCCTCATAAACTATTAATCATTATATATGGGTCCTTCTAGACATAATCCTCATAAACTATCTATCATTATATATGTGTACTTCTGGGCATATCTCATGAACTGCTAGGTACGATTATTATAAACTACCTATCGTTATATATTAGCCCTTCTAGGCATGATCTGCAAAAACTATCTTTCATTATATCAAGGTTCTTTTGGGCATAATCTCATGAACTATCTACTAATATATATTAGCCCTTCTAGGCATGATCCTCATAAACTATCTACCATTATATATGGGTATTTCTAGGCATAATCCCATAAACTATCTATTATTATATATTGGCCCTTCTAGGCACAATCCCATAAACTATCTAATATTATATATTGGGCCTTCTAGACATAATCCCATGAACTATCTATTATTATATATTGGGCTTTCTAGGTATAATCCCATAAACTATCTACTAATATATATTAGCCCTTCTAGGCATGATCCTCATAACCTATCTACCATTAAAGATGGGTATTTCTAGGCATAATCCCATGAACTATCTATTATTATATATTGGGCTTTCTAGGCATAATCCCATAAACTATCTAATATTATATATTGGGCCTTCTAGACATAATCCCATGAACTATCTATTATTATATATTGGGCTTTCTAGGCAAAATCCCATAAACTATCTAATATTATATATTGGGCCTTCTAGACATAATCCCATGAACTATCTATTATTATATATTGGCCCTTCTAGGCATAATCCCATAAACTATCTATTAATATATATTGGGCTTTCTAGACATAATCCCATAAACTATCTAATATTATATATTGGCCCTTCTAGGCATAATCCCATAAACTATCTAATATTATATATTGGGCCTTCTAGACATAATCCCATAAACTATCTAATATTATATAGTGGCCCTTCTAGGCATAATCCCATAAACTATCTATTATTATATATTGGGCTTTCTAGGCATAATCCCATAAACTATCTATTATTATATATTGGCCCTTCCAGGCATAATCCCATGAGCTATCTATTATTATATATTGGCCCTTCTAGGCATAATCCCATGAACTATCTATTGTTATATATTGGCCCTTCTAGGTATAATCCCATGAACTATCTATTATTATATAATGGGCCATCTAGGCATCATCCCATGAGCTATCTATTAGCATATATTGGCCCTTCTAGGCATAATTCCATGAACTAACTATTGTTATGCATTGGCCTTTCTAGGGTAATCTCATGAACTATCTAATATTAAATAGTGTCCCACGCATTGTCATAGTATTCTCTCATCCTTTTCTCAATAATACCTTAATTTCACGCTAACCATTGTGTTTTCTTCTATTGTTATTGCCGAATGGTGCATGTACTTCAAGTAAATAGTACCCTCCCCTATACTCTCCTAAGGACTTATACCCCTACCCATTCACTACATTTTCCAATCTTTACACACTGACAGATTGTCTCGAAACGACGCAAAGTTTCACGAGGTTTTTATATGACGTCATCATTCTCTCGTTCTAAATCCTTTCCAACTACTGCAATATTTATAAAACAACTTTTAAACTAAAGGTGGTTACAAAGAAATAGTTCTTATTTTACTTGAGAAACACATAGTAGCATGGTCTTCTTCAATATTTTTTTATATGCTTGTATTTGTTTCATTAAGGTTCAATGCAATTCTTTTTCAGTATAAATTATATTTTCTAGATCAAAATAATAATTGATGAATATTTTAGTATTTTGTTTCTTAATAAAATTTCGTATATCTTGAAACAGTAATCAACATGACTTTTCATAAAATAATTTTATGTTTTTGTGTAAAATTAGAAAATATGAAAAATCGAATGTAATTTTAGAGTTTATTTAAACTAAACATTTCTTGACTGTTAAGAAATTCCTGAAATTTAATTTAAAATAAACAAATTTTGAAACATATTATTTCAAATAACAATTTACTCTGCTAAAAAAAATAATCCAAAAGGATGTAATAAAGAGGTATAAGAAGCTGTTTCTGCACTTTAATCCCAGATACAACTTCAGGAGCATCAGAACTTGCAAGAACATATAATTAAAGTAGCTTTAAAATTCTGAGATCAAATAGTTTACCTTCCATCAGTGTCTGAGAATCGCTTACCAAGAGACGTTTACAAAGAGACGCTTACCAAGAGACACTAACCAAAATACGCTTACTAAGAGACGCTTACCAAGAGACGCCAACCAAAATACGCTTACCAAGAGACTCTAACCAAGAGACGCTTACCAAGAGACGCTAACCAAAATACGCTTACCGAGAGACGCTTACCAAGAGACGCTTACCAAGAGACACTTGCCAAGAGACGCTTACTAAGAGACGCTAACAAAGAGACGCTTACCAAGAGACGCTTACTAAGAGACGCTTACCAAGAGACACTTACCAAGAGACGCTTACCAAGAAACGCTAACAAAGAGACGCTTAACAAGAGACACTCATCAAGAGACGCTAACCAAGAGATGCTTACCAAGGGACACTTACCAATAGACGCTTACCAAGAGACACTTGCCAAGAGACGCTTACCAAGAGACACTAACCAAGAGTTACCAATAGATGCTTACCTAGAGACAATTGCCAAGAGACGCTAACCAAGAGACGCTAACTAAGAGACGCTTACCAAGAGATGCTAACAAAAAGACGCTTACCAAGAGACACTTGCCAAGAGACGCTTACCAAGAGACGCTAACAAAGAGACGCTCACCAAGAGACGCTTACCAAGAGACGCTTACCAAGAGACGCTAATAAAGAGACGCTTAACAAGAGGCACTTACAAAGAGACGCTAACAAAAAGACGCTTAACAAGAGACACTTACCAAGAGATGCTAACCAAGAGTCGCTTACCAAGGGAAACTTACCAATAGACGATAACTAAGAGAAAATTTTGATAATCACGAGTCGTACCTACTGCAGTCGGAAATGTTTTCCTCTTTGTAAATTTTAAACAAAAACTTTAATTGTAGGTTCTTGTAATTTGTGTTATTACAAAATTCCGACTTGAACCTTATAAGAAACACCATCTATGAGGATAAAAATCTAGTAAGGGGGTGGAATGCAGTGAGAAGCTGGCAACTGCATCATAATCTGTCATAGTCCAGACACTGCAGACATCCACACTCCCTCCCCGAATGCAGGAACAATTCGTAAAATATCCGGGCGTAAGGTTGATTGATAATCCACCATGACAATACGACGTCATCAAATGCTCAACTTTGCAATTTATGAAATGAAAACTCTGAAATGTTCAACAAAATGTTGAAAATACTTGAACTGTTTCAATCTATCTCCAGACAGTTTCAATAAATTTTATAATAGTTCATAAATCGAGGTATTTCATGTAGATCTAATCGGGTGTTAGAATAGATTTATGGAACAGCTGTTAATAATATTTTTAACTATCTTTCAAACCTAAAAAAGTATTACAAACAAAAATGTTTAAACTCAATTTCTACTTAGGTTAACAGAGAAAATTTTTATTTTATTCTGTTATCAAATAATTACAATTAATATAAATAAATAACATAACCATTGCGTTAAAAAAGCTGTTTTACCACTTAACATATAACATAAAATCATCTGTTTTATGAAATCATATGTTATCACTTATTTTAAGTGAAATGGGACGAAATAATTACATTGCATACCTCGCTCTTTTTGTGAGTAAACATATTTTTTAATATAATTGTTCCCTGATAATTTCAAAGTTAAGTAGATAGACAAGTGAGCCTATTACTTTTCAAAAAACCAAATTACGAAAAGCTTTTAAAGTTTGACTTTCCCCAAGCAAAATCACCAACTCCTGAATTTTCTAAACTTGATATAAGTTTCCAAAGTTGGATTTAAGTTTTTTAATTTGGATGTAATTCTCCACATATTTTGATATTTGTTTATATTAGATTAGGTTATGTCTATTTATTATTACTGTTGTTGAAAAAATGGGTTGTTTCGTGGGTCAAGTGAAATTTATTAAACATTGGCAAATTGAAACTACTAAAAACTTGAAAACCCCATTTTTATTCAACAAAAACATTTTTGTGAGTGAACATATCATTATCATATAATTATTATTGTAGATTAAATATGTGACAATTTGTCTATATTTCTTATTACTTGTTTTCATATTATTTTAAAAATATAAAGTGAGTTGTTTTGTAACTTTTTATTGTTAAACAAATGTACGAATTTAGTTACTAAAGATTTCTAAATAAATTGAAAGTAAAGTAATTTTGTGAGTTAAAACCACTAATTCTTAATTACTCAAACTAAGAGGGTAATACTTAGAAAAAATCCATACCTTTCTTTGACACAAACGTGCATGCTGTGAGTTTCGAAAGCTGTGTAAGGATGATAGGAGGGGGGCGTGATGATTAACACTAAGATTCCACTCTTTTTCCCGCTGCAAAATCTTGTAGCCCAGAGTTACTTTCCGGCAATGTCTTGTGAACCAGACTTGTATGCATCCAGGCAATACGTCTTTGTTGTGAACCAGACTTGTATGCATCCAGGCAATACGTCTTTCTTGTGATCCAGATTAGTATGCATCCAGGCAATACGTCTTTCTTGTGATCCAGATTAGTATGCATCCAGGCAATACGTCTTTCTTGTGATCCAGATTAGTATGCATCCAGGCAATACGTCTTTCTTGTAAACAAGATTTGTATGCATCCAGGCAATACGTCTTTCTTGTGATCCAGATTAGTATGCATCCAGGCAATACGTCTTTCTTGTGATCCAGATTAGTTTGCATCCAGGCAATACGTCCTTCTTGTGATCCAGATTAGTATGCATCCAGGCAATACGTCTTTCTTGTGATCCAGATTAGTATGCATCCAGGCAATACGTCTTTCTTGTGATCCAGATTAGTATGCATCCAGGCAATACGTCTTTCTTGTGATCCAGATTAGTATGCATCCAGGCAATACGTCTTTCTTGTAAACAAGATTTGTATGCATCCAGGCAATACGTCTTTCTTGTGATCCAGATTAGTATGCATCCAGGCAATACGTCTTTCTTGTGATCCAGATTAGTTTGCATCCAGGCAATACGTCCTTCTTGTGATCCAGATTAGTATGCATCCAGGCAATACGTCTTTCTTGTGATCCAGATTAGTATGCATCCAGGCAATACGTCTTTCTTGTGATCCAGATTAGTATGCATCCAGGCAATACGTCTTTCTTGTGATCCAGATTAGTATGCATCCAGGCAATACGTCTTTCTTGTGAACAAGATTTGTATGCATCCAGGCAATACGTCTTTCTTGTGAACAAGATTTGAATGCATCCAGACAATACGTCTTTCTTGTGAACAAGACTTATATGCATCAGGTAATACGTCTATGTTGTGAACCATACTTGCATTTATCCCACATTAATAAGTAAGCCTAACTGCAAACACAATGGAATCCTTTGGCACCGGCAGTAGGACCACCGAAAGTAATTCGGACGTTCCCCAAGGCTGTGTATCTTACGCTTGGAGACACGTTACAAAGCGCAATGGTTTATCCTGTTTATGTAATACTGAATCTTTCAGTAGCAATAAATGTCTTCTTAACCCAATTCAGTGAATGCTGTAAACATTTGAGAATCCGGGAAATTCAATCAAGAAAAAGAGAACGAATGGCTATGTATACCAAATGTTATTCATTACAAGATGAAAAATAAATAATACTGTGAATAAAGAGCTGTATCGAGATTTGTTTTGAATGCTGTAGGTTTCTCAGAGTTTGTTAAAAAATACGTTTCTTTGGTTAAATAGACTTAATTTAAAACATGAATTTATTTCAAATGTTTAAAAGATATGACTTTTATAATATTTTAAAATTTTATTTGGTAGTTTTTGTAGTGCACTAAGTGTTAGAAATTTTCATCACTTCACATGTTCTGTATTTTCTATCGTCCTCCATCTCGCAATGACCCTTTATTACGGTATAAACAAAAGGCACAGACATGTTTATCCCAGTTATATTTTATGTGTAATTATAACTGAACAAATGGGGCTTTGTTTGTTGCGCTCTGTCGTTTGTTTAACAAACACAGGCGGCAGTGTGAAATGTCAATACCTCAGAAGCCGTAACATGGATGAAACAGAGTGTTTCTGGCCACAAACGAAGGTTTCAGAAGAGAGAACAATATTATACTCATTTCACACGTTATTCTTTGCTGTGCATATGTTATATTGTAGTAAAAAGGTTATAGAATTCTGAGAAACGACTTAAATATTATGTCTCACTCACTCATTAACTCGGTATACATTAACTCAGACTTAATATTATACTCATTTCACACGTTATTCTTTGCTGTGCATATGTTATATTGTAGTAAAAAGGTTATAGAATTCTGAGAAACGACTTAACTATTATGTCTCACTCGCTTATTAACTCGTTATACATTAACTCAGACTTAATATTATACTCATTTCACACGTTATTCTTTGCTGTGCATATGTTATATTGTAGTAAAATGGTTATAGAATTCTGAGAAACGACTTAAATATTATGTCTCACTCACTCATTAACTCGGTATACATTAACTCAGACTTAATATTATACTCATTTCACACGTTATTCTTTGCTGTGCATATGTTATATTGTAGTAAAATGGTTATAGAATTCTGAGAAAGGACTTAAATATTATGTCTCACTCACTCATTAACTCGTTATACATTAACTCAGACTTAATATTATACTCATTTCACACGTTATTCTTTGCTGTGCATATGTTATATTGTAGTAAAATGGTTATAGAATTCTGAGAAACGACTTAAATATTATGTCTCACTCACTCATTAACTCGGTATACATTAACTCAGACTTAATATTATACTCATTTCACACGTTATTCTTTGCTGTGCATATGTTATATTGTAGTAAAAAAGTTATAGAATTCTGAGAAAG
>JBAIZL010000004.1:195256117-195266117 GCA_036971475.1 Prosapia bicincta | reverse complement strand
ATTTTATCCTTTTGAACATTTCAGTTTCCAAGTAACCCTCCTCAAAGGGATAACATACAAAGACTGTCCCTCTGTATGTATGTATACAAAGTCTAGTAGTCTTCGTATGTTATTCTTCTGGTGATGGTTACTTAGTAAATGAAATGTTCAAAAGGGTAAAATAAAGAAGGTTTGTGGTTAGAGGTTTTTATATATTTATTATTAAATTCAACCACAGCATATTCCTAATAAATAGCAATAATAGAGGAACGTTAATAGGTTAAATAGAAGAATTATTAACAGACACTATCAGGAATAAAGGAACAGCTAAGGGCAGGTGAACAGGAATACGTATTTAATATATAGCAATAAAAAAAAGAAATATATACAAATTTATTTTAAAATCAATTTCTACTTAGATCAACAAAGACGCATTTTATTTTAGTTACTTTTTATTAAATAAAACAATTATTAATAAAACAACATAAAGTAACATAAACCATGTGTTAAAACAGAGGTTCTACCACGTAACCTATAACATTATATCAGCTGATTTAGGAAACCATATGTTATCACCTATTTAAGTCAAATGAAATAAAATAACTCAATTGCATACCTTGCCCCTTTTGTGGAATGTTTTTCTCCCATATAAAACTAAAATGGAATTAATATTTGAAAAAACAGTAATATGACCAAGTACCATCAACTAATACTTCACTTAATACTTCTAGAAATATATTTATGGACAAAAAATTGACACAAAATAATTTGTATAAATTATTATCATGGTATATTTAAATATGTATGCCACTTTAATTTAACTATAAAACACCAAAGTGTTGTGAAATAATGACAAAAGCTAAATAACATTAAATGGTACTGTCAACAATATGATTAATGAACTTTCTGCCACCATTCTAAAGTCATTAGCTTTTATTCACGGTAACTAGTAAATTGTCAAAATAATGAAAGATGATTGTGTAAATCATAGTAAACTTTCAGTAAAACCATTATAAAATTGTAAACGTAATAGGAAGGCAAGATTTTATTTTTATATTTCAAATACAATATCAATAAATAAAGACAGAAATAATAATGTTTAAACTTATTATAATTATCCTATGGAAACCAAATAAATAAATTTTCTATATTGTTTCTAACCATCAATAAAAGCAGAAGTCAAAAGTTAAAATCAAGTTAGAATAAAGGCTTTCTAAGTATAATTCATGCAATAGCAAAATTTTACAAGTTAACAATAATTATTAAATATATTATTGCATAGTTATGATTGAACATGTTGGATGGTGTTTACATAAAGTCCAGGGATTTATCCACTGGCACATTATGCTCGAGGCACCACAGATTAAAGGATCTGGTAAGCCGGGTGGGATCATATTTCGATCGACTTTGAAAAGACGCGTTTCAGACCTACAGTAGCTATCATTACCACATCAAACTAAGGCGGAAAAAACATGAATACAGTTACTTATTTAGTGTAGGCTGAACGTGTTTGGCGACTATGTTCGACGACCACCCCGAACATAGAGTTTGGCCGCGAAACACACACACACACACACACACACACACACACACACACACACCACATACACATACACACACACACACACACACACACACACACACACACACACACACACACACACACACACGCACACACACATACACAAACACAAAACACAAACACACCACACACAAACACACACACACACACACACACACACACACACACACACACACACACACACATACATACACACACACACACACACACACACACACACACACACACACATACACACACACACACACACACACACACACACATACATACACACAAACACACCACACACACACACACACACACACACACACACACACACACACATACACACACACACACAATTATATATATATATATATATATTTACTTGACCGAGCCTAACGAAAGGGTAGAACTAAATCATCTTTTAGTCACCATTATCTTTAAAGGAACCACTCGGCAAATAGTTCAGTCTACATATAACCAATCGAAACCTTGATATAAGTCTGTGCTTTTGCATCATAATTACCTGAGATTTTACAAGCAATTTCAATTTAGGAATTTGGCAAACGTTTCGTCAGAAGTGGCAAACATTTAACAACTATGAAATTATAAGTGTTTACATTCAGCCGTGGAAGAAGACATGAAAGGATATTTCGTGCAAGTCTAGTCCAAGCGGCTGGGCCTCGAAGCTCTGTGTCACTCCCATGATACTTTCCCATCTCTCAAGTTTATCAACCTGTAAATAGTTACTGAAATTGATTACTTTAATAAACAAGAACGGATAAACCATTCGCATAAAATACAGCACAAATATATTGGACATGATAAATGTGAGGACTATTTGTCGGGGCTAAATAACAGGAAATGAATAGTAACAAATACATTTATAAGTAATAAATTTCATCTATTTTAAATTCATATTGTAAATATAATATTGAACTATTTGATTATTCTTATTTTTTTAAATATAATATAGACTATTTTTTAAAAAATTAACTAATCAAATAAAACCCAATCGATAGTAATAATAGTTTTACAATTATTAAAAAATTATTTTTGAAATTAATTTCTGTTTGTGTCGCTAACAAATCACATTTTTATAGGGCAATATAACATTGTGGCAAATTGATGTCAAGAAACATTTAGGACAGACGGCGGTGCCTTTGCTGAGCCCTGCGGAATCTCTCAGTGCTTAACCCACTTTGCGAGCCCCAATTCGATAACACTGAGGTTCTACTGAATGCATAAGTAATCTGACGTTTCGAATCTTTTTGTTCTCTTTGCCAGTTCTTTTTTTTATAATGAACATTTGGTCAATTGTAAGGAAAGATATAAAAATCACAATGAACCAATTCATTTCGGTATTTCAAGCTTTAAATGTATAGACAGGGTACTGTATTTATCCTTCTCTAACTTACGCAAGTAACATATTATTTCAAGCATTCCATCAGACGTGGGGTCTCGTGCATCCATTGTTGCAGACATAATACGGGGTCAAGGCTACTGCTATTTGTTTGTGACATGGTGAGTGATTCCCAATTTGAAGAGGGTTTATTTGGTTGGGACTGTAAGGAGATGGTGTAATGCAAGGGGAATGTTTAATATGAACTCAGGAGGTCTGGTTACCTGGTGGATTTTTTTTTTTTTAATTTTTACAAGAAATCCACTTAAAGGTAACAAATGTAACTTACAAAAGAACTGCAATTTTGCTCGGGACTAATCACAAATTAATTATGGTAGAATACAAATGACTAGTGACTGGATTTTTAACTAAAAAATGAAAGGAACTCTGAAAGAAAGGGAGATTTCGAAGTTTTGTTACGTTGTGAGAAATCTAGTAAGATATAAGAGAGATGCTGAAGATGGAGTTTGAAGTAGCAGTGGAATAGCTGGGGTCTCGGACGTGCAAATATTCTAATATGTCGCGCTGACACCGGAGAAATCTAGTGAATTCCCTGAAGTCAGGTGTAGCGAAATTTTGGTTGGATAGGAAATTGGGAAATGCCTTACAAAGATTCAGGCCGGAATGATTACAAGGGTTGACGAGACGTCTTCGCGTCAGTGCCCACAAGATATGAGCAGCATATGTCAGGATAGCATCAGCTATATTAGGTATTTGGTTCTAAGTCATAATAAATACGTAAAAACCTCCTAACCACAAACTTTCTTTATTTTAACCACAAACTTTCTTTATCTTAACCTCAAACTTTCTTTATCTTAACCACAAACTTTCTTTATCTTAACCACAAACTTTCTTTATTTTAACCACAAACTTTCTTTATCTTAATCACAAACTTTCTTTATCTTAACCACAAACTTTCTTTATTTTAACCACAGACCTTCTTTATTTTAACCTTATGTATATTTCAGTTACCATGTAACAATCCTCAGAGGGATAACATGCAAAGACTGAGTCTTTATTATTATGTATTATTTATGTATTTATTATTAAATTCAACCACATTATATTCCTAATAAATAGTTTAAATGTCATACAGCTGTGGCTTGACAGGTGCAGGATCTGGATGAAGGGGATGCCATCAACTTGTTCCAGGCAGAAGGAGCTGTTTTGGTAAGACTTACTTGCCTAAGATGTGAAACAGCTGTTTTAACGCAATTGTTTTTTTACTTAATTTATACTAGTTGTAATTATTTAATGAAAATTAACTAAAATAAAAAAATTTCTATTGACCTAGTAGGAATTAATTTTAATATTTTTTTGTTTTTATTACTTATTACCAAAGTTCTTTTTCAAGATTAAAACCTCCGAAAATGTTTCAAATCTTTAATTGATGGCATTCTAAATCTCCGCATTGAGGTAAATGGATTGAACTCAAGTCAAGAAAGCAGCTGTTGTGCTTCACGTCACAATCATAGTAACTACAGCCATCTTGGTTACAAAATTATCCCATTCAAAGTTTAATATTTCCGTCCATAAAATGGTTTATATTAACAAAGCACGACCTTACTAGTAGCGCTGCAACTTGACTCATCAAGAAGGTTCGATGGTAGGGGCTAAAGGGGCAAGTCTGTGGATGTTGGAAACCTAGACACGCTAAAAGTTCTATCTCAGTTTTTAATGATGTTTAGAAACGGTTTAAAGGTTGCATGAGATTCACTTCTGTATCACTGAATCTAACGTGGCTGATATGGCTTTACTAATTGAACTAAGCGGAGTGTTAACATCTGTGATTGATGACATGTGACTCCCGGTTATTTGGAGTAAAGCGAGATTATTTCCTATAAAATGTACGGCTGACGTCTTGTCTAATAATAGTTTCATATAAGTTAAAACATTTTAAAAATATTTACACGCATTTACTTCTTCTTGCATTGTTTTACTTCGGCTTATAATTTTTCCTAAGTGAAAATGTTTTAAATATATTAAAATACACCTTTTGAATGGTTTAAACTCATTTTGATGTATGTAAAGCGTCCAATGTGAAACAAAATGCATTATTTTGTATACATGGGTTCTGGATGTATCATGTCGTCAAGCAACAGAGATTTGAAGGGAGACCGATAACAAAAAAGGATAAACTACCAATGGTAAATTATGTATGGCCTTATCTAGACACCAGTTGGATCTAGAAGGCCTAGTATGTACAGAATGAAGGAAGAGGTGGATTTGATCTTGTTAAATAATATTTTAACTTAATAACAACATAATCTAACCCTTAAAGCAACTGTTCTACAATAGCATAATATGCTGGTGCTTGAAAAATGTTATCTTTTAGGAAAAAATATAATTAAAATATTTCAATTCGTTATATTTTATAATATTAAAATTTTGTATTTGTACCACAAATACAATATTTAATATATATTTTGAAAATATAATTACTTACAACCAAGCATTTAATTAAAAACAAATAAATTAAACCAATAATTATTATTATTAGATATTTTATTTAAACCTAATAGGTTCCATACATTGCTAAACACAACCGACAGCTAATCCTGATGCTCTCAGGTCTCTGATGAGAATTGAAGGATTTTTCTTCATGCCAAAAAGTGTTAAACATGCCCAAAGAAGTTTTCACTTAAAAAACCGCATTGCTTTTAAGATTACTATAAGCCAGGGATTCTCAAACTGTGGTACTGGTTCAAATGTTCATGGGGTACGCAGGGCAGCTATTGAAAATGTAAACCATTTTTATTTCTTTCTGTTTCGTGCTACGACGTGATCAGTGTTTAAAAAGATATTTCAGAGCTACGTTGTTAGATTTTTGGATCGGTGTTGGAAAGGAGTACCAAGAACTTATAAATACTGCTGTAAATATTCTTATTGGGTTTTCATCTACATACATTGTGAAAGAGGGTTTTCGAATCTAACATACATAAAACGTAGGTACAGAAACAAGCTTAATGGTGGAGACGATTCAAGGTTGTACTTATCAAAACTTGAGCTGAACATTGAGGAACTGTGTAAAAAGAAGAAAGCTCATCCTTCTCTTTAAGCTTTTGTAATGCGTTTCAAATATATTCCAAATATATTGTGTTTTTTATGTAAAAAGTGTTTTTAATTTAAACAACAAAGGAGTAAGCAAAGTTTTAATTTGTTACTAAGTGGTGCAGTCTTTTAAAGAGATTGACAACCCTTGATATAAGCTATATATCCTGAGTATTAATACTTCTTGGAAGAACACATTTCGACATCGCAGCCTATAGGGTAGTCATGTCTCTCGTTCGTAGAGTTCAACTACTTTCCTTCTGATTAGTTAATACTTATACAAATAAAGCCTTATTAATTGGGTTACTTGGTTTAGTTTATTCGTCTCGCTGGGACAAAGGTCAAGATGTCTGGAAGCAATGATTATTTAAAGAATAAAGTTTGTCTCTTTGTATCAACTAAGACTTATTTCTTTGTTTCCCTAAATTCTATTTTGTTACAAAAATTTTAAAAAATGTATTACTAAATAATAATGGTTTAGTATTTGTAGTATAATAAGTACAAAATATTTTCTTGCAAAATGAAGTTGAACAGTTTATGTTAAAAGAAAAAGAAGTTTGATATATTTAAACCGCTGCTAGTAATTTACTTAAAAATCAAATTAATTTCTGTGTTTAAAATGTTTTTTTTCTTTAATGTACGAGTAACAAATTAATCTTTACTCATAATCAACTGAGAAATATTATATTATTAAAGTATAAAACCTTGGGTAGTTAGTTACTCGTGGTGTCTAGTCAAGCAAATATTTCTCTGATTATTATTACACCACGAATATGAAGCCTTTGGACAGATAGAAATAATGACCTTAACCTTTTACCAAAATGTCAAACTTTGCACCGACTGCAGCTGATTATATGCCATCTCGAGCAATCCCTGCACAAAGTCAAGTATGGATGAAAAGCCATGGGTAACCACTACACGCACTGTTTGGGGTATCCTTCAAATGACCAAAACTCAACTAACCAAAATGTACGCAACCTTCAACTAAGACGAAAGTGCACGGACTTCAACTGAAAGAAATTTTGCGGGATATCTTATTGCCGTTCCGACTATTTACAATTATAATAAGATAACTTACGATCTATGGCATAATCAAACCGATAATATTGCTGCATTACATTTACTTTAATAACGATAAAGTTAAACTGCAGTACTGTATATTGAGAAATAATTTGAAGGTAGTAATAAAAACTACTAAGTTTATGTATTTACAGAAATATTACTTCCCATTTATTAACTTCAAGTTGTGCGATGAACCCCTGAGAAACGGCAAAACTATAACCCGCATTTCTTTCAGTTGAAGTTCGTGTACTTTGGTTAGTTGAAGTCCGTGCTCGTATTTGTTTAGTTGATGTCCGTGCACTTACGATTATTTGAATGTCGCGTATTTTGGTTAGTTGAAGGTTGCGTAAATTTTTGTGCATACATTTTGGTTAGTTGAGCTTTGGTTACTTGAAGAAGCCCCTTTAAAAAGTTTACTCGAGAAAGGTTCAACTATAATGATGAGTTTTAAAGAAATGTTTCCCCTTCTAGTGGGTTTAAATCAATACAATGACCTGTAAATCTATTACGCCTGATTACTTAGGCAAATGTAGCTCACTAAAGACAAACCCCACAAATAAACAATCAATGGTCATTCCCTATTGTGAGAATTGGAACAACTCCAAAAACAGACACACCATTGATCAAACTCTGTATGTTGTGGTAAATTAAATAATGCCCGTGATAATAGCATTTTGTCAAGCGCAAAGGGTAGATTTATATTTATTGGGGCAACAGTCATTGCTCGTAAATAAGGGTTGTTGATAACGTGATTTATTTCGTAGGGTTATTGGGAGAAAAATAATTATTTGCTTTGTGTAAATTATTCTGTTGTAGTACAATAGACGGATTTGGTCCTAACTGAAATATAACTTATACACACGCACTATGATTAAGTTTGTGTTTACAGAGAAATCCGTCAAAGTAAATAAATAACTGTGACTTTAAAATATTTTAAAAACAAATTATTATAACACAAAATAAAATATATAAATAGTTTAAAAAATAACAACCATAAATTCGAAGAAACCCTTGGACTGTAACAAAGAGGAAAATGGCCACGAGGAGAGACATACTGCATACACAGTTAATGAGGATCGGCTCTCAGGAGAGTGATGATCGAAATTACCTAGGGACCTTTACAATGAGGAACATTGCCACTAGGAGGAACAGACTTCATACACTGTTCATGAGGATCGGCTCTCAGGGTAGTGAGGGTCGCAGTTACCCATGGGCCATAACAAGGGGGGAAAAGGCCACTAGGAGAGACATATTACACACACTGTTAATGAGGGTCGGCTCTCAGGAGAGTGAGAGTCGACGTTATCCATGGACCGTAACAAAGGGGAAAATAGCGACTAGGAAAGACACATTATACACACTGCTCATGCGGGTCGGTTCTCAGGGTAGTGAGGGTCGAAGTTACCCATTGACCGTAACAAAGGGTAAAATGGCGACTAGGAGAGACACATTATACACACTGTTCATGAAGGTCGGCTCTCAGGGTAGTAGGGGTCGCAGTTACCCATGGACAATAACAAGGGGGGAAATGGCCTCTAGGAGAGATACATTACACACACTGCTCATGAAGGTCGGCTCTCAGGGTAGTGAGGGTCGCAGTTACCCATGGACCATAACAAGGGGGGAAATGGCCACTAGGAGAAACACATTATACACACTGTTCATGAAGGTCGGCTCTCAGGGTAGTGAGGGTCGCATTTACCCATGGACAATAACAAGGGGGGAAATGGCCTCTAGGAGAGACACATTATACACACTGTTCATGAAGGTCGGCTCTCAGGGTAGTGAGGGTCGCAGTTACCCATGGACAATAACAAGGGGGGAAGTGGCCTCTAGGAGAGACACATTATACACACTGTTCATGAAGGTCGGCTCTCAGGGTAGTGAGGGTCGCAGTTACCCATTGCCCGTAACAAAGGGGAAAATGTTCACTAGGACTCTAAATACTAAAGGAAAAACTTTTGGTATCCTAACTCAGTTGGAACATGGCATAAAAGACATATTACTTTTTGATAATACGCTAAATTCCAGGAAGGCACTGGTAAAAGCCTTTTTCTTCAAAGTAAAGTTTTAAATAAACAGATTCAAGAGAGGAAGAGTGAAACTCGGTTACCAATGGCATTGTAAGAAAAGGCTGCACTTAATGCTAGAATATTTGGACAGTTTCGTAACTGTGCTCTTTGGCGAATTTGTGATTATATTTTAAACGCCGAATGTACTAGAGATAGAGTTTTCCCACGTTATCCATTACGGCTCAGGTTTTAGGCTGCGGCTTTGTGTGAATAATTAATCGCAATTACCCGTACTTGGCCCATTAACCTGCCAGCACTAGATGTTTACAGCCCTATTTTAAAGTAATAACGACTAAGCAGGTCTTCGGATGGATCGCTTGATGTGCTGCAGTTAAACAATACTAGAAGCACTGCTTACATAATTTGTATTCATTTATTTAATTTTAATAGAAATGGTAAATACGTTTAATAAAAACTGTATAGTTTGAGTATGAAACTCCGTAGTTACAGTCGTGGCTGTGAGTCAGTTCTTCATACAACGTTATGTAGACCTAGAGCTTTTAAATTATTTTTACGACATTTTTCATGAAAGGTTTTGTCCGGTTCCAACACTCCTCATTGGTAATTTAGAGGAATATACATTACGAAGTTAGGAATATAGGTAAAGGGTAGTTCCCTAAAATATATTTACAACAATATTCCTTTCCTAGAACAATCTTCACAGCTGAAGCGTTTTTGGAACATGTCGTGTCTTAGGATACAGAGATAGCTCGAAGACACGGCTTCCCCACCTCGTGACGTTTCTTACACTAGATGGATCAGTAATCCGGTTCACCATGTCACTTCGCCTCCATCCACAATGTGTCCAGACGAACCTTTACCGCCCACTTAGTGTCACAGTCCTTCCTATTTGTTCTGTGAAACGCTTTC
>JBAIZL010000004.1:195243617-195251117 GCA_036971475.1 Prosapia bicincta | reverse complement strand
ACATTTAGATTTTTATGTATTAGTATAGATATTGGAGATCATATTAAATTTGTAATTCAAGACTTTAAACTTACCTTAAAAACAAATATTAGTAGTCAATTACTACTTAAATTTAAAAAATTATTTTAGTCAATTTTTATTAATAATTACAATTAATATAAAAGTAGTAACATAACCTATACCAGCTGTCCTACCACATATGTATCTGTTCTACCAGCTGTTCTAGGTTAAAACAGCTGTTCTATCACATAACCTTTAACATAAAACCAGCTTTTTTATGAAATCATATTTTGTCACTTGTTTTAAACCAAATAGAGCGAATAACTATATTGCAAACCTCGCCCCATTCGTTAAAAGTTTTCTCCCAGAAAAAATACACTCAGTAAATTTAATTATTGAATTATTATTTGAAAACACTGTATAAACATCAAGTGTCTTCCTCTAAAAGTTTAAAAAATGTATTTGAACCTCAGTGCATAAATAAAAAGTATTTTACTAATGTTTGAAAATTTTAAAAAGATATATATATATATATATATATATATATATATATATATATATATATATATTCAAAACAACATAGGTTATTCAAATACAAGAATATTTATTATTTTTATATCCAAAGCTTTTATATATATATATATAAGTTACGTTTTATATTAAGCAAGAAAGGTTTTTAAAAATGATTTTTATTTTTAACAAACCTTTGAATTTAATAAACAATTAATTTAGAAAACTGTTACATTAATTTTACTTAATAAAACAATACAATTGATGTGCACTCAATCGGAGTGGAAAATGTCTGTGCGATACAGAGGCGACTTACACACTGCCGGGGCTCTGTTCTCACACCTATATAATACTAAAGCTGCGTAAGCAGGAATTTTCCTAGCACGCATTTAATTATGAAATGTTCACATAAAATGTTTATATAACTCCTCCATCCCTAAAGAAAACTTCGGGGGTTGGCGAAGTTTCGGCATCGGTTGAGGTCCTCTTCATCTTCTTGATGAGGGCGAAGTATATAAGCTGCTGAATCGGCCTCCGTAAAGGGCAATTTTCGGCATGGGTTGAAGTCCTCTTCACTGGAGAAAGTCACCAGGCAAAGGTTGATTTCCAAGATCCAGTTAAATGGGTTGTCTGCGATTTCCAACGCAGTATCCTCGTAGTTTGTAGGCATTATCGTTTTTGATGATGGGCATTTTACAGTCTAAATTTTCTGTTCATTATAATTCAACTGAGCAAAAGTATTTGGAATTGATTAATACAATTTATAATGAGTCTTTTCTATCATAGGATAGATACAAAATGTTTATAACATATACAATTGTTATCAGAATCTAATTTTTGTTCTACAAAATTTACATTGATTACAATAAAAGTTTTATATAATTTTTCATAATTTTTACCATCATTTACATTGAAATTGCCTGCTATAGATTTGATAAAGGATTCTAGTCAGTTTATAAGAATTCTTTTTGTTTTGTTATCTCTTTAAGAGTATAGTTTCTAATTTTCTTCAATTACAATTCTTTTTTTTTTGTGATTAACATATTTCAAATAATTAACAATATTTATTACCATAATTAGTTACATATCATTTAATTAATTACAAAAGTTTGTAACACATACAATTAATAAAAACAATGTTGTTTAAAACTTTAATAAAGTTTCTTGCATAGAACTAGTGGACAAAGGTATGGTAGGGATTTTAATTTGATTGTGTCGAATATGAACAAGAAGGATTTTGGTCATTAATTACATTTTTTATCTTCTTAGGCCTTTTAATTTTCGACAAATGTATTTTGTCTTTTGTGTTATGATGTCTAGGCTTTATTTTTCCAGTTTTTCTTTCTTTATCTATCGAAGCTATTTCTTCCTTGCTATATCTGTTTTTAGTTTTGCTTTGCTTCTGAACTGATTTTATATAAACTTCAGATGGTATTTCTGGAAGTGGTTCTTTGTTTACATTCCTTTTTTCTAAAACTTTTTCTTTAATTCTTTGATTGCTATCCCTAATGTTTTCGTAAAGTATTTTTGTTTTTTCTTTATGGTTTAAAACGTAGTCATTTACAATTTGTTTTTCTAAATCTATATCTAATAAAGAGTTTGAATTTATGTGTCCAAATAAGACTTCGCACGGCGTTAATTTTGTGACTGAATGAATGCTATTGTTATAGGCAATTATAGCATATTTGACTTTCTTAATTATACTGTCTTTTTTAAATTCGATTTGATTGTTTAACAGCCTTATGTGTTCTACTAAGGTGGAATGGAATCTTTCACATAATCCGTTTGATTGGGGGTTTTGTGTACTGATAAAATGGATTTTGATTTTATGCAGGTCTAATATCTCCTTCACAATTCTGTTATTAAACTCCGTTCCATTGTCTGAGATAATAACTGTTGGTAAGCAGAACTGGGCAAAGTAATCTAATAACTTGTCTGCAATCTCTGTAGCTTGAGAGCTTCCCAAGCGATAAGCTTGAGCATACTTTGTGAAACTGTCGACAATGCTGATAAACGCATTCTTTTCTAAAGAGATAGTGTCGATGTGAATTATCTGGAAAGGCTTTGCAGCTGTAGGCGTCAAGTTCATCTCTAATTGTAAGGGGATTCTGTCATATTTGGTTCTTTGACATATGTCACACTGATTTATGAAATTTTGGATTAGTGATTTTAAATTAGGCCAATAATATCTTCGCTTAATTTGTTCGTATGTTTCTTGTATCCCTCGGTGATTGGTTTTGCTGACATGATAATTACTTATCGTTTCTAAGGTATCTTCTTCCGAAGTTAGGTCTAAGAGTTTGTTATTACACTTAACCAAATTTAGTTCAGTTTGTTTGAAATTTTTGGCTACGCATGATGCAAATTTCTCGTAAAAATCGTCTTCAAAATATAGATTATATTTTATTTTGGGTACCAAATATGATTTTACAAAGTTAACTATGTCTTCTTTAAAGTTATTTTCTGATATTTCGACCATTAAACGAATTTTTGAAGTTCCGAATAGTTTTATAATTTTTACTTTCTTTGGTTCGTATTTTACTAATGACAAAAATATTTGATTTCTCCCAAAGTTTACAGGTTCGTCGGAAATTGGTATTTCAATTTGGGTGTTCCCTTCGAAGTTGGAATGCACGGTTTGACTGTCACTTTCTTGATCGTACTCTAAGTTGGCATTATCTGTTGCGTCGAGTTGTACGACCATAGACTCATTATCTTCATTCAATTCCGGGAAGTAACGACTCAGTAAGTTCGCTGGAGATAATTCAAGGTCTGGTTCTACAGTGTGTTGGGTGTTTGTTGACCTTTTATCAGTAACGTTCAATAGTATTCTAGATAAAGCATCGGCGTTTTGGTTTAATTTGCCTTTTTTGTATCTTATGTCATAATCATATTCTTCTAGTTTTAATCTCCATCTTAAAAGCTTGGAATTTGGTTCTTTAACTGAAAATAACCATTGTAAAGGTTTATGGTCTGTATAAATTTTAAATTTTCTTCCAAATAAATAAGGCCTGAAGTGTTTGGTAGACCATACGATTGCTAATAATTCCTTTTCAATCGCGGAGTAATTAGTTTCGCTGTCATTTAAAGTTCTGCTGGCATACGCTATAGGAAGGTCCTTTCCATTTTTGTCCTGGCTTAAAATTGCTCCTAGTGCAAAATTACTAGCGTCTGTTGTTAGAGTAAACTCCTTTTCAAAATCTGGGTATTGTAGAAGGGGCTCATTAGTCAGTATATTTTTACATGTTTCAAAACATTCAATGAAGTCTGGATTTTCTATATTTATTTTTGCATTTTTCTTTAAACAGTTAGTAAACGGTTTTGTTATCTTGGCGAAGTTTTTAATAAATTTTCGATAATAGCCTATTAGTCCTAAAAATCCTTTAATTTGTTTGGTGGTTTTGGGTATTGGATAGTTTTTGATTGCCAAAATCTTTGCTGGGTTAGGTTTTACGCCTTCCGGTGTAACAACATGCCCTAGATACGCTACTTCTTTTCTTAAAAATTCTGTTTTATCCAGCTGTACTTTAAAGATGGCTTTGCGTAATCTGTCGAATACTTCTTTAAGTCTTTGTATATGTTCTTGGAGGCTAGTGGAGTAAATTATAATATCGTCTAAATAAACTAAACATGTTTCATTTTGGATTCCTCTCAGAATGTTATTCATAATTCTTTGAAATGTAGGGGGGCTATTCTTTAGTCCAAATGGCATTCTTAAAAATTCATAGTGTCCCGTTTCTGTTGAAAACGCTGTTTTTTCTATGCTATTTTTATCCATTTCTACTTGGTGAAATCCTGAGGCTAAATCTAAAGTTGTAAAATACTGAGATCGTCCTAATTTATCTAATATGTCGGTAATGTTTGGCAAGGGAAATTTATCGTCAATTGTTTTCTTGTTTAATCCTCTAAAATCTATTACTAATCGAAATTTTCTTTTGCCAGAAGCGTCTTGTTTTTTGGGTACAATCCAGACAGGAGAGTTCCATGGAGAATTTGAAGGTCTAATAATTCCTTGTTCAAGCATGTCCTCAGTTTGTTTATTAATTTCGTTCTTGTAAATCTCTGGATATCTATAATTTCTGGAGTATACGGGAATTTCATCAGTAGTCCTAATAACATGTTTTATTTGGTTGGTAAAAGTTAAATCGTTTCCCTCAATATGGAATAAATCTGCATAATCTTTTATTAAACTTGTTATAGCGGATTTTTCTTCCGAGTTCATATGTTCCATTCTAAATTTTGATAAATCTAAATTTTTCCTTCTCGAATTTTTTTGTTTATAGTCTAATAAATTGAAATTAGCGTTCGTTTGTATTGCATCAGGTCTAAGGATATTGTATTCTTCTAAAGATTTTAATTCTAATGGTTCATTTACTGTTAATTCTACATTTACTTCTGTGTTGTTTATTATAGGGCAGTAGGCTTCTCCCTTGTGTACTGAGACTATACACTGCGGAATTTCTAATCCATTTAAGTTTTTGTATGGTAAGAGTCCTTCTCCATCTTGAATATTTTGTATTCTAAATTTAATCGTTTGGCTAGCGCGGGCTTGTATAACATAACTTGTTCCCTTTTTTGCTTTCTGTTCCTGACATTCGCTTTTAATTTTATTATTATTATTATTATTATTATTTTGTTCTTCTGTGTTAAAATATTTAATCGGCATTTGCTTATTGCGAAATATTAATTTATCATTCACAAAATTTAAATTAATTTTTAATTCTTTTATGTTATCTAATCCAAGGAGTAAGTCAAAATCTTTATGGAAATCAAATAAATAGAATTTGGTTGTTTCTTTTCCTAAGAGTGGTAGCGTACAACTGTATTTTTCTTTTGATACTCCATGAGCTGTACTCACTTCAAATGGCTCTTGTTTTAGAGTGTTTTTGAAAAATTGGAAAGCTATTGATTTTTTAATAAATGATCTCGTACTTCCAGTGTCAATCAGCATCTTTAAATTGGTCTTGGGATCGTGGATGTACGGTAGTTCGTTTGTGTCGTCTTCTATATGCATTATGGAAAATGTCTTTTTAATGTGGTTAGTCCTAAAAAATGATTTTGGGTATGATTGTCCTCTTGAGTGAATCCGCATGCGTTTTCCTCTTGCGGGGAATCATCAAAGTCTATGTAGCTGTCAGGGTCCTCTTGCGGTTCATAATCTGTTTGTTCAGTCAGATAAGAGTTAGTCATTTGTTCAGTCAATCGATTCATAGTTTGATCGTAATTTTCCTCCTCTATTGGTTTCCCTGTCATCTGATAAAGTCTATTTTGTCTAATTGTGTTCCCTGTTTGACGTGTGGAAATGCTCATTGGTTCTGGTTCAAATTTTTGATGAACTTTTAATGGTGTGTAGTTGTTAGACTGTCTCGGTTGTTGATTTTGCTGTACGTATGAGTTAGGTTTAGTAAATTGGTTAGGATTATTTTGGTAGTTGGGCCTATAATTTTGGAAGGTTTGTTTGTTAGGAAGGGGTTTGCGAATAGGCGGGTATTGTGGGGCCCTAGGTGGAATGTTCTGTTTAACATTTTGAAATAATTTGTTATTTTTAAATTGAAAATCGTTAGTAAGCATATTAAGTGCTTCGCTAAGAGAATCTGGATTTTTGGTTCGCATTAGCGATCCTACAGGTTCATGTAAACCTCTAAGGAGAACTCTTAAAGCTAGTTTCTGAACATATTCCATTAAAACATCTTTGGCCAATTGTCTTTGTGGCTCTTTATTAACAAAAAATGAAATTTGTAAATTTAATAGTTTTTGAATTCTTTCATAAAATTTAAAAGGTGATTCGTTATGCTCTTGTTTTAACTCAGCCATTTCTAAATTTAAGGTAAAACAATCTCTTTTGTCTGAATAGCTGGTTAATAATACTTTTTTAACCTCATACCAATTATATGAATTTGAGTTTACAACCATTTCCAATGCTTGGCCTTTTAGTTTAGCTAGTATAGAAGAAAATAAATATTCATTTTGAAAATCCTCTGGATTTTCGCTTACATAAAACTTATTTACTACTTTGTCACATATAGAAATAAATCTGTGGAGCATAGTGGGCTCTCCACTATACTCAGGAATCATGTCTAGATATTCCTTCTTTAATGTTGGCGTTGCCATTTTAAAATATTATTTTCTTTAAAATAATAAAATTAAAAATCAATTATATAAAATTAAAAAGTATTTACTCTACTTTTTCTTAATTCTATATCTTAAGATCTACTTACAAGTTGATCCAAAATACTTTGCTCATTTGAACAATTTTCACTTTTCACTTTTCACCTACACGATATTCGCTCGTGTTCTTAATAGATATGCGCTCTATTAAGTGGTTGTAGATATTCACTCTACTTAAGGTTTCCTCAATTAACGGTTAAAACCGACGGACGTTATATTCGTTAACTTCCTTGAGGTGTCCTACCGTTTTCTTGATGTCGTTACAGATATGCGCTCTGTAACGAATCGCGTTTTTGCAGTACCTCGGTTAATCGATTGAAATCGAAAAAAATTATGTTCATTAATTTTCCCGAGATGTCCTACCGACTGCGCCAGTTACGTTTTATATTAAGCAAGAAAGGTTTTTAAAAATGATTTTTATTTTTAACAAACCTTTGAATTTAATAAACAATTAATTTAGAAAACTGTTACATTAATTTTACTTAATAAAACAATACAATTGATGTGCACTCAATCGGAGTGGAAAATGTCTGTGCGATACAGAGGCGACTTACACACTGCCGGGGCTCTGTTCTCACACCTATATAATACTAAAGCTGCGTAAGCAGGAATTTTCCTAGCACGCATTTAATTATGAAATGTTCACATAAAATGTTTATATAACTTATATATATATATATATATATATATATATATATATATATATATATATATATATATATATATATATATATATATATAGGAATCGTGTGAACTAATAGAAGGTATTGAATAAACATTGTAGTGTTTCTTTCAATGCATGCTACCGCCCAGCTTTACCTA
>JBAIZL010000004.1:194976117-195238617 GCA_036971475.1 Prosapia bicincta | reverse complement strand
TGTAGTGTAACATTGTTTGTTTTTGTTTAAACGTGATCATGCCTTACCCTACAGATTACTTATGTAGTGTAACATTGTTTGTTTTTGTCTGTGCTTATTCATCACTTACACTACTGATTAATTATGTAGTGTAACATTGTTTGTTTTTGTTTAAACGTGATCATGCCTTACCCTACAGATTACTTATGTAGTGTAACATTGTTTGTTTTTATCTGTGCTTATTCATCACTTACCCTACAGATTACTTATGTAGTGTAACACAGTTTTTATCTGTGCTTATTCATCACTTACACTACTGATTAATTATGTAGTGTAACATTGTTTGTTTTTTTTTTAACTTGATCATGCCTTACCTTACAGATTACTTATTTAGTGTAACATTGTTTGCTTTAATCTGCACTTGTTCATCACTTACCCTACAGATTAATTATTTAGTGGAACATTGTTTTTATCTGTATTTGTTCATCACATACCCTACAAATTATTTATTTTGTGGAACATTGTTTGTTTTTGTCTGTACGTGTTCTTCACTTACCCCACAGATTATTTATTTAGTGGATCATTGTTTGTTTTTGTGTGTACTGCAACGTCCCCCCCCCACCTTCCTCTGACGTTTTACTCTACGGTTTGCTGTTTTGAGTTTGCTGTTTGTTATATCCTTTCTTGCAGAATACCAAAATTTTATTGTTTAAAACACATATTTATAAACAACCAAAAATCTGCCTATCACCCTGCTTGTAAAACCGTGCTAAACACCCTGAGTTAAGTGTATGTTTCCCGCTCGTAGGGCCAAGCCCACAACAAGCCTATTCCCGCTGACTACTATTTAAAATACGTATAAACTCTCCCAAATTAGTTTATCAATTGTGTATGGTCTAGGTATAGTCACACATGTCATTTAATAGTCAGCTGGAAAGAAACACATTTAAAATAATACACAAAATAATCACAGAGTCTTACCGCCTGATGATGATCTGCAGAGACAGCAAGGGAACGTGCAAAATATGATTGTGTTTAAAATTACCTATTTTAAAAGGCTCCTGTGTCCTTTTAAACACAATCTGCCAGTAGATAAATCTCTGGACTTTTATACAAAAAACCAACTAATCTTTAGACTAGCTCATGAAGTTAGTAGAGAGAAACTCTTTAAAAACATTAGGCTTTATCTATTATCATTTAATGAAATTTAATTAAATTTGTTTACTGATTTAATAATCATTTTCATATTAGTTGGAAAAAGCTAAACAGTTTTTATTGATTATTTGACACAGGATGAAATGCAAATACTGTTGATTTTTATAACATATTTAATTCTATTTATTTAAATAAAAAAGAAAATTTATCCTTTTAAGTACAACACAATTATATTAACAAAACAATTCACTAAGCAACTTGTTGTTTCTTATGCTTTAAAAACTTATAATTTGCATATAGATTGATTACATTGACATAAACATAAAATTATTTTCCAAATTACACATAATAAAAATTTATCTCCTACATTGAATTGGTAAATTCGTATTTTATGACATTTAATTTTTAAATTTATAATATTCGAAAAATTCTCATTTCCTTTAAAATAAATGGCTTATGGCCAAAAACCCTTCGTAAGTTTAATATTCATCATTTTAAATATTCTGATCACATAAATTCATTTTATTTAGCTTACAATTTATTTAAAATTTTATAAAGAGTGAAGTCATTGTTTTAAGCTTGCAGATTTGTTTGAATTTAATAAAATTAACTAACTAAATTTGACGTGACTGGTATCGAATAAAGAAAATGACTTGCCAAAGATGTTCCTGCCGGTCCTTGGAGTCCCTCGTCTGGATTACCTGGTCCTTGGACATCGGAAGTCGCCATCCCTGGTTCGTCGGTGGTGGTTTCCCTCTATTCCAGCGTCCTGGAGGCTGAGTCTGGAGCCTTCATCCTTTCGTAGTCCTGGATGTCGAAAGCGCTGAGGTTTTGGTCCATCTGGCCTGGTGACGGTCCTACTCGCGGTCCAGCATAGCGTCCCGCGGCACCTCGTGTTAAAAATTTATTTCAGACTGTCTCTAAAGTCTTAGAGACCTAGTATATATAGCGGTGAATTTAACCTACCTCACCCCGCCTGCAAAGCTTGCTATCTCTCGATTTATTCCTTGTACAGGCAAGTCGGGCAACGAATCTGTTTTAGCTTGCAGAGTTTGATTATTATTTTTGGAACACTGAAAAATGTCTATTTTATTTAAACTGCTGTAACTTTTTTGTTTTTTAAGTTTTTTGAATTTTGTTTTCTCTAATGTTCATTCTGGCTTATTCTGGTTCTTTTAAAATGTCGATGAAAGTTCTACGTGGTTTGGTTCTTAATATAGCTTTTTTAAGCACTTAGAAAGTTTTCGCCTCACTCCCGATGCTCAAATTTAGTTAGTTATTACAAATTTATTTTATAACATTTTTTAATTTAGCTCAACTATTCTATTTAAGGTTTTATTTAATTTTTCACTCTTTACTATCTGTATAACTCCCAACTTGATTAATTTAAAAACAACTTTATTTCTTAAAAACAGGAAATTATTTATTTCCTATTTGCCACGGTATCTTAGACCGTTGCAGTATGTGTTCTTCACTTACCCCACAGATTATTTATTTATTGGACCATTGTTTGTTTTTGTCTGTACTTGTTTATCAATTAGTTGCTTGTTAATGTTTTCCCTGTTTATTTCCAAACTTATCTGTGCGTTCTTTCAAGACCTGTGTTAACTTTGAAAGTATAATTTTCTTCAACATCAAAAAATCGATTTTTTTAAATAAATTAATTTTGATAACGAAAACTGTCTCAAGTGAAAAATCAAACGAATATTTTAATTTTGTAATTACGAGTATGCATAAAAAACCAATATTAAAAGATTACGGTTCAATATATTGGAAGTTGTGGGGCAAATATTTACCAAATTTCACTGAGTTAGAAAATTTTCGCAAGAAACTTTTCTAAACTCTTAAATTGCTTCGCGTTCAAGAGCTTGATGCGCCTATAGTTGAACTAAAGTAATTTTAAAGTTTAATTGAGTTTGCCACTGCAATAATGCGGAAGAGGGTTTCAAGTTCGCCGAATAGACACATATTCTTTACAAGCTCACTGCACGCTGTGTGGTAACTTACCACTGGAGGTAGCTTGGCATATGCATTCGGCTAAACCCACAACATGTCTGATCAAAAATTATTTCTGAAGTTAATTAGAAAATGTATGAATATATTTTGTTTTCAATTTAGAATATTATCTATTTTCTAGCTAAATGGACCATTAACAAAACACAGTGTAATGGTATTTTGAACACATATTTGAAATACCCCTTAGTAAATAATTGAACCTCTTAATACCTTCCTTTGAGGGGCGGCATATTTTGCAGGCGCCAAATATAAAACCTGATTGATAATACAGTATTTATACTTTTTTTATGAACTTAAAGGAAGAGCCAGAGAATTTTTTTGGAGTTGTTTACACGAACAAAATTTTGAAAATTTCATTTTTACTAAGACCAAAGAACCTGGACTGAGAGGTAAGGAAGGGAGATGATACCGTAGCCAGTTACGGTATAATAAATACACAAAAACCTCTTAACCACAAACTTTCTTTATTTTACCCTTATGTACATTTCAGTTACAAACTAACCATCCTCAGAGGGATAACATACAAAGACTGTCTTGTATCCTACTGAGGATGGTTACTTTGTAACTGAAATGTACATAAGGGTAAAATAAAGAAGGTTTGTGGTTAAGAGGTTTTTGTGTATTTATTATTAAATTCAACCACAGTATATTCCTAATAAATAGCAATAGTTAGGGTATGTGGGTCGGTGACCAGTATGAGCCGTTATTACCGGGCTCATCCTGAGGACTCTGGGATACTGGACCATGGGTTCGTATAGAGACCCCTGAAGGACCTTAAAAACCAGTACAGGCACACGAATTAACGTGATGGTTTCGTAGGGAGAATGGATGTACTAGATAGTGGATACCTTCCTCCTCCCTATTTAGAGTGAGGATTCCTTATTTAGATAGTGTACCCGAGTGATCTAGGTACGCCTCTCAGTGCAGCACTTGGTTCCACTCTTCAAATACGTGTTTACAAGAACAAAATTATGAAATTTTCGTTTATACTCTCAAAGTATATTTTATTACTGCAATTATTTCTTTTATTTTTAAGGTAGAATATCTTGTACTGTGTTATTCATACTCTTTTCCCGATCTGCACCATTCTCAAACCCACACACTCATACAATGGCTTGTCGTAGGTTTTACTCTAGGTCTTAATAATTAGGTATTAGTCTAGGTATTTGTTGAGGAATACGTATGGGATATAGCCTCCTATAATTATACGGCACTTCTTTTACACAATTCTTTCTATTAATTCACATTTTCCCTATATATATATATATATATTATAACATAACTAATGGGGCTTTAGAATAAATTTAGTTAGTAGCTAAAATAATTATCTATAGAAGGATTAAGCAAAGAAAGACACGAATAGTTTGTAAGGTGCCGACAAGCAGGTACCATTCCATTATTCTTTTCCAGGGAAGCTATAAACGGTGTGAGAGCAACCATTGACAATAGAAAGGGTCCAAGCTTGCTAAGACGGGAAATTCCAGTAACCGATAACCTGGGAAATAACGCTGTACCGTTAGGTGGGTTATTTGTGAAAGGTGTGGGAAACTAAAAAAGAACGTATCGGTAGAGGGAGAGATTAGGGATTTTCATTAAAACTAAAATGATCAGGAAAAGGTTAAGTTTTAAGGGAGCTTCAGAAGAGGGCAGACGGATTGGTGGGGACAAAAGGTGGCAGTGTTGTAAAAGGGGCAAATTGTTAAAATAAAAAAAGAGTTATGTTGTTTTTATAAGTAAATTTTAAAAAAGTGAGACGTAAGAGTTTTTTTGTAAAGAATTAAGAAAGTAAGTTTTTTTTGTGTCAAGTGTGGTCTAAGCGCAGAAGGTAAGATTCCAGGAGCTCTACAAAACCATAAGTATTCTTTGGATATAAGTTTAGCAAACAGACATCTATAATTTAGTAAATTTCAGAACAATTTCAATTTCATTGCAATTTATAAAAATTAATCTAGTTTCACCATTTCTAATTTAAGAAAAAAGCTCCCGTAATAGCGACCCGAGCGCAAGAACAATATTTAATACTGAATTTATTAAACTTTGTTATGTTATTTTATTAGAAAACCTAAAGCCTCAAAAGTCCACCTTTTATTAATTGTATTGTTAGTTAAGAAATCAATCCTGTCACTGAAAAATATTAATATAAATTTGGTATAATGTGTAGAGTTAAATGTAGAGAAATAAATGCAAGTGATGATAAAATTTTATATGATTGTTAATTCTTTATAAACCTGAAGGTGTAACATTAGATACGTAAGGTAATTATATAACATAAAAGTAACTTATTATTAACAAAACTTAGGATATAATATATATATATATATATATATATATATATATATATATATATATATATTGTTTACATTTTGATCGTTAAATAAATTCTCTATATATATCCATTTAAGTTAAAATACATGTTTCTAAGCCGACATTTTTCTAACAATACATTGCTAGTGGATGACAATTGATACAGTTTTTTTTTCTTTACAAATAAAGTCAATGATTAAATTTAACGAATTATTTTGGTTTTATGTAGGAGAAATACCTTTCACAAAGTTACCAATATGGTATGCAATATAGATTTTTCGCTCCATTTGGTTTAAAATAAGCGACAATATATGATTTCTTAAAACAGCTGATTTTATGTTATAGGTTATGTAGAGCATAGGTTGTGTTACTTTATTTATATTAATTGTAATTATTTAACTGTAAGTAATTATTACGCAACTAAGTGATTATTTAATAAAAAGTGACTAAAATAAAGCTTTTCTTTGCTGACCCAAGTAGGAATTGACAATAAAAAAACTTTTTTCATGTTACTTGTTATTTTATTAGGACTGCATTGTGAATGCAACAATGGTTGCATCAGCTGAAGGCCAGATTCATTGTACTCATTAACACGGAACCTTGCAGCTCCCTTTGTGACTCGACTTTGCAACATCCGTGAAGACGTCCAACAATAGCAGTCGAAGAGGTCGATACGTCACACACCTTGGCATTAGAAACTGATGAAGTGTGAACATAAAATTATGTATATTGAGGACCGTTCTTAGTAGAACATACAAGTTAACTGAGTTCTAATGTATGTGCTGTTAGAAAATATTATGTATATTTTCACGTGTATACACATGTATAGAAAATATATTTAAGGTGGTATATAATAGAAATTGATACCTTGCCAGGTAGCTTAAATTTAGCGGCAAAACAACAGAAAAGAACTGCCAACAGTCGTTAACAGCTATTAACAGCCGTTTACTCGACAAACAACACATAACTAACTGAATTTATCTCTAGGCGTGAGGTTATTATGGCACGTAAATATATATTTAGTCTAAACTAACTTGTAGGTTTTAGGAAAATTATTTTACAAAATGTATTTTTTAATAGTTAGTTAATTAGTATTTAAAGAGAACTTAAGAGAGTTTGGTCGATCTTCACATTAGCTCGTCCTCTTGGTTTCCAACATGAATGAGGACCCTCTTCGTTCCCCTTCATCTTCGCCTCTCCGGGGTTAGACTCCTCTCCCCAACTGTTACTGATTCTAGACAAGGCAAAACCTTGTTGTGAGGAATAAATAACGAGGGTAGAACATCGAGGGCATAATCCCAAAGTACGGATAACGTCTTCATCCATATTGGTCCAAGAACAACCTAACCTTCCAGCTAGCTGATTATACAGGACAGCTTCAGAAGCCGTGCAACAATCATCCCAAAGGGGCAACCACATCTTCATATCTCTCCTCTCCTTGACTGTTCATCAATCAAGCCGCGCCTCTCCTCCGGCCATCCGGCAGTGGTTCTTCCCAAGTGGAAGTGACTCAGACGCGTATTCACCGTATATAAGTAACCCCATCCCCAACAAAGCAGAAAGGAATTAAGAGGTGTTAAGGAATGGCAAGAACTAGCAAAATAATTCGGAAATTTGGAATGCCCTCTTAACCGAATCTTGATTGACCTTCTCCAAAAATCTGCTTGTAATCTTAGCGTTAGAACTTGGCGGAGTCTGTAGACCGATCATAGGATGCACAGGAATACCATCATAGGACAACCGCCACGAACCGACTAATCACAAGGCCTGAATGATCACGGTTTCCTAGAGGAAGGAGATTATCTCCAATATCCTATGAATCTAAACAGACCAGCATGGCGCTCGCCCTGTAAACCATGCCTAGGACCCTTACATAACAGCCTTGCCAACACTGACTCCACTAAGGAAGAATTCCCGGAACTGATCAGAATTTGATGATGCCGGACTTTATGATTATAAATCGACTTTTGAAAACATTCACCATTTAATAATCACTCTTTAATAAGTATTTTAAAATGATTCGCATAAAGATTTCATTATATCGGTTTAATATACTATTCCGTGAAGTAGGGCGTGTAACCTCTCTTCAGTGCCTTTGTAAAATGTCCGATCCATTACGCATATTTCACTTGAGGGCTTTCCCGTTATCTTAGAGCCCAAGTGTGGAGTAATTTTTAATTTCAGAAAATAAAACCTCTTCACAACAAATAAACATTTGTATTTATATCCTTGCGTACATTTCAATTCCAAAGTAATCATCTTCAGAAGAAATTATTACAAAAATCATTTGTATTAATACAAAATCCTGTATTAATTTCTTTTGAAGATGATTACTTTGGAATTGAAATGTAAATAAGGATTTAAATAAATACGTTTATTTGTTGTGAAAAGACTTATTTATTTCGCTTATCCGCTTCGTAAAGATATTAATTGGACCAGCTGATACTACTACAGCATGTGTCAATGTGTGTGTGTGTGTGTGTATGTGTGTGTGTGTGTGTGTGTGTGTGTGTGTGTGTGCGCGCGCGCGCGTGTGTGTGTGTGTGCGCGCGCGTGTGTGTGTGTGTGGGGGGGGGGGGGGGGGGTTTCTGCGCGCGCGTGTGTGTGTATGAGTGTGTGTGTATGTGTGTGTGTGTGTGTGTGTGTGTGTGTGTGTGTGTGTGTGTGTGTGTGTGTGTGTGTGTGTGTGTGTGTGTGTGTGTGTGTGTGTGTGTGTGTGTGTGTGTTGTGTGTGTGTGTGTGTGTGTGTGTGTGTGTGTGTGAGTGAGAGTGTGTGTGTGTGTGTGTGTTTTTAAAAGAGAGAGAGGGGTAAAAAATGTGTAAATGTTATTCTTTTAACTGAAACAGTAAAATTACTTGTTTGGAAATTATTAGAAAAATGATCCAGGCAGGGCTCGAAGGGTTTACACAAACAACAGCCAAGCTGTGTTTGCTGATATTTCCCAACTGGGTTAAAATAATGAGTTGCCGAGTTAGAATAATGAAGCATAACTTTATCCTTCGCCTTGGTTTTCTTTGTTATTTTTGTTTCTACTTCTGCACATATAATATATCTTGTTATTACGGTATGATAATGCCAACAATTGTGTAGTTTAAGTATTTAAATATGGTTAAATTGAGGTTTTACAAAAATTGTGTATCTATGTTACATAGTATTTCTTTCTTCAATGTTAACAATTACTTAAAACAGCATACTAAATATTTCTATCTAATATAGTGTTACACGTATAGGCCAATGTATGCAAGTGCACTTGAGTGTTTTTGTGTGTCTATTAAACTACAACAAAATCTTGACACATTATAACTTAAACAAAAGTTTTTAAATATATTTAATAATGCAACTGTTCACAAAACAAGGTAAAATAATTATGAAACATTTTGTTCTATACTAATAAACTTGATAAGGAAAATAGCTGAACCTGACTAAATACATTATATGCAACATTTACTCTTTCTTTTTTTTAAATTGATTTCTCGTCAGTAGTTTAGGCTTTTAACATTTTCGTCTGCAGTTTGCGCTTCATCACATTCCCGTCCCTAATTTTCGCTTTGTCACATTCCCTCCCGCATTTTGCGCTTTTTCACAATCCCGGCCGCAATTAGTTTTTCGTAATAACTTACCTAAGAGAAGAAAATTCATATTTCCTGTGATAGTTCTAGTGTAAACTTGTGAGGAATGTTGTATTCTCACATAGTTTTTGTTGCTAGAATTACCTCGTTGAAACATAAATAGCTGATTACGTTTTTAGTTTGAGGTTCAGTTTTTGTAAATAAAGTAAACATAGAATTATAAAAGGATGTGTATGTGTAAGTTGATAGTTTTATTTAAATATAAAGAGACTTCATGATTATGCAATAGGTTTCGAGTGTCTGCACTTGACTGTTGGCGTGATTCCTGACTGACTATCTGTTTCCAAGTCGGATTGTTCTGAGTAGTTACAGTCTTGTACTTTATAATTTGTTTATGTCTTCAAAGTTTTGCTTCGGGTTTATCCAATTTATTTACATAAACCCAGACACAGACATTATATAGCGTATTTTTATAACAGATCAAATAGAGTCTATGTAAACGAGTTCAAGGTTTTTTCGTATATAGATGAAGCGATAATCCTATATAGATGAAGAGGTGCTTAGCTTGGGTCTTTCAATTAAAGACGCTATATTAATGAAGAGGTGATTAAACTGGGACATTGAAGCGATAATTTTATATAGATGAAGAGGTGCTTAGCTTGGGTCTTTCAAGGGCTAATCGTATATAGATGGAGAGGTGCTAACCCAGGATCATTAAAGCGATAATCCTATATAGATGAAGAGGTACATAGCCTGGGTCTTTCAATTAAAGACGCTATATGGATAAAGAGGTGCTTAAACTGGGTCATTGAAGCGATAATTTTATATAGATGAAGAGGTGCCTAGCTTGGGTCTTTCAAGGGTTAATCCATTATAGATGAAGAGATGCTTGGTCTGGGTCATTAAAGCGATAATCCTATATAGATGAAGAGGTGTTTAGCCTGAGTCATTCAAGGGTTAATCCAATATAGATGAAGAGTTGCTTGGTCTGGGTCATTAAAGCGATAACTCTTTATAGATGAAGAGGTGCTCAGCCTGGGTGTTTCAAGGGTTAATCCAATATAGATGAAGAGGTGCCTGGTCTGGGTCATTATAGCGAACACTCTTTATAGATGAAGAGGTGCTCAGCCCGGGTCTTTCAAGGGCTAATGCTGTATGGATGAAGAGGCACTTGACCTGGGCCAGTTTCTATATAGATGAAAAGTGCTTAGCTTGGGTATTTCAAAGAAAGACGCTATATAAATGAAGAGGTGCTTAGCCTGGGTCTTTCAGGGGATAATGCTATATAAGTTAGATAAAGTGGTGCTTAGCCTCGGTCTTTCAAAGGATGGTACTATATAGATATAAGAAGCCTGGGTCTTTCAAAACATAAGGCTATATAGATGAAGAGATGATCCCACGAGGACTTTCAAGTGATGAAGAATCCCTAGAGCCCCTTAGCCCTGAGTAGGAATAAAGTAAAATACTTTATAAGTGAGTTTAAAGAGAAACATTCTAAAATACAAAAAGGCTTACTCAATATATGACTGATATCCGGCTAGATTTTGCTATTTAGAAAGCGTTTTTCTGACAGAAACTAATAATACATTTTTGCATTAACTAGAATTGGTTTATATATGTTTATTACTCACTCTTGCCTTTCACTTCACTCATTGTTGCCTTTCACTTTACTCATAATGGCATTGAGCAATCCCTTCACTATTTCCGAGGTACCAACAGATCTCGCTGATTCTATTGCCTTCATGACGGCATTAGCCACTATTCTGGCCCCATCTGCCAGCATTCTAATGAAGCTACTCCCTTTTTCTCCCATCGCAGCAATCATATCAGACAAACTGGAGGTTTTAGCGTCTATCTCAGCAGAAACTGCTTCGGTCAAGAATGCAGCCAACATCTTAACAGATTCCAAGCCAGCCTGAGTTGTATTCACAGCAGATGATTTTATTTCGTTAAGAGTTTTTGCGCCGGAAGCCACTGCATCGACTCCAGCTTCAAAAATACCCTTTAGAGCGTCAAGACCTGACTTCATGATGGCAAATGATCGTACTGTTCTGTTATTGATTTCAAAATTATCTTCTTCCATGAAGTCTAGATCTTTTGACACGTTTAACAAATTTAAAATCTGTTTATTTGTAATGTTTTCACCAAACATAGGCAGGAATGGGTTCTCTGACCATGGCACATTTTTCATGTTATTATTTTCTTTATTTAAAACAAATCCTGCAGCGACACCTTTTATCGGAAAACAATGATTGGTATTCTGTAAAACAAAAGAAGAACGCTAATTATAAACTAAGTTTTAAAACAATACATATAATATAATATTATATATATATATATATATATATATATATATATATATATATATAGAGAGAGAGAGAGAGAGAGAGAGAGAGAGAGAAAGAGAGAGAGAGAGAGAGACAGACAGACAGACAGAGCGAGAGAAAATTATTCAATTAACAAATTATTAAGTTAAGTGGTTAAGTGTCGTCACTCAGCGAAATTTAATATTTTAATCAGAATGATTTACGTCTGTCACCTCCTACACACCCAGCTGAGTGTACTTCGTCTTTCCATGAACTAAAGAAGGAGGGCAAAGTGTCAAAACCAACACACCTCAAAGGTTATTTTAATTCACTGACAGCAACACTTTAAGCTGAGGAAAGATTGTCCACAGAAATGGCAAATGCACCAAACGGCCAAGGTTCTAATAAATTAGATTTTATATATTATTGTGTCTACTCATGGAGTTTATAAGGTTTTCAGTCATTGGTATGAATTCTCCTCATTTATATCAAATTCAAGCCTAATCAATGTTATTTGATACAATTATCTTTCATCGTTATTTTAATATTACACTCTTATTCCCTATACAGGAATAATTACTATAACTAATTACTATGTTATAGTAATTATTATTTTACATTACTATTATACTTTACAGATATGATGGAGAGATATTTGTTGTTATGTTCAGAAGTTTTGATACCCCCCGCCCCCCAATCCTTATTTGCGTCGCACTACACTCACACAAGCGTTTATAAAACGTCAAGTTTATTTTTGTTAGCTCATTGCAATCTTTTTCATGAGAGATTAAATTTCACAACCATAACACATAAAACGAATTGTAAATTATTATTAAAAAAACATAAGTTTAAATCATAATAACTTCTAGCAACTTTGGTGTAATTTTTTGGTTATAATTAAATAAAACCTCTTAAAATATAAAACGTTTTTATTTATGCCCTGATAAACATTTCGATTGCAAAGTAATCATCTTCAGAGGAAATTATTACGAGTGTTGTAGTAATTTCCTCTGAAGATCGAATTGCATATCAAGACAAGTAAAACGTGTTTATGGTTTAAAAGGTTTTATTTATTTATAATTATGAATTTAAATTTCCAAAAGAAGAAAATGCGTTCCACCCAGACACCCCAGTCTACCTACTCTTATCAACACGTAATAAATTGGACACCTTAAATCATTAAAATGTTCTTAAATTTGATTGTATTTATAAAATAAAACTCATACTATGCTATTTATATAAATCTCAAACTTTTCAAATAGTTTGAAAGTTTATTTATTTTTTTAGATAGCTTTAAAAGTATTTTAACAAAAAAATGAAATTGATAAAATATAATTATATTTGGGATATAAATTCATGAATAGTATTTACCTGTGTCCACAGATCAATCAAAGAGAATAATACAAAACAAGTATTCATGGTTAAAATTATCTTCTCACAAGAAACCGTATTAAAATCTGTTTAATATCGTCGGTTTGACGTTGCGTCGAGGTTGCAAATGAAATGAGTGAAGGCCAGTATCCGTCCCAAAAGCGTATCGAATCAATTAAGCATTACGTGCGAAATTTTGTTTCCATCCAGCATTTCAATGGTGTTTTTTCTCAAATTTATTTCTTGAAGCAAATCATACATCGTATTAATAAAAAGAATTTATGTTTTAAAAATTTATACTCAAAATAAGATGTAGGTTTTCTTGTAACCATAAAAGTTCTTACAAAAATATTCCACAAACAGTTTTAGTAAAAGCAAACATGTTAATTGAAAGTTGTTAGATTAAATTTATTTTATTATTTGTTCTGTTAAGGTTACGGAAATGCATTGTGGTTTGGTAAATAATCATGACGCTTTGCGTGAACACCTAAGTTAGAATAATTAGATGTAGGATTAAAGTTTCCTCAAAATACATTTCACTCTAGTAAGTTTAGATGAGTGTAAAAGATTACCAAATATATAAACGTTTTTACCACGTATATATGAATAGGTACGTGTCAACATAGCCGTGTATTATGATGCAATGCGACGCGTGCAAGTATGTACGTTTGAGTGGGTCTGTGTAAGTGTGGGTGGATGTGCACATGATTCAGTTAAAATTGTGTGAAGATTCATCAATTGATTTCTACTAAACTTAATTACCTCTCGGGGTGGGTAATCTGCGAAAAATATTTTTAAAAATGTATTTGTTCGGTATAACTTTTATTTGTGAACAAGATTTTTCGTTAATGAAAACTGTCAAATCAAAAGCTCGCACGCGTTTATCTCCCAGTCAACTGGGATCAACTTTAAAAATAGCAGCCACAAAACATTAAAATAGACATTGAACTGTTATCAAACCTGAAACTGTCAATTTACCTACTAAAATTATTATTTTTCAGACTTAAATTTAAGTATATAACAATTTCAATATGAAAAACGTTTCATGTTTTTATTCCCGATGTAATATAAATATTGCAACACCATAAAGATAATAAATAAAGTTGTTTAATGTTTTGTTTTTTGGTATAAAATCAATATTACAAGCATATCAGGATAGGGATTTACTGACATCCAGATACATTGTTACAGGTATGTACGATATAAAATGGCTGTGTATCTGCGGTATTTATGATTATTACAATATAAAATGTAGGATATAGTATTTAAAAATTTATGCGCAACTAAATAAGACGTATTACAGATTTAGAACTCAGTAAATTGTAAGAGCTGCGGCCCGGCTTGTGAAAAATGAGCAAATAATTGGCCCATTGTTTCAAATTTGTTGCGCGCTCCCGAGTTAAACCATATAGCAGCAATTTTGCTATTAATTAAATATAATATAGGCCTATATGTATATTTATTTTATATATAATTATAATACAGACACACACACACACACACACACACACACACACACACACATATATATATATATATATATATATATATATATATATATATATATATATATATATATATATATATATATATATATATGTGTGTGTGTGTGTGTGTGTGTGTGTGTGGATAAATAATACTTTCATAAACAAGACATTCATCTAAGGATTACAACAAATATATATATATATATATATATATATATATATATATATATATATATATATATATATATATATACATACAATAACCATTATTAGCTATAGCAATGTTATCACATCTCTACAAGTCGGCCTGTTTATCTACGCGCCTCTTTATGCAATTATTACGAAACACCCGTTCTGAAGGACGGAACCGATGATGTCTAGCTTCAAGACATAGTTTAAAGTTTTAATAAGTTGAACGCTTTACAGTTTAGGAATATTATTTATGGCACAGAGATGAGTTGTGTAAACGTGTGCTCGTGTCTTGCTTGGAAAAGCGACTTAAATAAACTTTACTTGCCAGAGTCGGTGGTTTGGTATTTGAGAGAAAATTATGAGGAAATTTGTATGAAATTATCAAAGTGCTTTACCAATAAATACGGTTCTGCTAAAGAGAAATTCAATAATGCTATTATACACATGAATATCTCATTTCAGTGAATCAGGTTTATTGAGAATAAATTATATTTGCTCACGATTATATATTTTACTTTCATCTCTCTCTTGTGCTACAACATTGTACTACAACACTTGCTACTGGACGAATGTTTTACTAAATAACGTTGCACCCACACACATGAGTATTCAGAAACCTGTTCCATTTTACAGTTCCTTATTTTGGATCCTGCAAATTAATGTGGTACATGTATTTTCTCGCCATTATTTAACATGATTATTGAGGAGTATTACTACAAATCAATGGTATATATATATATATATATATATATATATATATATATATATATATATATATATATATATATTATAACATAAACGTATAAGGCTAGAGAATAAATTCAGTTGATATCCAAAAAGAACAATTGTCGGAAGAAACATTAAGCAAAAGCAAACTGAATAGTTACTAAAATGCTGACAAAGTACTTAACTATTGTTCTATTTTGTGGTAGTCATGAAGGGGCTGTGGAAACCTTAACAAAAGAAGGGTCCAAGTTCTTTAAAATAAGAGTTTCCAAGAACCAAAATACCTGGGTTATAATAACACTGTACCGTTAGAGAAAGCTCTTTGTAAAAAGTGTGGAGATAACCAAATTAACTAAAATACGTAAGGGGGAAGAGATGACGCGAGGTTGGAAAAGGAGGTGATCGGTGGATAGCCTTGGAGGAACTTTAGACGTATTGAGGGGGCGGACCAAGTGTCAGCAATGTTAATAACGGGTAAACTTTGTTTAATGGAATTAAGAGAATTGTAGTTTTTATGTGTATAATTTAAAAGTGCGACGTAAATTATTTAGTAAAGAATTAGGAAAATAAGTTAGTTATGTGAAAAGTGCAGCGAAGCAGCCATCAGCGGTTAAGATTCCAGGAACTCAACAAACAATAAGTACTTTCTCCTTACATAAAAATTAGCCAACAGAGCTTTATAAACTTAATAAATTAAGAACAATTTTAAATTCATTCCAATGGTATAAAAAATTATTCTAGTTTTTTTCACCACTTTCTAATTTATAAAGATCCATAACAACGACCCGAGAGAAGAGCAATTAACACTGTAATTATTAAAACTTTATTGTAATAAACCTAAAGCCTCAAAATTTCACCTTTTTAGTAGTTTTAATATTTGTTAAGCAATCAATCTAGTCACTAAATAGTATTAAGGTAATTTTTTATGATGTGTAATAATTAAATGTCACAAATAAATGCAAATAATGTTAAATTTGATCTTGGTGTTAATTATTTAGAAACCTGAAGGTGAGAATATAAGGTGATAAGGTAAGGTAATTAAATATAAAACCTAAAGGAAAAGTTATATTTTAAATAACTTAGGTTATAATATATATATATCACCTACAACTATTACTATTAAAGTAATACACAATCACAATTATTAAAGCAAATTATAAAAAAATAAAATTATATTAAAATATAAATACATTTACTTACAATCGTTATTTCATGAATGTGTTTTTATTTACAAGCAACACTGTTTCAATAATAATTTAGTGGCTTGTTACTAATATTTTCCATCTTTTATGAAACGGTAACAATTACACCTCGTAAATATAAACAGAAGGCTGTTTACACGTTAGTGGATATTTTCTGTTCTATTTAACGTACATCAGTTTCCTGTCAACTATGAATTTGAAATCTACAATTTATATAAATTGCATTATCATTCACGCCATTATAGTAAAAACGATATCCAACCACATCACTACCTTTCGATATGATTTAGGCAAATTTGAATATGTAGGGGCCTATTTCTGCTTATGTAATTATTATACATTGCATGAGAATGACTACTTCACAGCTATCTGTGTTTTAGCATGAAATGGTTCTCTAAAAATGAGTATTTTAGATTAAATAAACTTTTCAAATAGCTAATGTCGTTTTGCTATATAGATTTGTGGTCTTTGGGTAAAGGGGTATTTTAGCAGAACTGGTCTCTTCTACAACCCCATTCAATGGCGTTATCACAATAGCCTCCTCACAGTGAGTAATCTGATTGGGCATCAATTTCCATCATTGTGTTCAAACATTACGCATCGGAAAGTACCCTTCAGTTGCTACCAACCATGGATTGCGCCTTTACATTGGCGCTGTGAACAAGGGGGTAGGCGCGTTGTAAGGGATTAATTGCTGCGTTCTTTGGAAGCGTAAAGGAAAGGATGAAACATCCTAAATTTTAATTAATTATTGCTTAAATGAGTAAAACTTTTGAGCTTTCTTGCTGACGCGTTTCGAAACAATCGTTTAATAGGCGGCGATAGCTAAAGGTTACAGGTTATGATTTATGAGTATGGAGGGGGTTTGGTTTAGGCAGAATAATCACTATATAATGGAACAGCACAAACATCATGCAACACCAAACACAAAATACCTTAAACGACAACACACACTTCGAATCTAACACGCTATTCCATTATATAGTAAACAACCAATGATGATCATCTGATAACTGTTTTCTTTACCCATAAAGCGCCGGAGCTGGTTATTGTCCGGACTTTCGATGTTGTCTAGAACTCCATGGACACGAACACAACCGCAGTAAATCATAAATTATACGCCTGCAACCTTGAGCCATCGCCGCCAGTCGTGGATCGGCTTTGTCGATGGAACGATTATTTCAAAACGCGTCAGCAAGTAAGTTCAACGTTTTCACTCAAATTCGCAATATTTACTTTCATTAAAAAATGCTAAAAAACTCTCAGAAAAAAGTACATGACGACAGTTTGGCTTATGTCCTGTCATTTACATACATATTTCTGTCGTTATTTTTGAAGACAAACTTGGACAAGATAGTTCACTAGCAAAGTAGCCCAGACAATTTTATGAGAATATTCTTGTCATAGTGTGTAAATCATTAAATACATTAAATCTTTAACTAAAATTTTTTTGATTATATCAAGATAAATTTTATTATAAAGACACGTGGAAAAACCCATCGTTCGTGCAAAAGGTCTCAGTCTATACGACTAATGCTATGCACTGTCTATTCACTAGCATTGCTTTTACAATTTTGAACAAACAATGCCCATCTTACATCACAGACATGAAGGCCCTTATTATATACTTAGCATGTTAGCTACACAATATTAATCCCAAATAACTTTAGACAATAAAGTTAATTTATTTGTACAAAGTTTTATTCCAATACAATAAAAAGCGTACAAATACTAGAACGGATGCTACTGCAGATAATATTTGTCCTGACAAAAAAAAACATTCTTCTCAAACACGTCAGTAATAATATTTATCTGTGTGCAAAAATTTATATATATATATATATAATAAATTTAAAATATTTCAAAAACAAGAATACTTTTATTGCGTATATATTATTCAAAGCTTTTCGCCGATAAAGCAGTACCAGCATCTTCAAGAAAATAATTATCTAACTAAATATATTTTGTTAGATAATTATTTTCCTGAAGATGCTGGTACTGTTTTATCGGCGAAAAGCTTTGAATAATATATGCAATAAAAGTATTCTTGTTTTTGAAATATTTTTAATTTATTAACTCTATTACAAGAAAACATCACCATATTTAATATATATATATATATATATATATATATATATATATATATATATATATATACCTATACTGTATATTTAGTAGAGTCTCGTAATTCCGAGACCTGATTTTTCGAGCTTCCTTGAATTCCAGTCCGGCCTCAAGACGTTTAGACTGCGGGATTTACCAGCTAAGCTGCCGGGCGTTTATATACCACGTCAGTATTACCGAATTTATATAAAAACCAAAGAGCTGATTGAATGGAGAATTATTCAAATAGTGGTTCTCTAATGAGTTTATGTCAAATTTGAAAAGTTTTTAAAACAAAGAAATTGCCTTGGGAGGCTATTTTACCGTTAGACAAAGCACCGTTGCTTCCCGATGAAGATCAACAGTGTTATGACGATACCCGTCCTTTATATCTTCAAACCAATGTTGGAATGCCTAATCCAGCCGGTGGATCAGTGTGTTTCGGAACTTATGAAAAAAAATAAACAAGCAACCTTTTACAATATGCTTGTGATGGGAAAAAAAGCACTATACAATATTTAAAGTAACATACAGTTAAGAGAGTTGTGTATTGAATATTCGAATGGATAAAATAAAAAAAGAAACTTAAGGTAATTCGTGTAGTAAAATTCACTGGAGTCCAGATGTAATCATAGTACTATAAGGTACTTAGGCATGATAATGCAGATAGTGTGTGATTGTGTGTATTTGTGTGTGTGTGTGTGTGTGTGTGTGTGTGTGTCTGTGTGTGTGTCTGTGTGTGTGTGTCTGTGTGTGTGTGTGTGTGTGTGTGTGTGTCAGTGTGTCTGTGTGTGTGTGTGTGTGTGTGTGTGTGTGTGTGTGTGTGTGTGTGTGTGTGTGTGTGTGTGTGTGTGTGTGTGTGTGTGTGTGTGTGTGTGTGTGTGTGTGTGTCTGTGTGTGTGTGTGTGTCTGTGTCATTGTGTGTGTGTGTGTGTGTGTCTGTGTGTGTGTGTGTGTGTGTCTGTGTGTGTGTGTGTGTGTGTGTGTGTCTGTGTCATTGTGTGTGTGTGTGTGTGTGTGTCTGTGTGTGTGTGTGCGTGTGTGTGTCTGTGTGTGTGTGTCTGTGTGTGTGTGTGTATGTCTGTGTGTGTGTGTATATATGTGTGTGTGTGTGTGTGTGTGTGTGTGTGTGTGTGTGTCTGTGTTTGTGTGTGTGTGTGTGTGTGTGTGTGTGTGTCTGTGTGTGTGTGTGTGTGTGTGTGTGTGTGTGTGTGTGTGTGTGTGTGTCTGTATGTGTGTGTGTGTGTGTGTGTGTCTGTGTGTGTGTGTGTGTGTGTGTGTGTGTGTGTGTGTGTGTGTCTGTGTGTGTCTGTGTGTGTGTGTCTGTATGTGTGTGTGTCTGTATGTGTGTGTGTGTGTGTCTGTGTGTGTGTGTGTGTGTCTGTATGTGTGTGTGTGTGTGTGTGTGTCTGTGTCTGTGTCTGTGTCTGTGTGTGTGTGTGTGTGTGTGTTATTTATTTTTAGAACTAAAGTTTTCAGTCAGATGTAAAATATTTTTAAAAATTTTTAACAAAGGGCACAGCTTTCTAGCATAAGATAGGTTTGCGATAAACTAACATAAACAACGGGGGTTCCACCAAACGACAAACACTGGCCAGCCATTCTATCGCGTTAACAAGCCAAACAGGACAGAGCGATTCTGCAATTTGAGTTTAATCCCTTGTTGAAAATCACCTCGGCAACTAGAGCAGAATATTGCGATTAGTTGAATTTGTTCATCGATATCTGTCCATGCGAAATATGCCGTACACAATGGTGGCAATTGATATCCAATCAGATTTCGAGATAACAAATAGATTACACTTCATTGTATGCACGTTGCTTTGAGTTATTAAATTATCCCAGATCCCATTGTTCATTATGATTGCGCCAGTAATATAGATATTTTGCATTACGGTAAATAGTTTGTATGAAATTAAGGGGTAAATACTAATGCCTGCATTGAGAACATTTAATTCCATGATCCCATGGGAGTGATGAAGAAGAACAAAACCTTCTATGTTATTATTCAATATATATATATATATATATAGTCTTACTATACCCTAAATTTTGTTAAGACTCCTCATTCAAAAACAAAAGTTTCTACACTACAAAAATATATATATAAACAGTCTCTGTTTAAAAAAAAAATACAGTTGAAAATATTTTCGCAAACGTTTTGTCCGTGACGATTAAAGACAATTCCAGGTTTACATTTCTTTCCTTAGAAATTCTAAAGCCCTGATTAAATCGAAACTAATCATGTTCAGTAAATTACAAAATCTAAAAAGTCAGTAACGGAATAGCACGGCGAGGGAAATTAAATATACTCGTAATTGATTATTTTCAGAAAAACTACTCATTTTTAAATTGGCATGAGTCTCCAGCAACCACAAATACACATATAACAACACATAAGTAGAAAAACTAATCCTGGCTGTTGGATACGTTTTCTAACATAAATATTCTTTGATCAGTGCACCGATCGATACGAAGGAAGATTTCGCCTCCAACGCCATATTCTTGTAACAGAGCAGTTTTTTTCTAGGACTATTCATCAGTTTGACTTTGTCTAAAAGTGATTAAGGATGGCAATGGCAGAGTGGAACAAATATCTGCTCCCTGCTGCAGTCACGGAGTTGGAACTGCGCCCTCCCTAACTGGCCACCCTCCCTACCGTCGGACGTTATACATTGAGTTCGAGAAATAAAACATTTGAACAGGTTTAAGACGTTGAGAAAGTACAATCCCTAATTTTTTATCATCTGTATTTGACAGACGAAGATATTACAAATCGTTGCCTCAAGAAGATTTTAAGATTTCAAACCAAGACAAATTTACATCTAAACGTTGTTCTAAAAGAACTTGCTGTTACGTGTTTCGTGACAATAAATTATAAGTTGAATTTGTAATGCCTTTATAAATCAAATATGGTGCTTTGAGGTTTTATTTAGAAATAATTAAACCAATCGCGGATCACGCTGTCAATTCCATTCGTTACATAAATGCTAATGGAATGGGTTAGGACGGCATCTTTAAAATAAACTGATTAAACAATGGCTGTAAATACGAGAAATTATACATTTTTAATCACCCAACATACAATATACTCTTCCAAAATGTTTACATTTTATTAAATAAATTAGTAGTAGTCTAGCACCTACAACGCGCCCTGCGTCTCCTGGAGTGTCTCCTTTGGCGACGTCCGTGCTTTCGTCCACTACACTTCCTTCTTCTGGGAGCTCGCATAACGCACTTCCGTTTCTTAGGGCGTCGACGCCTGCTTCGGCTCTTCCTACACATTCTCCGCCTCCTTCTGCGCCTCCTCGAAGAGCGATGACTTCGTCTCCGACTTCTCCTGCACTTCTTCCTCTTCCTTCTAGGAGCACGCATTATGCATTTAGGGTGCTGAGTACAAGTATTTGATTTCAAGGCTATAAGCGAAGGGACGTTTTCAGTTCTGTACTGGCCGTGCGACGATTTTATAAAGCCGAAATTGATTCCGCGTTTCAGCGTTAACTTAACGTCTGATTTTATCTTTTCCTTCTCGAACCCGTATTCGTTTGCTATATAGTTGACTATTTCCTTTGCAGTGGTCCCTTTAAGTTTCTTTAGGTTTTGTATAGCCGCCAACACCAACTGACTGACGTGCTTTGTACCGCAGCGGCTCCTACTCTCAGAACCATGGTGGGTGTTCTTAGGTTTTGAAATAAGCGCACTTACTTTAGGTTTTTCTGGGGATGCCATTTTACATATTATTTTATAGGTTACTTTTAAAATTTAAATAAACATTTGTTAACAACACTACAAGTAACCAACGATTTTTTCATGAAACACTTTATAAAGACCAAATAATAATCGTTAAATAAAGCAATTAATGCTTAGATAAATTTGAAATTTTGATATTCTAGGCACTAAAATAAGTTTAACAAAGAAAGGCCAAAAATAAAAGCATTGTTACAAACCCTTTCCATGGCTACGAAGACAGATACGTAGTAGTCTGTAGGACCTTACAGAGAACTCTATTTCTTTTAAGTTACCCTACTATTTGAAACCATTGAAATAATTATATTATAATTTCCACAGAATGAAAATTATAGTAATTATTATTCCGAGAAAAAGATATATATTACTCTCTGATAGATTATATAAAACACTATCCTTCAAGATATTTTACACGCAAGAAAAGAGTTTTAAAAACAATAAATTCAGTCAGTAACAAGGGGTTAGCTTTTCTCCATTAAACTCAGTAAAAATGCTATTGAACTTATAATTACACAAACATACATGTAGGCCTATATAACACACATAAACACACACACACACACACACACACACACACACACAAACATACACACACAACACACACACACACACACACACACAAATATACACACACACACACACACAACACACACACACACACAACACACACACACACACACACACACTGCGGCGGGCAATATTCTCTTGGAATACATGCCGCAAAAATATAATATGTAAAACATAAAGAGTCTAAAGTTTATGTAAGTAAAACAAACCAAGCCACCGTGGGAAGGGTTTGTAACTTAAAGTTAAGGCAGTTTGCAAGGGGAAGATGGTCAAAATTGGCCTAGAATTACCATCGACATTTCCAGAGATAAAGCAAGACGAGAAAAATCAAAAGTAAAGAATAGTAAAATTCCATCAGAAGCACCCTTAAGGAGTTATACGGCTTGATCGAAAAAATGGATTAAATCGATCGGTCTATCAATTTGGCGAGCCGTTACACAAAAGTACAAAAGATGTGCGCGAGTCGATCAGGCGACATCAAGTTAAGCTCCTGATTGGTTGTCAACCCGTGGGAACGGTCTGCAAGTGGGGGTGTTTGCCCGGGGATTGAGCAGGCCTCGCGTCTGTTGGAGCCCCAGCTAAACCAGGACTCTCGAAGGGTAAGGTCGGTGTCGGGAGTAGCTCCGGTAAAATAATGAACAATAGTTTTATTACCGTAAATAGTTCAAAAACTATGAGTGGCTAGAGACAGTTCGCTTCGTTGAGATGTCGTGACGCAGTAGTTTCGTAATGGGACCCCTTTCGCATTTCAAGATCGCAGCGAAAGGGGTTTTTCCCATAAATTTTCCATCAAATTATGTGCGAGCGTCGTTAAATGTGTGTGTTGTAGCCGTGCTAGAAAGACAAGGCGATGTGAACAGTGTAACCTAGCAAACAGTTTAAAAAAGTGTGAGTCTAAATTTCAAACAAAATTAAACAAAATTTAACTAAATTGATAAACGTTTTTAAAAGATTTTTCTTTTTATTTTCTGTATTAAGAGATGCCCAAGAACAGTGTTAAAAGAAGGGCTTAAAGCTAAAATTTTACTGGTAACCGTTGAAGTTTTAAAAGAGGTGCGAATAGCATCGAAGAAAGAAGATGGAAGGATTCAACCAAAGGGTGAAGCGAGCGGATCTACCCGAGGCCTAGAAAACACACAAAGGGATGGAGGATTTCAAAGATGGCGGCAATGCGAGGGACGCATCCAAGTATTCTTCAGTGGGAACAAAGCACCAGCCACGCCGGATTTTCCCCACCCCGTTGGAGGACAAAGGGAGAGACGGAGAAGAGAGGGAGAAGATAGGCAAGCCATGCTTTGTGTGAAATCAGGTCAGATCTAAACCGTTTTCCTTTTGCAAATTAAAATTTTAATTTGAAGAATTTTTTCTAAATTGGGAAAATATTACAAAATTTAAATAAATTTTCAAATCATTAACAGTAAACTTTAAATTTTACAAGTAAATGCTGGTGGCTTTGTTTTAAAGAGTGGGGGGTTTCAAGATGGCGTTGCCATAAATGCAGAATTTATGTTGTATTTTATGTATGTAAGGGAAATAGAAATTTTAGATTATAACTTATGTAAAGGGAAAGGGTTTTAAATAAGCAGATCGAATAAAGGATTTAAATTAATTAAAGAGTTTAAAATATTATGAAAGAGTAAAGAAATTAAATAAAAGATGTGTTGAACTGAAGTTAAATATAATTTGCTAAAAGTAAATATCCAAGATGGCGGACAAAAGGCCATTGTTTTACAACAGCTGATTGGAAGGCTATGTTTTAGTTTCAGGTGCTCCTATAACAGGAGTGTTATTTCAGATAATTAAATTAAACTAAATTGGTAATTTATTTAGAAGAAGTCATTACGACATTTTTCCATATAAACAAATTGACATAAATTGTTTTCTTTTAAAATAAACAAGGGTTCTAACAATTTGAAGCTTTTTGAATGTAAGTTTTTGATTTTATTTAGAAAAGGGTGAAATTATATATGTGTATAAAATAAATTGAATCAAACCAAGGTTTGAGTAAGAACAAAGGGACATGATTTTAATATGGGTAGATTTTAAATTTTTAAAAGGTACATAAAGGGTTAAATTAAACAAGAGATGTTAAATTTGTAAGTGGGTCTAGCTAACCAATTTTAATATGTTAATATAAGTTTTCTTTTGTGTGATTATAAGTATATATATATTGTTTATTTCATGATTTATGTGTATTTAAATTAATATCTTGGTGGTAGAATAACTTAGAAAGAAAATTGAAATTTTTGCAAATTGGTTTAAAAATATAAGTTCTAAAATAAAGGCAAATGGGCTTGTAGCCATTTAGCAAAGGTATACAAAATTTATTAAATATCAATTTCCTTCAGAAATTGCATTGATGAATTTTAAATAAATTTAAATTAAACTTCAGTATGTATAATTGTCATGAAGAAAGGGTTAATTCAAATGAGAACAAAAGGGTTACATTTTTTACAGTAAAAGGGTTTAACCATGATTAAAAAAGTTGTAAACAAAACTCAGTATTTAAAATTTTAATGAAGAAAGGGTTAACCAAATGATAATCAAAGGGTTAAATATTTTCTAATCAAAGGGTTAAATATTTTCTAATCATAGGGTTAAATGAATTTAAATAAATTTGTAGATTTTGTAAATGTGTGAAGATATGTTTGGAAAAGGTTTAAATAAGTTTCAGTAAACTTTTTGAATTAAAATATGTAGTTAAATATTATAATTTCAATATGGGAAGGTGTTTGAATTTATTCAGCAGATGTTTTAAGAGTCTTTATAAATTATTATTTGATGTTCAGTAAATATGTTGATAATCTTGTAGGAGATATGGCTATATGTTTTATATGTAATTTCTGTTTCAGTATGTATTTCATAATTGGTTTTTATATAATTTGATATGTTTTATGAAATTGTTTTTAGGTTGTTGGTAAAATTGTTTGAAATTTTACCTGAAAAAGTAAATAGAATTTGAATTTTAAAATTGCTCATTTTAAATTGAGAAAGATATAGAAAAAATTTTATCATTTAAATGGCTATGTAAAATATGGCCATAAATAAAGTAGTGTGTTTAGAAAGTTAAAATAAATAGAACAAAATGTGAAAAGTAGGGATCTTTCGGAGTGTGTTGAAAAGTAAGGCTTTGCTTGAATCAACGAATATTTGTAATTAGTAACAATTAAAATTTTCAGTAAAAAGTTAAGTAAACAAAACCATATATTGACGTTTAAAATCGCAAGGTTGAGAACCTGGGAACATAAAATAAAATTATGACAGATAGTAAAGGGTTATATTTTCGACAAGTAACATTGACCCAAGAAGAGCAAAGTTTTACGCTTTGGCATACTCTGATTGAAAGGAAATTAAAATCGTAAATTCTAATTTAAATTTTAAATGTCAACTAAAATAAGTAGTATGGTTTCTTAACTGTGTTAAGAACCAACACAAAGGATATAAATTTTTAAGACAAATAAATTGCAGACTGTGCATTGTAATAGTAAATTTTAAATTTTTAAAATTAAAAAATAAAGATTTTTTAACTAACTTGCAAACAAACTGAGTATTATTTTAAACAAGTTTCTTACACTCTCCTACAGTTGATATGGTCATTTCGCCGTTTAGATGTCTTTCAAAAGAACCCATCCCCCGGGACGACTTACCCGCTAAGGGTAGAATCCGCAGCAAGTTAGGTTTTTTCTTTTTTAAGTCCAGTGACTTGTTCTCTGGCAGATTTTGGCGAGCATTGCACAGCGTTCGTGGTTTCGGCTGCGAGCGGCTCGTTTCAAAATTCTTGCTCTGCAACGGGCGTTGGTTTGGTGGGCGGGCTTGCGCGCGCGTGCTGGTCAACGACGGAAGGGTTGACGGCATGGTGCGTAGGTTGGCTCGGTCCGTTGCAGTTAGTAAGATGGCGCCCTAACGAGTGGGACCGACGGGTAGAGTTGCGGACTTTCCCGTATAAATATTTCGGTCTCTATTAAAATCATAAAAAGAGATGGCGAAATTCGACCTAGGAAGTGTAAGAAATAAAAAATAAAATGTTAGAGAAAAGAGTTATATTGCAGTTCTAGGTTAAAACACTGGTAAATTAATTTAAAATTAAGATAAGAAGATGAAATTAAGAGGTAAATAGTTTAGTATGAGAAATAGTTTAAAATAGTTAAGAAAGTAAAGTAGGGGTAATTAGCAGTAAGTAGAAAGAAGCAAACACATAGACGAACGCACGCATAGGAAACACACGCACGACATCCAGCGACAACAAACGGAAGAAGGAATATGTAAGGAAACATATTCATAGTATAAGTAGAAGGAGTAGGATAGGATTATATAAACGAGAAAAAAAAAAAAAAAAAAAAAGGAGGAGGGAAGAAATAGAATAAAACAGAGATGATGGCATCACCAGAGCAGCAGGAGAAGAGTGATATAGAGAAGTTCATGGAGTGGTGGATAGAGAAAGAATGAAAGAAGAGAGAGCAAGAGCGAAAGGAGAGAGAAGAAGAGAGAGAGCAAGAACGAAAGGAGAGAGAGCAAGAGCGAAAGGAGAGAGAAGAAAGGAGAGAGCAAGAGCGAAAGGAGAGAGCAGCAGAGAGGGATAAAGAAAGAAAGGAGAAAGAGCAGGAGCGAAAGGAGAGGGAAGAGAGAGCAGCGAAGAGGGATAAAGAGAGAGAAGAAAAGAGAGAGCAAGAACGAAAAGAGAGAGAGGAAGAGTGGGAACAAAAGAAAATGAGATGGCAAAGAGAAAAGGAAGAAAGAGAGCAAGAACGGAGGAAGGAAGAAGTAAAGAAAGAACAAGAGGAAGTAAGCAACGTCAGACAACCAGGACCAACCGTCTACAGGGAGAAACCGAGAGTGTGGGCCTACCATCAGATAGTGGGAATCCGAAGGATCGAGTTCTGTGGGAAGGAAAATGAAGATCCAGTTGACTTCATAAAAAAGATGGAAGAGCTTTTCGAAGAAATCGACCCCATGCTCGAGGAGGAGGCCAAGCTTCAAATGATTGTAAGGAATCTACAAAGAACAGCCAAAGCTTGGTGGCTGGCAGTGCAACGGCCAGAAGACCAGTACAAGGATTTTAAGAGCAAGTTTCTTAACATGTACTGGGGATTTGCTGCGCAAGAGAAGATAAGGCGGCAGTTAGACACTGGGAAGTATAACGAGATGGGACCATACAAGAGGTCTGACTACTTCGTGGTGATGGTTAACAAGGCCAGGAACCTGGACCCACCAATACCTGAGAGGTACTTGGTGAGCAAAGTAATAGCACACTTCGAAAGGGAAATTAGCAGTGCTTGCATAGGAGCTCATCGGGAGTCCGTGGTCAACGCCATAGAATTCTTGGACAACTTTCAAACCGAGACCCGGAACAAAGGAATAAGAAAGAGTATTAGTAGTATAAAGAAGAGTAACAGGATAGTAAAAGAAAAGGAGAGGCCAAAAAGAGTTATATCTGACAGGGAAGCGAGCAAAAACGTGCTGGAAGGAGAAGGCAAAAGGGAACAGAGTGGAAACAGGGCGATGGGTGAGGCTGAGCCCAAGGATGCTGTAGAACAGCTACCCAGTAACAGTAAGGAAGGAAGAAAGGAAGAAGTAGAGAGAAAAAGTAGGCAGCAGGAAGCTGCAAAACAAGGAGGCCCAAAGAGTTCCAGTGACCTAGCCGAGATCCAAGAAGGAAACGGAAATGCAAGCCAACTGGAAGAAACTCGAAATCAGGAAGCCCAAGAAGGAGAAGTCATAAGACCTAAACAAGACCATCCAAACACAGCCATTACTAACTTGGAAGCTCAGGACGGAGAAGAAGTAAGATCTGCACAAGACCATCCAGGAGAGCTCCAAGAGATTAGTAGAAGAGCAAAAATCGACAAGGTGGGATGGATTGGTACAAGCGAAGAAGAGGGGCTTGTACTGGCGCCAGCCGTACACCAGGCTGACGTCGTTACCCCTATCGAGAACCCGGAGTGGCCGAGTCTCGGGGGGGGATTGGGACATGGATCCCAATCTGAAGGAAATGTTGGAGCAGAAGTGGCAAAGGAACAACCAAATGCAAAAATAGTACAGAGAGGTAGTAAAAAGGAGAAAAAGGGAAAACCAGAAGGCCAGGAGGCAAAAGAAATAGAGCAAAAAGGAAGCAAGAAGGGAGCAGCAACTTTAAACAAAAGAAGAGGAGCCGATGGCAAAGCAAGCGGAAATGTGCCGGAAGGGAGGCGCAAAGAAGGTCACACACGTGGAACTAGGGCGGTAAAAAGGGCAGAGCCCGAGAAAGCCGAAAGTAGGCATCAAAAGTATAAAGGACAAGAGGAAGAAATAGGAGGAAAGGTACAGAGAAGACAAGGAGGCCCAGGATGTTCCTACGACCATGCGGAAATCCCGGAAGGAAACAAGGATGCGAGCGAGCCAGAGGAAAAGAAAAACAAACGTAATAGGAAGAAAAAAGGAGGAGAAAAGAGAACTCAGGACAAGGCAAAACGAACTAGACCCAGATACAGGATGAGGAGGAGATTAGGAGTTGTAGATTGGAAGAGTAGAGTAAAGAGAAAGAAACACAAAAATTTTAAAAATGGCCAAACACTGAAACCACATAGACTATACAATGTAAGAAACCTGAGTACAATACAGCAGCAGGATAAAAATAACTCAATTCTCACAAAGACTCAGGAGGAAAGGCTGGGAAAATTAATAGAAGAATACAATGAGGTATTCAGCGAGACTCCAGGAAGGTCAAATAAGTATAAACATAAATTGAAAATATATGAGGATAAACCATTTATAAAAAGGAGTTATCCGATCCCTATAAACTATAGGAAACAGGTCCAACAGGAGATCGACGTTATGCTAGCCAACGACATCATCGAGAGGTCAAGAACGCCATACATCAACCCGATGGTAATGGTCCTCAAGCCAGACAAATCCATCAGACTATGCCTTGATGCTAGGAGACTAAATGACATCACAGTACCAGATTACGAAAGCGCACCAGCGATTGACGAGATTCTAAGGAAAGGAAGATGTAAGAGGTATATCTCCAAGATTGATCTCACGTCTAGTTTTTGGCAAATACCTCTTACACATGACTCCAAGAAGTATACGGGGTTCCTCTTCAACAACAAGGTGTACAACTTCAAGGTAGTGCCTTTCGGACTACAGAACTCCTTAGCGGCATTGGTTAGGACGGTGGATTTGACGCTGGGACAGGAATTAGAGGAAAACATTCTAGCATACGTCGACGACCTGTTATGCTTGTCTGAGACGTTCGAGGAACACCTCGAACATTTAAGAACGATCTTCACCAAATTCAGGGAAGGAAACTTGACCATAAATCCAAGAAAAACATTTTTCTGTCAGGAGGAGGTGAAATTCCTAGGATACATCTTTACTCAGGAAGGGGTACGAACAGACCCAGAGAAGCTACAGGCAATACACGATTTCCCAGTGCCTAAGAATAAAAAGCAGTTACAATCGTTTCTAGGATTTGTGAATTACTATGCTCGTTTTACGAGCAAGTATTCACAGGAAACCTCACCTCTTTTAAAGCTCCTGCGCAAGCAACAACCCTGGATTTGGAACTCAGACATGCAGGCGGCTTTTGATCGTGTCAAAGGGTTGTTTCTCGAGGCAGTAACGATTACACACCCAAGAGCTGGGCAGGATGTTTTCCTACAAACGGATGCCAGCCACATAGCGATAGCAAGTCAACTCTATCAAAAGGACGATAACGGGGATTTGGCGGTTATTGGATTCGCTAGTAGGACCCTCAAGAAAGCAGAATTGTCATACAGCGTGTGCGAGAAAGAACTGCTGGCCATAGTGCACGGCCTCAAGAAATTTAGACCACTTATTTTAGGAGCGCCGTTGCACATCATCACTGATAACAAGGCACTGCAATTTTTAAACACTTGCAACTTCACCAACTCTCGCATCACCAGATGGACACTAGCGATCCAAGAATACCAACCCTCCGTTATTCACTGCCCTGGCAAGGAGAACATACCTTGCGATACGGTCAGCCGCATGTACCAGGCACAAAGTGGGATCGGAAAACTAAAGAACGAGCAGGCAGTTATCAGGCTAAATGAAATGAAAAGCGAGAGACCCTTAAGACAAATAATCCTATCATTGAAAGAAGGACAAAGGGAACAAATAGATTTAAATAATATAATAGAAAATATACAAAGGTACCCGAGATACGAGGTAATAGAAGGATATTTGTGCTTTAAAGTGAGAGGAAAAAATAAAATAGTGATTCCAGAAGGGAACATTGAGCCACTCATAAACGAAGTACACCAGGTGTACTTGCACATTGGGAGAAATAAATTGGCAAAAATGCTAGGTCGGAGCTTCTATATAAAGAATATGTACCAAAGGGTTATGGAAGTGATAAGGAGATGCAAAATATGTCAATACGCCAAGCATACTAACAGGTATTCACAAGCATTAACAAGACCAATCCTTACACAACAACCAGGGGAAATGGTTGCCGTAGACTTCTTAGGGCCCCTACCCAGGAGTATAGGAGGGGCGAGACACGTACTAGTGATCCTTGACGTGTTCTCAAAGTTCCTAAAATTATACGCTGTGAAAAGCCCGAACTCCAAAACCTCCATCGATCGCATGACTGAGTATTTTAATACAGTGGGAAAACCGATTAAAATTCTTACCGATTTCGGCGCGGCATTTACCTCCAAACAGTGGAAAGAATGGATCGAGGCAGTAGGAGTGCGACACATTCTTATCCCTGTTCGGCATCCCCAGGTAAATTTAGCCGAGCGTATAAATCGAGATTTGGGAAGAATTTTACGGACATACTGTAGTAATGCACAATCCTCATGGCAAAAATACTTGCAATACATAGAAAAAAATCATAACCAAATGCCACACGAGATCACAGGCTACACGCCGGCAATGGTCCACTGGGGAGTGGAAACAAACTATGTATGGGAAGGATATATCCCTGAGGATTGTAGGAATGCGGTAGTGGAGACTAGGAGGGAGATGCTTCAGAAAGTATTTCAGCGAATTAGGACTAAGGGAGACTACAGAGCGGCAAGGACAAATAGAACCTGTAAGGAGACGCACTTCCAAGTCAACGACCTAGTATTAATCACAAGGCATAACCGCTCCAATGTGCAAAGAAAAGAGACAGAAAAGTTACTATTGATTTACGAAGGCCCATTTAAAATAACCAGGAAACTAGGGCGTAAGACCTATGAGGTGGCCAATATTGTTACAAATAAAATAAGGGGAAGGTACGATGTTAAGGATATAAAATTATACGTAGACTAACAATAAACATTGAAGCCAGATAGCTGACCTGACGTCAAAACAAAAAATGTATGTTGCCTTAGAGCAACAAATATCGATCCAAAGTTGTGTTTACAGTAAGAGAATTGACCCAAGCAAAAAATACGAGGAAGTAGCTTTACTACGCAAGGTCACAGCTGTGTGGAGCGGCCGACTAATGCGTAGACAAGATAACGCCAGCTGATAGAGACAGCGCCAGAGAGTGAGAGGGGAACACCTGAACATCGTTCCTCACTCAAGATAAGGAGCGTAAGTAAGTAACTGCTGATAAATTGTAAGAACTTGGTTAGATATTTTGTAGTTTATTTATAAGAAATGTAAAATGTTTATAAGTATGTAATGAAAAACTAAAATAAAGCCACTAATGAGGGTATAAATGTAGGAAATTTAAGAAATGGAAAATTTAAGAAAAATTTTAAATTTTTTAACTTTTAAAAAATCAAGCAAAGCGAAAACAAGATCAGATTTATTGTATCAAGCCTGTGAGTGAACAGTGAGAGTTGTGAGTCTTATAAAAATGTATATACTTAGGGTTGTACTTATAAATATTGTGAAAGTTTTTTAAGTGTTTCAGTGAGAAGAAGTAGAAGAGGACCAAGGACAAATAGATATATATAAGTAAGGTAAATTGAGAGTTAGCTAGCACCCACAAATAAAATAGGAGAAAAGATAAATCTCGAAAAATAAAATTTTTTTTTTATAAGTAAATTTTTTTTGAAGATACTTTGCAAAAAATTTTATTTTGTCTCAATTTTAAAGGGGGATATTGCGGCGGGCAATATTCTCTTGGAATACATGCCGCAAAAATATAATATGTAAAACATAAAGAGTCTAAAGTTTATGTAAGTAAAACAAACCAAGCCACCGTGGGAAGGGTTTGTAACTTAAAGTTAAGGCAGTTTGCAAGGGGAAGATGGTCAAAATTGGCCTAGAATTACCATCGACATTTCCAGAGATAAAGCAAGACGAGAAAAATCAAAAGTAAAGAATAGTAAAATTCCATCAGAAGCACCCTTAAGGAGTTATACGGCTTGATCGAAAAAATGGATTAAATCGATCGGTCTATCAATTTGGCGAGCCGTTACACAAAAGTACAAAAGATGTGCGCGAGTCGATCAGGCGACATCAAGTTAAGCTCCTGATTGGTTGTCAACCCGTGGGAACGGTCTGCAAGTGGGGGTGTTTGCCCGGGGATTGAGCAGGCCTCGCGTCTGTTGGAGCCCCAGCTAAACCAGGACTCTCGAAGGGTAAGGTCGGTGTCGGGAGTAGCTCCGGTAAAATAATGAACAATAGTTTTATTACCGTAAATAGTTCAAAAACTATGAGTGGCTAGAGACAGTTCGCTTCGTTGAGATGTCGTGACGCAGTAGTTTCGTAATGGGACCCCTTTCGCATTTCAAGATCGCAGCGAAAGGGGTTTTTCCCATAAATTTTCCATCAAATTATGTGCGAGCGTCGTTAAATGTGTGTGTTGTAGCCGTGCTAGAAAGACAAGGCGATGTGAACAGTGTAACCTAGCAAACAGTTTAAAAAAGTGTGAGTCTAAATTTCAAACAAAATTAAACAAAATTTAACTAAATTGATAAACGTTTTTAAAAGATTTTTCTTTTTATTTTCTGTATTAAGAGATGCCCAAGAACAGTGTTAAAAGAAGGGCTTAAAGCTAAAATTTTACTGGTAACCGTTGAAGTTTTAAAAGAGGTGCGAATAGCATCGAAGAAAGAAGATGGAAGGATTCAACCAAAGGGTGAAGCGAGCGGATCTACCCGAGGCCTAGAAAACACACAAAGGGATGGAGGATTTCAAAGATGGCGGCAATGCGAGGGACGCATCCAAGTATTCTTCAGTGGGAACAAAGCACCAGCCACGCCGGATTTTCCCCACCCCGTTGGAGGACAAAGGGAGAGACGGAGAAGAGAGGGAGAAGATAGGCAAGCCATGCTTTGTGTGAAATCAGGTCAGATCTAAACCGTTTTCCTTTTGCAAATTAAAATTTTAATTTGAAGAATTTTTTCTAAATTGGGAAAATATTACAAAATTTAAATAAATTTTCAAATCATTAACAGTAAACTTTAAATTTTACAAGTAAATGCTGGTGGCTTTGTTTTAAAGAGTGGGGGGTTTCAAGATGGCGTTGCCATAAATGCAGAATTTATGTTGTATTTTATGTATGTAAGGGAAATAGAAATTTTAGATTATAACTTATGTAAAGGGAAAGGGTTTTAAATAAGCAGATCGAATAAAGGATTTAAATTAATTAAAGAGTTTAAAATATTATGAAAGAGTAAAGAAATTAAATAAAAGATGTGTTGAACTGAAGTTAAATATAATTTGCTAAAAGTAAATATCCAAGATGGCGGACAAAAGGCCATTGTTTTACAACAGCTGATTGGAAGGCTATGTTTTAGTTTCAGGTGCTCCTATAACAGGAGTGTTATTTCAGATAATTAAATTAAACTAAATTGGTAATTTATTTAGAAGAAGTCATTACGACATTTTTCCATATAAACAAATTGACATAAATTGTTTTCTTTTAAAATAAACAAGGGTTCTAACAATTTGAAGCTTTTTGAATGTAAGTTTTTGATTTTATTTAGAAAAGGGTGAAATTATATATGTGTATAAAATAAATTGAATCAAACCAAGGTTTGAGTAAGAACAAAGGGACATGATTTTAATATGGGTAGATTTTAAATTTTTAAAAGGTACATAAAGGGTTAAATTAAACAAGAGATGTTAAATTTGTAAGTGGGTCTAGCTAACCAATTTTAATATGTTAATATAAGTTTTCTTTTGTGTGATTATAAGTATATATATATTGTTTATTTCATGATTTATGTGTATTTAAATTAATATCTTGGTGGTAGAATAACTTAGAAAGAAAATTGAAATTTTTGCAAATTGGTTTAAAAATATAAGTTCTAAAATAAAGGCAAATGGGCTTGTAGCCATTTAGCAAAGGTATACAAAATTTATTAAATATCAATTTCCTTCAGAAATTGCATTGATGAATTTTAAATAAATTTAAATTAAACTTCAGTATGTATAATTGTCATGAAGAAAGGGTTAATTCAAATGAGAACAAAAGGGTTACATTTTTTACAGTAAAAGGGTTTAACCATGATTAAAAAAGTTGTAAACAAAACTCAGTATTTAAAATTTTAATGAAGAAAGGGTTAACCAAATGATAATCAAAGGGTTAAATATTTTCTAATCAAAGGGTTAAATATTTTCTAATCATAGGGTTAAATGAATTTAAATAAATTTGTAGATTTTGTAAATGTGTGAAGATATGTTTGGAAAAGGTTTAAATAAGTTTCAGTAAACTTTTTGAATTAAAATATGTAGTTAAATATTATAATTTCAATATGGGAAGGTGTTTGAATTTATTCAGCAGATGTTTTAAGAGTCTTTATAAATTATTATTTGATGTTCAGTAAATATGTTGATAATCTTGTAGGAGATATGGCTATATGTTTTATATGTAATTTCTGTTTCAGTATGTATTTCATAATTGGTTTTTATATAATTTGATATGTTTTATGAAATTGTTTTTAGGTTGTTGGTAAAATTGTTTGAAATTTTACCTGAAAAAGTAAATAGAATTTGAATTTTAAAATTGCTCATTTTAAATTGAGAAAGATATAGAAAAAATTTTATCATTTAAATGGCTATGTAAAATATGGCCATAAATAAAGTAGTGTGTTTAGAAAGTTAAAATAAATAGAACAAAATGTGAAAAGTAGGGATCTTTCGGAGTGTGTTGAAAAGTAAGGCTTTGCTTGAATCAACGAATATTTGTAATTAGTAACAATTAAAATTTTCAGTAAAAAGTTAAGTAAACAAAACCATATATTGACGTTTAAAATCGCAAGGTTGAGAACCTGGGAACATAAAATAAAATTATGACAGATAGTAAAGGGTTATATTTTCGACAAGTAACATTGACCCAAGAAGAGCAAAGTTTTACGCTTTGGCATACTCTGATTGAAAGGAAATTAAAATCGTAAATTCTAATTTAAATTTTAAATGTCAACTAAAATAAGTAGTATGGTTTCTTAACTGTGTTAAGAACCAACACAAAGGATATAAATTTTTAAGACAAATAAATTGCAGACTGTGCATTGTAATAGTAAATTTTAAATTTTTAAAATTAAAAAATAAAGATTTTTTAACTAACTTGCAAACAAACTGAGTATTATTTTAAACAAGTTTCTTACACTCTCCTACAGTTGATATGGTCATTTCGCAGTTTAGATGTCTTTCAAAAGAACCCATCCCCCGGGACGACTTACCCGCTAAGGGTAGAATCCGCAGCAAGTTAGGTTTTTTCTTTTTTAAGTCCAGTGACTTGTTCTCTGGCAGATTTTGGCGAGCATTGCACAGCGTTCGTGGTTTCGGCTGCGAGCGGCTCGTTTCAAAATTCTTGCTCTGCAACGGGCGTTGGTTTGGTGGGCGGGCTTGCGCGCGCGTGCTGGTCAACGACGGAAGGGTTGACGGCATGGTGCGTAGGTTGGCTCGGTCCGTTGCAACACACACACACACACACACACACACACACTCACACATATATATATATATATATATATATATATATATATATATATATATATATATATATATACATACACACACCTACATGATGAAATATATATATATATATATATATATATATATATATATATATATGTATATATTTATATATAATGTTTTCTTGTTTAATAATCAAAAACAACTATGGTTATTATATACACTAATTATTATTTATAATTTATATTCATAGCAAGAATTAATAAATAATTCTTGTATTTCAGTACCATATATATACCATATATATATGGACAACATCCACTATACCATACTGTGAAGCTAGTTCGTGGCTAGTATACTGGAGGTTGTGGCTCACATTGAAATAAGCCTTTAATTGATTTAATGAGAAACCACATAACTTTTACAAGTTATTTGTAAATTATGTAACTTTTAACTGTAACATTCAACGTCTATTAAAAAGAGTGTTAGATTGTCTATTTTTTGATCCTTAAAGAAGAATAGATAACTAAGAGTATTCCGTCTCGGAGCTTTGTGTCACACTATGCTTCTACGTATCACTTTAGTCAAACTTGATATATGTTTGAATTTGGAATCAAGCATAAAACCTATCTAAACATTAGACTACACAGTAAGGCTAATTACAGTAGGCTGTATGAACCCTAACACAACATTAGACTACATAAGAAGGCTAATAGCAGTAGGCTGTATGAAACCTATCCAAACATTAGACTACACAATAAGGCTAATAGCAGTAGGCTGTATGATGCCTATCCAAATATTAGACTACATAGGAAGGCTAACAGCAGTAGGCTGTATGAAACTTATCCAAACATTAGACTACATAGAAAGGCTAATAGCAGTAGGCTGTATGAGGCCTATCCAAACATTAGACTACATAGGAAGGCTAATAGCAGTAGGCTGTATGAAACCTATCCAAACATTAGACTACATAGGGAGGCTAATAGCAGTAGGGATAAATGAAACCTATCCAAACATTAGACTACGTAGGAAGGCTAATAGAAGTAGGCTGTATGAAACCTATCCAAACATTAGACTACATAGGAAGGCTAATAGCAGCAGGCTGAATGAAACCAATCCAAACATTAGATTACACAGTAAGACTAATTACAGTAGGCTAAATGAAACCTATCCAAACATTAGACTACGTAGGAAGGCTAATAGAAGTAGGCTGTATGTAACCTATCCAAACATTAGACTACGTAGGAAGGCTAATAGCAGCAGGCTGAATGAAAAGTATCCAATAATTGGATTACACAGTAAGGCTACTTACAGTAGGCTGTATGAAACCTAACACAACATTAGACTACACAGTAAGGCTAATACCAGTAGGCTGTATGAGGCCTATCCAAACATTAGACTACATAGGAAGGCTAATAGCAGTAGGCTGAATTAAACCTATCCAAACATTAGACTACATATTAAGGATAATAACAGTAGGCTGTACGACGCCTATCCAAACATTAGACTACAAAAGAAGGCTGATAACAGTAGACTGTATGAAACCTATCCAAACATTAGACTTCTTATTAAGGCTAATAACATTAGGCTGTATGAAACCTATCCAAACATTAGACTACATATTAGAGATAATAACAGTAGACTATAAAACCTATCAAAATATTAGACTACATATTAAGTCTAATAACAATAGGATGTATGAAAACTATCCAAACACTAGACTACATATTAAGGCTGACAACATTAGGCTCTATGAAACCTATCCAATCACTAGACTACATATTAGGGCTATTAACAATAGGCTGTCCAAACATTAGACTACATATTAATGCTAATAACATTAGGCTGTATGAAACCTATCCAAACACTAGACTACATATTAGGGCTAATAATGGTAGGCTGTATGAGGCCTATCTAAACATTAGACTACATATTAGGACTAATAACATTAGGCTGTATGAAACCTATCCAAACACTAGACTACATATTAAGGCTAATAACATTAGGCTGTATGAAACCTATCCAAACACTAGACTACATATTAAGGCTGACAACATTAGGCTGTATGAAACCTATCCAAACACTAGACTACATATTAGGGCTATTAACAATAGGCTGTCCAAACATTAGACTACATATTAATGCTAATAACATTAGGCTGTATGAAACCTATCCAAACACTAGACTACATATTAGGGCTAATAATGGTAGGCTGTATGAGGCCTATCTAAACATTAGACTACATATTAGGACTAATAACATTAGGCTGTATGAAACCTATCCAAACCTAGACAACATATTAAGGCTAATAACAGTAGGCTGTATGAGGCCTATCCAAACACTAGACTACATATTAGGACTAATAACATTAGGCTGTATGAAACCTATCCAAACCTAGACAACATATTAAGGCTAATAACAGTAGGCTGTATGAGGCCTATCTAAACATTAGACTACATATTAGGACTAATAACATTAGGCTGTATGAAACCTATCCAAACCTAGACAGCATATTAAGGCTGACAACATTAGGCTGTATGAAACCTATCCAAACACTAGACTACATATTAAGGCTAACAACATTAGGCTGTATGAAACCTATCCAAACACTAGACTACATATTAGGGCTATTAACAATAGGCGGTCCAAACATTAGACTACATATTAATGCTAATAACATTAGGCTGTATGAAACCTATCCAAACACTAGACTACATATTAGGGCTAATAACATTAGGCTGTATGAAACCTATCCAAACCTAGACAACATATTAAGGCTAATAACAGTAGGCTGTATGAGGCCTATCCAAACACTAGACTACGTATTCAAGGCTAATAACAGTAGGCTGTATGGGGCCTATCCAAACACCAGGCAACATTTTAAGGCTAATAACATTAGGCTGTATGAAACCTATCCAAACACCAGGCTACATATTAAGGCTAATAACAGTAGCCTGTATGAGGCCTATCCAAACATTAAAATTAAAAGCAATTGTTTAGCAAGAGTTTAATACCTTGAAGTAACTGACAAGCACAGATGTGTTGTTCGCAAAACAGTCTATAAAGTCTAAGATCTCGATTGTAACAAAAGCGTTTGTCTTAAAAGCACTAGCAACGTCCTTCACAGCTGCAAAGTGTCCAAGCGGTCGTTATAAATTGCGTTTGTTTTAAAAGCTTCGCCGGTAAAGATATTTAGTTACACGTTGGCTGCAAACTCTTTGCAAGAGAAATACCCATCATGAAAGGATCCAGCGAAATAGGGATTTATATTTTAATAAAATTCCCGCTATAAAATGTTATTACAGGTTAGCCAACATTGCAGGTCCGCCTCAATGTCTAATATTAAAGAAAGCGTTGAAACGGTTTGCTGCTACTGTTATAGCCACGACATTTAGACTTACATTGGTCTAAATACATATTACACAATTTATAGAGGGAAGGTTTTAACTCATTTTAAAGTAAATTATTTTCATCTTTAAAATATAATAATTTCTATATGATTTGAGTATATAATTTGTATACTGAAATAAAGAAATGTATGTATTTATGTTATTATTAGAAAGGTTTCGACTATATCAGAAACTTAACATTGTAAATGCATTGCTCAACGTTTCATTGCGACGTCTAAACAAGGTTCTCCTCGTGGTATTTATTTAACAAAATTTAAATATTAAAAAAATACCATTGCTTTAAAATTAAAAACATTGTATAATATATATTTAACTTCAAACTAATATTGCAATTATCTTTTCCAACTCCACGTCGTTATATATAAGACTAAAAAATTCCAATATTACTTAAATATCTATTTTAAAAATTCAGTATTAATTGTGTGAAAGTCCAATTTTATTGTAAAATTGCGTTCTACTATATTTAATGTGGGTATATAAATGTCCCTGAAAGGGCAACAATGTTCATATGTCGAAATGTTAGGCAAGGCATTTTCATGTTAAATTTGTCTGTGGTTTGATTGAAACCTTTCTACTAACCATTAATTAAAACACGTTAAAATATTCTATAATGTCTAATTTATGCTTCACCTCCATACTCTGTAAGGCTTATGGGGTGAATAGGGAGATGGTTCTATAAGTATCCCTTTTGGTGGTAGGAGGGAAATAAATACCTACCGGTGGAATGGGAATGTAAAGGGAAAAGCTGTAATATGTGCACAGATACACTAATTGTAGGGTGGCAGAACTCAAAGATTAACTATTGCTTACATCTTCGTGTTGTGAAACCTACACAGACATATTAGATCATAAACACACACACACACACACACACACACACACACACACACACACACACACACACACACACACACACACACACACACACACACATATATATATATATATATATATATATATATATATATATATATATATATATATATATATAAAGAACTAAGTCAAAATACAAATACAAGAATTATAATTGAATTAACGATTCATTTTAAAGCTTTTCGTTGGCTAACAGTACCAACATCATCAGGAATATTAAACATATGTTTAATATTCCTGATGATGTTGGTACTGTTGGCCAACGAAAAGCTTAAAATGGATTGTTAATTCAATTATAATTCTTGTATTTGTATTTTGACTTAGTTCTTTATTAATACACAAGAATACATATTGCGATATATATATATATATATATATATATATATATATATATTAAATATGGTGATACTTTTTCTTGTGTAGTAAATGAATAAAAATACAATTTTAAATACAAGAATAGTTTTCATTTAGGCAGTATTCAAAGCTTTTCGCCAATAAAATAAGTATTAGCTTCTAAAAGAATGTTGTATCTTTTTTTATTAATATATTTTTATATTAATATTTTTATTCACTATATATATATATATATATATATATATATATATATATATATATATATACAAATGAGGTTTTACAAAGCATTACGTAATCAATCATTCCCTTCGCGTTAACAAAGGGGTGAGAGCAAGCAGTGGGCAATTATAGGGGAAGCTTTAGCAGAGATTAGAAAGATGAGCGATGGCCAAGCTGACAGAAGATCCGGGTGTTTCAGGAGAAGTTACTTTACGACTTGTAAAATCTGTATTTCCATTAATGTCATAAGGCTAAAATCAACATTGAGCGAAGGGAACGCTATTGTGTTTTAAAACTGATTTCGAAGCAACTTTTGACAGGAAGGTAACTGTTTATATGATATGTTATAGTGGTTTGCATGCATACGTTGACTAAAGTATAGGGCCTGGAAGGAATGTGTGTCAAGGATACGGGCGGAGGGATTCTGCCTTACAATTACATTCAGAGAACTGAGAAAGTTTTCCTAAGACGTTCCTCTTTGGATTAGGTCCTACATTCAAAGTACTTTCTGTATTAAGTACTTTAACACTTTTAACCGTATAATGGTAAAATTTACGAATTCATCTTTCATTCAAGATGAGGCCGCTTTTTTAATGACGAAATATTTAAATATTCCAATAAAAATTTTATAGTTATAAAAATCTTAATATCCTCTATATTTCAATTTTTAAAATAAATTTTAATTTTGTTACTGCGTTGAAAGTAAAAATATCGTAATTATTGCAAACATGTGTGTTTTGACCATAAATTATTCTAACGTTATTGCTCTTGGTGTTTACTGCATGAAGCATAATCACCAAATTGTATGACAGAAAGAATTACGAGTATTTGTGCTTCGGCTTAAGGAGGCAAATCGAGTCACGCAGAAAAGACTTTTCTTCTATAATTACACTGGCTTTCTCCTACAGCTGCATGCCATAGTAGCAAAATCTTACACACAAGTTTTACTTTACATTTCAATATATGATCTAATTAGAGTAATAGTTTTTAAATAATTAATTATGCTTTTATTTACTTTTAAAGTCATTAATTAATTTTAAATAATGACTATTTAATATTATATTTTAAGTTATATTTATCATTAGGAATATTTAACTAACAACTATCTCGTATTCATGAGATTTGCAATACTGATTAGATGTCGAAAATTCTGTGTTACAAAAAAAGGTTTATGAATTTTCAACCTCGTAGAGGTAATAGAATTATCAATTCAACGAAGCAAAACGGCCAAATAGGGAATAAATAAACGAATTTAAAATTAGAAGTCAAATTGGCTTAAGCTTGTTTGCGTTGGACCAATATAAATGCAAATTGAATTATCTATATTTTACTATTTTTGTAAAAGTCGCGAACATTATTTCCTTACAGCCACTCTACACATTTGGAATACCTACGTTATTTATCCAATTAATCTCTCACGCATCTCGCAATGAGCAAACTTATTTCTAGTAGCATATGTAATTGTAGATGTAATAAACTTTCCTCGTTGTTCTTTGTGTTCCTAAAGACAGGTTCAAATTACTGAGACCAACATTTATCTAGAAACGTTTGGATTAATAACTCCCTCCAACCTCATTAATTTTTTATTAACCTAATGCACGTTTCTCTGGTAAACATTACTTATATAAAGTTGGCTGTTGTAATCATTTTGAACTTAATGAATGAATAATACGTAATTACACTTTAACTAAGTAAAAACTATTAACTTACTTGCTGACGCACTTCCAAGAGGCTCGCTCGCTAGTGACAGCTACTCGCGGGTCGGCTTCGTCAATGGAGCGATTGTTTGGAAGCAGTCGTTTCATTGAAGAGGCTCTCCCGCTAGTGCGGCTTCTCGCGGGTCGGCTTCGTCAATGGAGCGATTGTTTGGAAACAGTCGTTTCTTTGAAGATGCTCTCCCGCTAGTGACGGCTACTCACGGGTCGGCTTCGTCAATGGAGCGATTGTTTGGAAGCAGTCGTTTCATTGAAGAGGCTCTCCCGCTAGTGACGGCTACTCACGGGTCGGCTTCGTCAATGGAGCGATTGTTTCGACGCAGTAGTTTCATTGAAGAGGCTCTCCCACTAGTGACGGCTACTCGCGGTTCGGCTTCGTCAATGAAGCGATTGTTTCGAAGCAGTAGTTTCATTCAAGAGGCTCTCCCGCTAGTGACGACTACTCGCGGGTCGGCTTCGTCAATGGAGCGATTGTTTGGAAACGCGTCAACAAGTAAGTTAATAGTTTTCGCTTAGTTACAGTTTAATTACGTATGATTATTTATGTACACAAGAGTATAATGTACAGAACGTTAATAAGGAATTCTTGTGTTTTGCTGTGTAATAGGGTCTAATCACACTTATTTAGGCCCATCCGTAATTTCGACATTTCCTAAAGTAATTTACTCCACAGTGGCAATTGGCAGCACTGAAATGCATTTCTATAAACGCTACCGTTGGACACATTTTTAACGTAATACTAAACCATTTTGCTTTTTCACTTTCTTCTATTAGTTCACACTCTCCCTGTATACATCTCGTTCAAAGTTTTGAGTATTCAAAAAATACTTTTTTATCCTCCAGTCAAATTTAAATACATGTTTTAAATCTATAGCGGATTGGAGTTTATGTTAATATAGATTTTTCCAATATTTATTCATCAATTAAATGTAAAAATTTGATGTCTCTTGGTTGGATTCGAACAGAATACATGTTTGAAATCCAACACTGTGGCACTGAGCCAATTTGCCAATAGCTGGAAATGTTTTTCTAAAGAGTTATATAAAGAACACTATTTTAACTAAAACAGTTTGTGGATAGGACACTATGATAATTTTATTGTAAAAATAATTCGTTTCCCAACTCAATATTGCTTTTAACTGAAATACAACTTTTCTTTGTTGCCCCAAGTAGGAATTGCCTTTTAAAAACATTTTCTATAATAATTGTTTCAGCATTGTTTTCTGTTGTTAAGAATTTCTGATTATAATAACATCAAATTTCGTAAATGGATCACAACGACCACTTCTTGTTATCATTACCCATATTACTATTTATTTCAAATATTAAATAAATTATCAGTATTCTATGCTCTCTTTCTTATCCAAATAATATATATTTTAATATTTTCCAGTTTCTTCCCACTAATGTAGTATTTATCCTGAAGCGTATTATATCCCGGAGTAGTTATTGAGTTTCATAGGCGAATAATTTTACATTTGTACTCACCTGGCCTTTAATGTCCCTTTACTCTAGGAATAATACTCTAAAGTAAGTACGGGCCTGAAACAAACCTTTTTGGTTTTAAACTCTTTAAAAAGAGTTTTATGCTTCTTTTTGTGGGGGGGAGGAGTTATGTACGATATGATATGTTGTGTATTAAAATGTGTTTTTTTTTGTATATAACAAATAAATGTCTACATTTTACTTAATTAACTTACCACAAATATTCTCTAACACATATTGTCCTATAATTTTATTTTGTTTTATTTGTTTTAGTTATAGGTAAACACTTAGCTATTGTATTTGGTTATAATTTTTTTAAATGTATTTCGCAAGTCACGAACGGTAATGAAAATGAAGAAATGGTAAAAAGCAGCTGTTTACAGTAAACCTTAATGAGAATATAGTTATTGAGTAAAACGTCATTGGTAAAGTGATACAATATAGTAAAGCCACTATTTCATCAACTGTCTCCACATCGCTACTCGGATATTGCACTCAGTAGGCTTAGATGACAATGTCATCCGGAGAACAGAGACTAAGCGGACCTAGAAAGGGGCACATATAGAAGGGGGGTTTCATGTACAAAAGTGGATTATGTTTACGTGTTTACTCTGACCAGTCGCCAAGGAAACACTTTGTAATGACAATAATAAAGTATTACGATTATAGCGCCGTATGGCCTGAAGAATTTACCCGTCACCTCTTCCGCCATTATGTTTATTGTTGAAATATTGTTGTCTGCTATTTGAAACTTTTCACGAAACACAGTAGTACCTAATTTGCATTTTTATTACCTCGGCGCTAACAAGCTTCAATCAGTATGACTTCTAATTCCGAATTCGGCCCTTTTCCTCTCACCCAGAGTTTGCTACAGCGCTAATTCTATAATTCCTGTTTTAAGTCAAGGATTCTGTTCTCTCTCTCTCTCTCTCTCTCTCTCTCTCTGTTTTCAAATCTTACTATTAGTTCACACTCTTCCTTTATATATTTATATGTCTTGATCACATTTTCAATCGTTAATAAAAATACTTATTTTCATCCACTCAAGTTCCAACGCATTGTTTTAGAACTTTTAGTGGATGACATTTGGTGTTAATACAGTTTTTTTCAAATAATAATACATTAATTGAAATTATTTAAATATTTGTAATAAATAATATCGCTCTTTTTTGCCAACTAATATTGTTAATTTGTCATATGAATATAGATATTTCTATTAAATTTATTTATGTTATAAAACGTAACTGAAATAAAACAACTTTTGTTGACTTAAGTAGGAATTTATTTAACAAATTTCATATTACTTGTTATTTATAATTTGTAACATAAATTACAAATTATATTTGTAATTGTCTTGATTATTATTTATTTATTAATGCACATACATTTCATATACAAAAATATTTGCTGGAATCTTTTCAGCAGTATAAGAGATTGATCTCACCACGATCTACCCTCCTCCAAAGAGTAAAGTATTATACAAACACATACAAATACTTGTTGCGAGGAATCCAATAAGTCTGCAGCATTGCTTTATGCAACCCCTCGTCGCACGGACATTTTCTCGTCCCTTCCGCCTTTCCCTCTTGAATTATAATTGTTTCATACAAATCCATTACCCATTTCTTTGTTATCATTTAATGAGAGCAACACTACTTCGAGAGTCTTGGATGGTTTCTCAACAGCCAATAAGTTTTTTATACTTGCTTCTTTTCAAAATGACAACGCGATATTATTAAGTGTGTCAAAATACAATTCCCAGAAACACCTTTGAATCTCAACATTTAAAAATAATTTGTTTCGTATTTTAGTTATAAATGTTCTTAAGAGAAATTTCTAAAATCTCATAAAACATTTCATCCCCTAATGTTTACTTATTTTCATTACCAACACATTTTCCTGATACATTTTTAACAATAGCCTTAGAAATTCACACTTGCTTGTATTGTTATGTATTAACATATTACAATTTAATGTTGGGAGTTATACAAAAATAAATTAAAATTGAAAAAATGGCGTGATTGCGTAATAGAATTAGGTCAAGTGTGGTTGGACCTGATCTTTTAATAACCTGTTTTTATATATTTATAAAAAGTGTAATTTATTTTGGTCTATAAAAACTTATCAGATTTTCCGTGACATTGTTTAAACATAGGAAAATAAACAAGTATTTAAAAAAAATTAAGGCTAATTCCTAGTTAGGCCAAGAAAGAAAAAGTTTATTTTAGTTACCTTCAATTAAATATTTAGAATTATTATGAATATATATGACAGACTTATAATTATAAGTGGCAAAATTGAAAGCGAAATTATTTACTAATATTAATTCTTAAATTTAATCATTGAATTTTGTTGAAAAACTGTATTAACATTAAGTCTCATTCGATACAAATTTTAAAACAATGTATTTTAAATTGGATGGATCTCTATATACCCAAACCAGATATGTGTCTGCCTTTAGTTCAAGACATAAAAACCAAATCTGTTGCTAAGACTATATGATCAGCCACCTTCTAGGACAGGGGTTCCCAAACATTTTGGTACAACGTCCCCTTTTCTTGAAATGTAAGCACATATATATATATATATATATATATATATATATACATACACCAGGCGCGTATCCAGCGACTTGCTTTGGGGGGGGCGATCGATGCATTATATATATATATAATATATGTGTGTGTGTGTGTGTGCGCGCGCGCGCGTGCGTGTATGTAAAAACATAGAACAGAAAAAGTTCTTTTTACGCTTGCGTTAGAAATCGGTAACGTGATAAAGATTTGTAGCAAATTAGACTTTTTAATAAATAATTATTCCAGTTTCGATAACACTTATGGCTAGAGAATATTATTAATTTCATAATAAGCTATTATTATAAAAATGGTTTATTAATTAATATAAGTAGTTATTCTTCCAACACGAACAATTCCGAAGTCAACTGCGAATATTACGCTTGCAAAATTACGTATTGAAAATCATATGTTCGAGACTAAGCTTCACTAGCGCTATTTGTTGTTAAAGCGTTTAGACGTTTACGAGGGTATGCCGAGAAAACGCGTCACATTTTCAAATTAAAAATAAAAATTTTATTTTTTATGTACAATAAAAGACGAATTAACTTAAGTAAAAGTCTAATTTAATAGAAAGTCCTAATTTAATAATATATTGTCGATTTTTAACCCAAAAATCTTGAGTGTTGGGGGGGCGATCGCCCCCCTGGATACGCGCCTGTACACATGTATATATATATATATATATATATATATATATATATATATATACATATTCATTTTTTCAAACATATTTGCCCCTCTGACTTATCGCCAAGCCCCCCAGTTTGGGAACCAATAACCTAGGACCATAACACAGTGTCTGGACCTCCTGAATGATTAAAATGCAATTTACGTTTCACGCTATGATTTTGCTTTAAACTTTGTTGCGGTTGCGTTCTGTGCTAACAGTGGAAATAGTCTTCATTTATCATTAAAATGCGCGGGAAAACTCTGATTAATATAATCGTCCCTTTAAGACTAAACAGGAAACTAATAAGACCCATTTCTTCGCCTCGCAAAAACGTCACAAAGAGGGCTTGGTAAAACTTGAAAACTGTTTTATTTTAAAATTATAATTCGTAAATGTGTTTGTATATCTAATGACACGACAATTGTATTGAACATTTTCTTGCCCAGAATGTATCGGCACGGACATATATTTCCTACTTCAAGGCAGTTATAATGGCTCCTACTACTTGTCTCTCAGGAGTGCAACTCATGAGAAGTTTACTGATTCTAATCTAACAGTTACATAAGCTGGCTTCAACGTCGCAGCGTTCATCAACGCCAAGTAGCTAAACTAATAATTAACTCATACTAACTTCGGATTTATGTTACTAATTTATATTAAGTTCATTCGTTCAAACACGTCTTCCAACTTGCTTCGCGCACTTCAACGTAAATGTCACTGGGTAAATCCCTAACTTGTGTAAAGATGGCACGTACGCAGCACGCCCACGCACACACAAACTCGCAAGCCCTCACACAAACACACACACACACACACAAATACACACACACACACACACACACACACCAACACACACATACTCACACACACACTCATGCCCCTACACAAACACGCAAGCACCAACACAAACACACACACAGAAACACGCAAGCCCCCACACAAACACACACCACACACACATACAAACATATACACACACTCACACACACACACACACACACACACACACACACACACACACTCACACACACACACACACACACACCATACACACACACACACACCCACACACACACACACACACACACACACACACACACACACACACACACACACACACACACACACTTGAGTGATTTCAGAGAATATTCTGTTTGTATATATATATAAATAAATATATATATATATATATATATATATATATATATATATATGATGAATAGTTATTATCTGGAATACATCCGTTCATTCTGCAGTGCATAAAACTGCAGTGAATTCAAATGTAGTTGGGTTCACCTCGTCAATGCTAGATGAGATTCTAACGGAACGTCGGGGCTGCGTTTTTATGCACTTCAGAATGAAGGGATGTACTTCAGACAATAACTATTCATCATATTTTTCCATTAGTGAAAAAATACGTATCAGCAAATATATATATATATATATAGGTTTTGCAACACTGTTTTCTTGTATTCACTTATCACTTTCACTATATGTACTTAAACAAGAATCTTACTTGGTATTTATGCAAGTTAACTTTCAAAGATTGGTAGTATCTCCATCATCAAGCATCACTGACCGGGTTGTAGTAGACTAGATATTTTTTTTAAACCTTTGTTTTTTTTACTACACATAAATATTAATTCCCAACCCCTATATAAAGACATAAATTATAAATAAGTAGAGCAAGAATTATGCACAATATAATTATTCTATTCTGAAGGATTTAACTATTTAGTCCTTAAGCAACGTGTTGGCCTACATACTGTAAACCCTGCCGCGCTAATATTAGGTTCCCATTTATTCTTGATAATTATATTTGGTGTAAAGTGTAATGTAAGTTGTTCTTTAAAGGCTTACATTTTAGTTAGAACTATGTTACTCACTGAATGCTGTCAGAAAGGTGGGGTCGGACGAAATACAATGGCAAGATGTCTGACAGAGATTGCTTCGACGCGTTACCCTGGTGCCAGATAAGGTACGGTACAAGCGACGCTTCTTTTATGCCCTTTTATCTCGCGTTATCCTCTTCAATAAGATTGCAGATACGTTGTACGTTCAGTCTTATTATCTTGATCAAACACTGGCAATTTCATTCAATTAGAAGTGCGCTCAGTGACTATGCCACGAGAAGGAGGCTGTCTTTCTATGAAACTGTCTAACCTAAAAGGTCGTTGTATCAAAATAAATGCATTTTCATCTCGTTGGAGGAAAAGAAATGAGAGAAATATATTTTATAAATATAATTTCAGTTTTAGGGTATCACTCCTCAAGTCTTATTTCTCCATTATAAATCATTAACTTTTTTTGAGTAATATCATTCCGGTAGCTGAACTAAGGATTTTAAGAATTATATAAATACATATTCGTTTCATTGGTCTCGAACCCTTGTCTGTTAAGAATATTTACATACAAGCTACATGAAGGGAAACTTTTCAAAATAGCGGCAAAGTATGGAGTGTAGTTACTCCGTCCCATTTAGCTTAAAATAAGTGACAACATATATTTTCAGAAAACAGCTGACTTTATATTATAGGTTATGTGGTAGAACAACTGTTTTAACGTATAGGTTATGTTACTATTTAACAAAAAGTAACTAAAATTAAAAAATTTTAGTTGGCCCAAATAAAAATTGACTTTTAAATAAAATTTTATAATACTTGTTTATAAACTGCACTTGAAACTTTAGATTTCTGTAAAACTGAATTAAAACCACCGTGACTTTTTAAGAATAACAAACCTTTTTATTCTTCTTTATAGCCTCAGAAACTTCTGAAGCTCGTACTTCTTGTTGGTGCTTTTCGGAGACACTTTATCTATGTACACTTTCTATGTATTTACGACCATGTCATTATGCTAATTATTGTCATTAAAAAATCCTTTCAGGTTATAAATTCATTACATGGAGATTGATTTACCTCAAAAACATGACCACTTTTATTAATTGTTGTTTACTCTAAGAGGAATAATACGAAATTTGGGATTTAGCTTCCAATGAAGAACCATAGCCAGGTAATGGAAGCCGGTTACTTTGAACTCTACGCACAGTGAACGCACAGATCCTACAATGAGCCCGATACAATGGATAAATAAAGACAGCTCTGAACGTTCTCCCGAACAAATCACTGCTGTGCCTCGTTAGGCTTAATGGAGCCCTAAATGTCTCGTTTGTTTTGTTGCTTTGATAATGTATCCAATCGAAACCCTTTCTGCGCCCTCTGCTGTACCTTTAACACCATACAGAGCTTACGCGGTGTTTTATACGCTCTAATGTTTTCATTTACTTCACTATGCTACCATTGCTATCTATTTTGATGCATAATAAATCTAAAATCCAAACCAATAAATCTTTAGTTTATATAATTTTAGTACAAAACTAATAAATAAAAATAAAAAAAATTTTATATTTATATATTAATAAAGAACTAAGTCAAAATACAAATACAAGAACTATATTTGAATATTGCGATATTTATATATATATAAGTATTAAGACTAGTACTAAGGTTTAATACCGAAGTTTTAATTTCATAAAGCATAGTTCTATGTGGTTTAAAGTTATCTGTTCTATAATGCGATCAAAGTTTATGTGCGATTTTTTTAGATTTGTTATTTAATAGGTTTTTAGTATTTTGTGTTTTGTCATATTTGTAAATATTATATGCCTCTACTTGTGCGTCTTTTTCTTCAAATCTTAAAGGATTAAAATATTTATTAGAGATATTGGTGTTTTTTAAACCTCTAAAGGAAAATGGCGGAAACATTGGTAAAACAAAGAAAAGGAAAACGTATATTTTCCTAACAACCTTCTCATCACAATTGAATGTAAATATTTTAGTGCCTTAGTATCAACATAATAACTTCACAAATAATGTATTTGATTATTTAAGTTATAGAATGTAAAATTATTTTAGATAAATACATCACTACCTTTCGTCTCGCTTTAGAGAAGCTGTACGAAGTAACGACCCCTATTTAAATGTTATCTCTTGCAAATAAAGACAAATTGAGACAAACTGTTCTTAATGGAGTACATTAGCTCGCTGTTGCCAGGGAACTGTGCGTCCAAACAGAAAGTCCATGTTTTTTTTTTTAATCTGAAATTTAATTAAGCGAAATGAAAATAAATTATTCACAGGTTACTGCAAACCCTTTCGCTCATGCCATTCTGTGACGAACATTGCGATAGAAGAAAACTTGTAAAACAATTAAATCTTAAACTTGCATTTCATTAAATTTCACTGATTTGTCTTGTATGCAAAGAGATTGCCTACGTGCTGTGACCTATACAGTATTTACTGTGGACAAAGTTATACAATGCAAGTCACTTCGTATAACATGTCATGTTATCTAATTTTCTCATTTTATTATTAAGTAGCCTTAGACTTTTAAGTTTGCTTTAAGATTAGGCAACAAAAAAATTAAAATAAGTAATATTTAAAAAACATTCAACTCAATTAATTCGTACTTAGGTCAACAAATGAATATTTTATTTTTAGTTACTTTCTATTAAATAATTATAACTAATATAAATAAAATAGCATAACCTGTTATGTAAAACAGCTGTTCTACCACATAACCTATAACATCAAACATCGGTTTTATGAAATCATATGTCATCACTTTGCCCCTTTTGTAAAACTTTTTTTTCTTAAATTTAAACTTAAATTAATTCGTTTAATATAATTAATGAGTTAATATTTTTAATAAGTGTAATACCATCAAATGTTATCCACTACAAGTTTAAAAATATGTATTTAAACTTGAGTAATTGAATAATATGTATTTTATTAACGATTGAATTTTTGAACAACATATATATATTACTTTCACTATATGTACTTAAACAAGAATCTTACTTGGTATTTATCTCTTTCAAATATTGGTAGTATCTCCATCATCGGGTAACACTGACGGGGGTTCTAGTAGCCTGCGAGCTGTGTGGAATTTCCGTTGTCACAAGGTGTGGTGTACCGTTATGTTCTATTTTCGGATTCACTGCACTGTGCGAGTCTTTTAAGTTTGTCTTGGTGTTAATTTTATCTATTAGGTTGAATAATTTATCGTTTTTTTATTTTATTTGTATTTATTCGTTTATGATTATATTTTTATGTTTATAAATTTGTAGTTGTTCCCAAATTATCATTTTGAGGTATTTTTGTACTTTTTTATTAGGTGTACGTTTTCTAATGTAGGGAATATGTGTGTGTGTGTGTGTGTGTGTGTTTTATAGCGTGTGTAGCTAAGTTTGAGTTATAAGTGTCAGGTTTGATGTATACTTTCAGGTGTTCTTGATATCTGTCTTTTAATTTCTTTTTTGTTTGGCCTATGTATATTTTATTACAGTCTGAGCATTCGATTTTGTATATTTTCGGTTATGAAGGGGAAAACTATGTCATCGCTCCCGCAAAGTCCCACACCTGAAGTAGCCTATGTATAAAACAAGGTGTAATAAAAATGCTGTTATTTTGAACTTAAACTCGGAGCAGCCAGAAACTCAGGAAGGAGTGTAAATGCACTACACGAACTTGAACGGCTCACATACAACAGGCCCATACTGTCTGGCGTCTCCATTAGAGATGTTATATATTTGCTTGCGGCGGGTAAGGAATGGTGTAATGCAGGAAATATACTTAAAACTAAGTGCCTTAAATACTAAGGACGTAGCTTTAAAACGATTGCAATCTGCAACGACTAAATAGAAATCAATTTAAGCTAGAATACTAAGTGCCTGAAGATGAGTTACAAATCTAAAACGCATTAGGAACAGAGACGAAATCACACGTTTTATGCTGAAATCACACGAAGTAGAGGATTCGCATAACGTAACGAAGGTTGTGATTTGTTCCGAAACCAGAGAGTAGTCACAGTAAAATGCCAACACTGTATACCTCTTCGCAACTATTGTAAGTAATAATGAGATAAACAAACAAACGAAATGTAAAATGTTTTTTGCACAGTACTTAATCTAAGATATAAACACACCTACTAAGTAATTAAGAAATCTCGATTTAATGTTGGTTTGATATTATTAAATCCAGAGAAGATAGTTAATTATCTTTTTATTTAACTTTTATCATAATAATTTAAATTATATTCATAAATATTTCTTTAACGAAAATAATATATTACATTTGCTTAGGATTCGAATTTCAAGTTATTACTTACTTAACAAATATTTTATTCTTATTCTATATAAATTATAAAAATTTTAATTACTTTAGGAACGCAAATAATAATTTCGATCAAAAGCAAAAAACGTATGTTCGTAATAAATATGAAGACGTATAAAGCATAGGTTTGATGTATGCTTTATGCTTTTTTGCAGAAACATTCCAAAGCTAATACTTGCCGCAGTAATTGGCTGCCTTTTAAACTCGTTCAAAGCTTTGCACAGAGATGTACACCCTTTAATAAAAAAATGTGTAGACATGTCTGTCCCGAAATAGAATGGGGAAGACGAGTAATATATGCAAAGAAATATTTCAATGGAAAGGTCAATGCACTTGAACATTCTATTTAATAATTTCATCTACATTTTTATTTCATCTCAGAGTTCTAAAAATCGAGTAAAAAATCTATTATTTTATAAAATATGTAAATATTTGTATTTAAAAGTATAAAAATCTGGCCCAAGTATTTTGTCTGTAGGAATAATCCTACTGGAGACACGTGTAGTAATATAAAGTTAATTCAGGAATATATTTACTTAAAGGTAATGCTACAACGATTTGAAAACACGCAATGTTTATTCCATCCAGGCCTCCTCCGCATTCACTCGTGCAATGTGTAGGCGTGAAAGTTGAAAGGATTTACTGTGTTTATAACGTAACATAAGTCTAGGAGAAACTGCTCTTGTTGAGCATGCCATGTAACTCCGCGCAGTTCTATGTGCATATGACGTCATAGTGGCTTCTAATTTATTTTGATGTCCAAGTTGTCTATCAGTAAAAATCAACACGATTTATTTCCATGTAATTTTAACGAAATTAACCACCCAACATTAAAAATAAACAATAATATAAATCCTTTTATAACCTCGTAGTAGTTTTACTATTATTCTTTTTAACACGTTCACTTAAAACATTAATCCGATTTTATTGCAATGGCTTCTTGCCCGACGCTTCGGCAGACAATAAATTTAATTGACTTGTTGAGGTAGATACTCCAAACTCTAGCCGTAGTTAGATCTTGAAAGACAATGCAACAATATTGGCAAATTAGGCTATAGACAATTCAGAAAGCCAAAGCAAGACGACGTGAGATCTACACACAACGGGTGACTGAGGCTAATTTTAAACCAACCATAAACCCTTTTCCCGACAAACACTGTGATAGCTGCAAAGAAATAACTACAACCATAAACCCTTTTTCCACAAATACTGTAATAGCTGCAAAGAAATAACCACAACCATAAACCCTTTTCCTACAAACACTGTAGTAGCTGCAAAAAAATAACCACAACCATAAACCCTTTTCCCAATAAATACTGTTTTAGCTGCAAAGAAATAACCACAACCATAAACCCTTTTCCCGACAAATACAGTAATAGCTACAAAGAAATAACCATAAACCCTTTTCCCGATAAATACTGTGATAACTGCAAAGAAATAAACAAAACCATAAAACTTTTTCCCAACAAATACTGTAATAGCTGCACTGAAATAACCACAACCCTAAAGCTTTTTCCAGACAAATACTGTAATATCTGCAAAGAAATAACCACAACCATAAACCCTTTTCCCGACAAATACTGTAATAGGTACAAAGAAATAACCATAGACCCTTTTCCCGATAAATACTGTGATAACTGCAAAGAAATAAACAAAACCATAAAACTTTTTCCCAACAAATACTGTAATAGCTGCAAAGAAATAACCACAACCATAAACCCTTTTCCTACAAATACTGTAATAGCTGCAAAGATATAACAACCATGAACCCTTTTCCCGATAAATACTGTGATAACTGCAAAGAAATAACCACAACCATAAACCCTTTTCCCGATAAATACTGTGATAACTGCAAAGAAATAACCACAACCATGAACCCTTTTCCCGACAAATACTGTAATAGCTGCAAAGATATAACAACCATAAACCCTTTTCCCGATAAATACTGTGATAACTGCAAAGAAATAAACAAAACCATAAAACTTTTTCCCAACAAATACTGTAATAGCTGCACAGAAATAACCACAACCCTAAAGCTTTTTCCAGACAAATACTGTAATATCTGCAAAGAAATAACCACAACCATAAACCCTTTTCCCGACAAATACTGTAATTGGTACAAAGAAATAACCATAAACCCTTTTCCCGATAAGTACTGTGATAACTACAAAGAAATAAACAAAACCATAAAACTTTTTCCCAACAAATACTGTAATAGCTGCACAGAAATAACCACAACCATAAAGCTTTTTCCAGACAAATACTGTAGTAGCTGCAAAGAAATAACCACAACCCTAAAGCTTTTTCCAGACAAATACTGTAATAGCTGCAAAGAAATAACCACAACCATAAACCCTTTTCCCGACAAATACTGTAATAGCTACAAAGAAATAAACAAAACCATAAAACTTTTTCCCAACAAATACTGTAATAGCTGCACAGAAATAACCACAACCCTAAAGCTTTTTCCAGACAAATACTGTAATAGCTGCAAAGAAATAACCACAACCCTAAAGCTTTTCCCAGACAAATACTGTAATAGCTGCAAAGAAATAACCACAACCATAAACCTTTTCCCAACAAATACTGTAATAGCTGCACAGAAATAACCACAACCCTAAAGTTTTTCCAGACAAATACTGTAATAGCTGCAAAGAAATAACCACAACCATAAACCCTTTTCCCAACAAATACTGTAATAGCTGCAGAGAAATAACCACAACCATAAACCTTTTCCCCAAGAAATACTGTAATAGCTACAAAGAAATAACCACAACCATAAACCTTTTCCCCAAGAAATACTGTAATAGCTACAAAGAAATAACTACAACTATAAACCCTTTTCCCAACAAATAATGTAATAGCTGCAAAGAAATAACCACAACCATAAACTGTTTTCCCACAAATACTGTAATAGCTGCAAAGAAATAACCACAACCATAAACCTTTTTCCCACAAATACTGTAATAGCTTTAAAGAAATAACCACAACCTTAAACCCGTTATTAAAAAAGTGACATTAAAAGAGCTTAAACGAGAACTAAAATACAACTTGAACCCGAAGAAAGCACCAGGATACGATTTAATCACAGGACTAGTGCTGAAAAAACTGACAACAAAAGGACTAAAAATGTTTTTATTATTAATTAATGCGTCCCTTAGACTTATGCACGTTCCTGCAACATGGAAAGTGGCGGAGATGATCATGATCCTGAAACCCGGCAAAACAGCAACAGAGGTCAAGTCGTACAGGCCGATATCACTTCTACCCATAATGTCAAAACTCTTTGAAAAGCTGCTTCTCAACAGGCTTAAACCTATCATCGTGGAAAAGAACTTACTGCCCGACCATCAATTTGGATTCAGGCGAGGACACTCTACGGTAGAACATGTGCATCGACTAATTGACATCATTGAAAAAGCACTGGAAGGTGAGGAGGTCTGCTCGATTGTCTTCCTGGATGTTTCACAAGCCTTCGATAAAGTTTGGCATGAAGGCTTGATTCACAAACTCAACATGTTTCTGCCAGCCCAGTTTGTGAATCTACTGAAATCGTACATATCGAACAGACTGTTTCGAGTAAACCACGAATCTACGTATTCTGACTTCAAGGAAATACAAGCTGGAGTCCCACAAGGCAGCGTATTGGGACCAATCCTGTACTTGCTGTACACCAGTGATCTTCCGCAAACAGCCAACGTCATCACGGCCACTTTCGCAGACGACACAGCAAACGCAGCGACAGCGAAAACCGTTCAAGAATCGACAACACGCTTACAAAGATCAAACTATTCAGTTGAGGCTTGGACCAAGAAATGGCGCATCAAACTCAACGACCAGAAGGCAGTCCATGTGAACTTTATAAACAAGAGGATCCCAAACCCTCAGAGGCTCGAAATGAATGGAAGTTTTATCCCATATCATGATTCAGCTAAATATCTCGGCATGAATCTTGATGCAAAAGCCAAATGGGTCGAGCATGTCAAAATAAAACTCACAGAACTTCAGACTCGATACAGGCAAATGTATTGGCTACTCGGTCGAAATTCACGAGTATCAATATACAACAAGCTATTGGTATATAACCAAATCCTCAAACCGGTTTGGACGTATGGTATACAGCTTTGGGGCTGTGCCAGCAAATGTCACATACAAGGGATACAACGCTTCCAGAACAAAGTACTAAGAAACATCGCCAACGCTCCTTGGTATGTGCTAACAGTGACTTGCATTGCGATCTTGGTGTACCCATGGTCGAGGAAGTCATAAAACAGAACGCCATCAAACACATAAATCGGCTCACTCAACACGAAAATCCTGAGGCACTGAGACTTCTCGACAACAACCAGCTGACAAGACGACTCAAAAGGACAAAACCATTTGAACTCGTTGAACGACAAGAGTGACAACAATGCTCTTCCTCACGCCGGTTGGCTTCCAACATCAAACAAGATACAATAGAAATCAATGGATTCTTTGTAATAAAAGCTAAAATCTAATTATCAAATGTAAATTAATGGTTGGTCAGAAATGACCAGTTTTAATACAAAAAAAAAAAAAAAAAAAAAAAAAAAAAAAAAAAAAAAAAAAAACCTTAAACCCTTTCCCCATAAATACTGTAATAGCTGCAAAGAAATAACCAAACCATAAATCCTTTTCCTGACAAATACTGTAATAGCTGCAAAGAAATAACAACAACCATAAACCCTTTTCCCGACAAATACTGTGATAGATTCAAAGAAATAACCACAACTATAAACCCTTTTTCCGACAGATACTGTGATAACTGCAAAGAAATAACCACAACCATAAACCTTTTTTCCAACAAATACTGTAATAGCTGCACAGAAATAACCACAACCCTAAAGCTTTTTTCCAACAAATACTGTAATAGCTGCAAAGAAATAGCCACAACCATAAACCCTTTTCCCGACAAATACTGAAATAGCTGCAAAGAAATAACCACAACCATAAACCTTTTTTCCAACAAATACTGTAATAGCTGCACAGAAATAACCACAACCCTAAAGCTTTTTTCCAACAAATACTGTAATAGCTGCAAAGAAATAGCCACAACCATAAACCCTTTTCCCGATAAATACTGTGATAACTGCAAAGAAATAAACAAAACCATAAAACTTTTTCCCAACAAATACTGTAATAGCTGCAAAGAAATAACCACAACCATAAACCCATTTCCTACAAATACTGTAATAGCTGCAAAGATATAACAACCATAAACCCTTTTCCCGATAAATACTGTGATAACTGCAAAGAAATAACCACAACCATGAACCCTTTTCCCGACAAATACTGTAATAGCTGCAAAGATATAACAACCATAAACCCTTTTCCCGATAAATACTGTGATAACTGCAAAGAAATAAACAAAACCATAAAACTTTTTCCCAACAAATACTGTAATAGCTGCACAGAAATAACAACAACCCTAAAGCTTTTTCCAGACAAATACTGTAATATCTGCAAAGAAATAACCACAACCATAAACCCTTTTCCCGACAAATACTATAATAAGTACAAAGAAATAACCATAAACCCTTTTCCCGATAAATACTGTGATAACTGCAAAGAAATAAACAAAACCATAAAACTTTTTCCCAACAAATACTGTAATAGCTGCACAGAAATAACCACAACCCTAAAGCTTTTCCAGACAAATACTGTAGTAGCTGCAAAGAAATAACCACAACCCTAAAGCTTTTACCAGACAAATACTGTAATAGCTGCAAAGAAATAAATACAACCATAAACCCTTTTTCCAACAAATACTGTAATAGCTGCAGAGAAATAACCACAACCCTAAAGCTTTTTCCAGACAAATACTGTAATAGCTGCAAAGAAATAACCACAACCATAAACCCTTTTCCCAACAAATACTGTAATAGCTGCAGAGAAATAACCACAACCATAAACCTTTTCCCCAAGAAATACTGTAATAGCTACAAAGAAATAACCACAACCATAAACCTTTTCCCCAAGAAATACTGTAATTGCTACAAAGAAATAACTACAACTATAAACCCTTTTCCCAAAAAATAATGTAATAGCTGCAAAGAAATAACCACAACCATAAACCGTTTTCCCACAAATACTGTAGTAGCTGCAAAGAAATAACCACAACCATAAACCTTTTTCCCACAAATACTGTAATAGCTTTAAAGAAATAACCTCAACCTTAAACCCTTTCCCCATAAATACTGTAATAGCTGCAAAGAAATAACCAAACCATAAATCCTTTTCCTGACAAATACTGTAATAGCTGCAAAGAAATAACAACAACCATAAACCCTTTTCCCGACAAATACTGTGATAGATTCAAAGAAATAACCACAACTATAAAACCTTTTTCCGACAGATACTGTGATAGCTGCAAAGAAATAACCACAACCATAAACCTTTTTTCCAACAAATACTGTAATAGCTGCACAGAAATAACCACAACCCTAAAGCTTTTTTCCAACAAATACTGTAATAGCTGCAAAGAAATAGCCACAACCATAAACCCTTTTCTCGACAAATACTGTAATAGCTGCAAAGAAATAACCACAACCATAAACCTTTTTTCCAACAAATACTGTAATAGCTGCAAAGAAATAGCCACAACCCTAAACCCTTTTCCCGACAAATACTGTAATAGCTGCAAAGAAATAACCACAACCATAAACCTTTTTTCCAACAAATACTGTAATAGCTGCAAAGAAATAAATAAACCATAAATCCTTTTCCCGACAAATACTATAATAGGTACAAAGAAATAACCATACGCCCTTTTCCCGATAAATACTGTCATAACTGCAAAGAAATAAACAAAACCATAAAACTTTTTCCCAACAAATACTGTAATAGCTGCACAGAAATAACCACAACCCTAAAGCTTTTTCCAGACAAATACTGTAGTAGCTGCAAAGAAATAACCACGACCCTAAAGCTTTTTCCAGACAAATACTGTAATAGCTGCAAAGAAATAACCACAACCATAAACCCTTTTCCCGACAAATACTGTAATAGCTACAAAGAAATAAACAAAACCATAAAACTTTTTCCCAACAAATACTGTAATAGCTGCACAGAAATAACCACAACCCTAAAGCTTTTTCCAGACAAATACTGTAATAGCTGCAAAGAAATAACCACAACCCTAAAGCTTTTCCCAGACAAATACTGTAATAGCTGCAAAGAAATAACCACAACCATAAACCTTTTCCCAACAAATACTGTAATAGCTGCAAAGAAATAACCACAACCATAAACCTTTTCCCAAAAAATACTGTAATAGCTGCACAGAAATAACCACAACCCTAAAGTTTTTCCAGACAAATACTGTAATAGCTGCAAAGAAATAACCACAACCATAAACCCTTTTCCCAACAAATACTGTAATAGCTGCAGAGAAATAACCACAACCATAAACCTTTTCCCCAAGAAATACTGTAATAGCTACAAAGAAATAACCACAACCATAAACCTTTTCCCCAAGAAATACTGTAATAGCTACAAAGAAATAACTACAACTATAAACCCTTTTCCCAACAAATAATGTAATAGCTGCATAGAAATAACCACAACCATAAACTGTTTTCCCACAAATACTGTAATAGCTGCAAAGAAATAACCACAACCATAAACCTTTTTCCCACAAATACTGTAATAGCTTTAAAGAAATAACCTCAACCTTAAACCCTTTCCCCATAAATACTGTAATAGCTGCAAAGAAATAACCAAACCATAAATCCTTTTCCTGACAAATACTGTAATAGCTGCAAAGAAATAACAACAACCATAAACCCTTTTCCCGACAAATACTGTGATAGATTCAAAGAAATAACCACAACTATAAAACCTTTTTCCGACAGATACTGTGATAGCTGCAAAGAAATAACCACAACCATAAACCTTTTTTCCAACAAATACTGTAATAGCTGCACAGAAATAACCACAACCCTAAAGCTTTTTTCCAACAAATACTGTAATAGCTGCAAAGAAATAGCCACAACCATAAACCCTTTTCTCGACAAATACTGTAATAGCTGCAAAGAAATAACCACAACCATAAACCTTTTTTCCAACAAATACTGTAATAGCTGCAAAGAAATAGCCACAACCCTAAACCCTTTTCCCGACAAATACTGTAATAGCTGCAAAGAAATAACCACAACCATAAACCTTTTTTCCAGCAAATACTGTAATAGCTGCAAAGAAATAACCAAACCATAAATCCTTTTCCCGACAAATACTATAATAGGTACAAAGAAATAACCATACGCCCTTTTCCCGATAAATACTGTCATAACTGCAAAGAAATAAACAAAACCATAAAACTTTTTCCCAACAAATACTGTAATAGCTGCACAGAAATAACCACAACCCTAAAGCTTTTTCCAGACAAATACTGTAGTAGCTGCAAAGAAATAACCACAACCCTAAAGCTTTTTCCAGACAAATACTGTAATAGCTGCAAAGAAATAACCACAACCATAAACCCTTTTCCCGACAAATACTGTAATAGCTACAAAGAAATAAACAAAACCATAAAACTTTTTCCCAACAAATACTGTAATAGCTGCACAGAAATAACCACATCCCTAAAGCTTTTTCCAGACAAATACTGTAATAGCTGCAAAGAAATAACCACAACCCTAAAGCTTTTCCCAGACAAATACTGTAATAGCTGCAAAGAAATAACCACAACCATAAACCTTTTCCCAACAAATACTGTAATAGCTGCAAAGAAATAACCACAACCATAAACCTTTTCCCAAAAAATACTGTAATAGCTGCACAGAAATAACCACAACCCTAAAGCTTTTTCCAGACAAATACTGTAATAGCTGCAAAGAAATAACCACAACCATAAACCCTTTTCCCAACAAATACTGTAATAGCTGCAGAGAAATAACCACAACCATAAACCTTTTCCCCAAGAAATACTGTAATAGCTACAAAGAAATAACCACAACCATAAACCTTTTCCCCAAGAAATACTGTAATAGCTACAAAGAAATAACTACAACTATAAACCCTTTTCCCAACAAATAATGTAATAGCTGCAAAGAAATAACCACAACCATAAACCGTTTTCCCACAAATACTGTAGTAGCTGCAAAGAAATAACCACAACCATAAACCTTTTTCCCACAAATACTGTAATAGCTTTAAAGAAATAACCTCAACCTTAAACCCTTTCCCCATAAATACTGTAATAGCTGCAAAGAAATAACCAAACCATAAATCCTTTTCCTGACAAATACTGTAATAGCTGCAAAGAAATATCAACAACCATAAACCCTTTTCCCGACAAATACTGTGATAGATTCAAAGAAATAACCACAACTATAAAACCTTTTTCCGACAGATACTGTGATAGCTGCAAAGAAATAACCACAACCATAAACCTTTTTTCCAACAAATACTGTAATAGCTGCACAGAAATAACCACAACCCTAAAGCTTTTTTCCAACAAATACTGTAATAGCTGCAAAGAAATAGCCACAACCATAAACCCTTTTCTCGACAAATACTGTAATAGCTGCAAAGAAATAACCACAACCATAAACCTTTTTTCCAACAAATACTGTAATAGCTGCAAAGAAATAGCCACAACCCTAAACCCTTTTCCCGACAAATACTGTAATAGCTGCAAAGAAATAACCACAACCATAAACCTTTTTTCCAACAAATACTGTAATAGCTGCAAAGAAATAAATAAACCATAAATCCTTTTCCCGACAAATACTATAATAGGTACAAAGAAATAACCATACGCCCTTTTCCCGATAAATACTGTCATAACTGCAAAGAAATAAACAAAACCATAAAACTTTTTCCCAACAAATACTGTAATAGCTGCACAGAAATAACCACAACCCTAAAGCTTTTTCCAGACAAATACTGTAGTAGCTGCAAAGAAATAACCACGACCCTAAAGCTTTTTCCAGACAAATACTGTAATAGCTGCAAAGAAATAACCACAACCATAAACCCTTTTCCCGACAAATACTGTAATAGCTACAAAGAAATAAACAAAACCATAAAACTTTTTCCCAACAAATACTGTAATAGCTGCACAGAAATAACCACAACCCTAAAGCTTTTTCCAGACAAATACTGTAATAGCTGCAAAGAAATAACCACAACCCTAAAGCTTTTCCCAGACAAATACTGTAATAGCTGCAAAGAAATAACCACAACCATAAACCTTTTCCCAACAAATACTGTAATAGCTGCAAAGAAATAACCACAACCATAAACCTTTTCCCAAAAAATACTGTAATAGCTGCACAGAAATAACCACAACCCTAAAGTTTTTCCAGACAAATACTGTAATAGCTGCAAAGAAATAACCACAACCATAAACCCTTTTCCCAACAAATACTGTAATAGCTGCAGAGAAATAACCACAACCATAAACCTTTTCCCCAAGAAATACTGTAATAGCTACAAAGAAATAACCACAACCATAAACCTTTTCCCCAAGAAATACTGTAATAGCTACAAAGAAATAACTACAACTATAAACCCTTTTCCCAACAAATAATGTAATAGCTGCATAGAAATAACCACAACCATAAACTGTTTTCCCACAAATACTGTAATAGCTGCAAAGAAATAACCACAACCATAAACCTTTTTCCCACAAATACTGTAATAGCTTTAAAGAAATAACCTCAACCTTAAACCCTTTCCCCATAAATACTGTAATAGCTGCAAAGAAATAACCAAACCATAAATCCTTTTCCTGACAAATACTGTAATAGCTGCAAAGAAATAACAACAACCATAAACCCTTTTCCCGACAAATACTGTGATAGATTCAAAGAAATAACCACAACTATAAAACCTTTTTCCGACAGATACTGTGATAGCTGCAAAGAAATAACCACAACCATAAACCTTTTTTCCAACAAATACTGTAATAGCTGCACAGAAATAACCACAACCCTAAAGCTTTTTTCCAACAAATACTGTAATAGCTGCAAAGAAATAGCCACAACCATAAACCCTTTTCTCGACAAATACTGTAATAGCTGCAAAGAAATAACCACAACCATAAACCTTTTTTCCAACAAATACTGTAATAGCTGCAAAGAAATAGCCACAACCCTAAACCCTTTTCCCGACAAATACTGTAATAGCTGCAAAGAAATAACCACAACCATAAACCTTTTTTCCAGCAAATACTGTAATAGCTGCAAAGAAATAACCAAACCATAAATCCTTTTCCCGACAAATACTATAATAGGTACAAAGAAATAACCATACGCCCTTTTCCCGATAAATACTGTCATAACTGCAAAGAAATAAACAAAACCATAAAACTTTTTCCCAACAAATACTGTAATAGCTGCACAGAAATAACCACAACCCTAAAGCTTTTTCCAGACAAATACTGTAGTAGCTGCAAAGAAATAACCACAACCCTAAAGCTTTTTCCAGACAAATACTGTAATAGCTGCAAAGAAATAATCACAACCATAAACCCTTTTCCCGACAAATACTGTAATAGCTACAAAGAAATAAACAAAACCATAAAACTTTTTCCCAACAAATACTGTAATAGCTGCACAGAAATAACCACATCCCTAAAGCTTTTTCCAGACAAATACTGTAATAGCTGCAAAGAAATAACCACAACCCTAAAGCTTTTCCCAGACAAATACTGTAATAGCTGCAAAGAAATAACCACAACCATAAACCTTTTCCCAACAAATACTGTAATAGCTGCAAAGAAATAACCACAACCATAAACCTTTTCCCAAAAAATACTGTAATAGCTGCACAGAAATAACCACAACCCTAAAGCTTTTTCCAGACAAATACTGTAATAGCTGCAAAGAAATAACCACAACCATAAACCCTTTTCCCAACAAATACTGTAATAGCTGCAGAGAAATAACCACAACCATAAACCTTTTCCCCAAGAAATACTGTAATAGCTACAAAGAAATAACCACAACCATAAACCTTTTCCCCAAGAAATACTGTAATAGCTACAAAGAAATAACTACAACTATAAACCCTTTTCCCAACAAATAATGTAATAGCTGCAAAGAAATAACCACAACCATAAACCGTGTTCCCACAAATACTGTAGTAGCTGCAAAGAAATAACCACAACCATAAACCTTTTTCCCACAAATACTGTAATAGCTTTAAAGAAATAACCTCAACCTTAAACCCTTTCCCCATAAATACTGTAATAGCTGCAAAGAAATAACCAAACCATAAATCCTTTTCCTGACAAATACTGTAATAGCTGCAAAGAAATAACAACAACCATAAACCCTTTTCCCGACAAATACTGTGATAGATTCAAAGAAATAACCACAACTATAAAACCTTTTTCCGACAGATACTGTGATAGCTGCAAAGAAATAACCACAACCATAAACCTTTTTTCCAACAAATACTGTAATAGCTGCACAGAAATAACCACAACCCTAAAGCTTTTTTCCAACAAATACTGTAATAGCTGCAAAGAAATAGCCACAACCATAAACCCTTTTCTCGACAAATACTGTAATAGCTGCAAAGAAATAACCACAACCATAAACCTTTTTTCCAACAAATACTGTAATAGCTGCAAAGAAATAGCCACAACCCTAAACCCTTTTCCCGACAAATACTGTAATAGCTGCAAAGAAATAACCACAACCATAAACCTTTTTTCCAACAAATACTGTAATAGCTGCAAAGAAATAACCAAACCATAAATCCTTTTCCTGACAAATACTGTAATAGCTGCAAAGAAATAACAACAACCATAAACCCTTTTCCCGACAAATACTGTGATAGATTCAAAGAAATAACCACAACTATAAAACCTTTTTCCGACAGATACTGTGATAGCTGCAAAGAAATAACCACAACCATAAACCTTTTTTCCAACAAATACTGTAATAGCTGCAAAGAAATAGCCACAACCATAAACCCTTTTCCCGACAAATACTGTAATAGCTGCAAAGAAATAACCACAACCATAAACCTTTTTTCCAACAAATACTGTAATAGCTGCACAGAAATAACCACAACCCTAAAGCTTTTTTCCAACAAATACTGTAATAGCTGCAAAGAAATAGCCACAACCATAAAAACTTTTTCCAACAAATACTGTAATAGCTGCACAGAAATAACCACAACCATAAACCTTTTTCCCAACAAATACTGTAATAGCTGCAAAGAAATAGCCACAACCATAAACCCTTTTCCCGACAAATACTGTAATAGCTGCAAAGAAATAACGACAACCACAAACTCTTTTCCCGACAAATACGGTGATATCTACAAAGAAATGACCACAAGAAACCCTGAAAACAGAAGCATGATTTAAATTGCTTTTTTAATACAATTATAAACTAACTAAAGAGTAAAGCCATAAATTCACCTACACCCATGCGCTGGGAAAAACACTTGACGCGACATATTCCACTGAAAATATGCTCTACAAGTTAAGTGTTTTGAATTTTTCAATTTATATGTCTTTAATTATTGTACAATAAAGCAATATCGCGTGTAATAAAACACGCCTTCTCAAATTTTAGGAACAATCTGTATGGTATAAGTCTAAACCTGTTATGGAATATAAAAATATCGCAACTGTCAGTGGGCATAGATACAGAGGATTCCATTGGGGCGATGTAACCATTACGGGCATTGAGAGGTGATCCATAAACCTATACAAGACATTCTCGCTGGCTATTCGCCACTAAATAAACCATTACATTTAGATATGGAATATAAACTGTCTGTGGCAACGGTCTGTTACAAAGATACAGACGATTCAATTTGGGCGATGTTACCATTACGGCCAAGGAGAGGTGATCCGTAAAGCTATACACACTTCCTCGATGGTTAATCGCCACAACATAAACCATTATATTTAGGTATGGAATATAAACTGTCTGTGGCAACGGTCTGTTACAAAGATACAGACGATTCAATTTGGGCGATGTTACCATTACGGCCAAGGAGAGGTGATCCGTAAAGCTATACACACTTCCTCGATGGTTAATCGCCACAACATAAACCATTATATTTAGGTATGGAATATAAACTGTCTGTGGCAACGGTCTGTTACAAAGATACAGACGATTCAATTTGGGCGATGTTACCATTACGGCCAAGGAGAGGTGATCCGTAAAGCTATACACACTTCCTCGATGGTTAATCGCCACAACATAAACCATTACATTTAGATATGGAATATAAACTGTCTGTGGCAACGGTCTGTTACAAAGATACAGACGATTCAATTTGGGCAATGTTCCCATTACGGCCAAGGAGAGGTGATCCGTAAAGCTATACAAACTTCCTCGATGGTTAATCGCCACAACATAAACCATTACATTTAGATATGGAATATAAACTGTTGTAACACACTTTAGACGGTGTTACATATTAAATTAGCAAATTTCAGAAAACAAACGAGAATGGATTCAAAATTGTAATAATATATGACTATGTAAAAAAAATTGTTATGTATGAGAAATATTTTAATGAGATCTCTGGCTGATAGTGACATCTAAGGGAAAATGATTAAAACAAGTAATTAAGGTAGGGATGCGCCCTCCGGATGCGCGGTAGGTAGGAAGGTTGCACGCAACTAATATATCTCTCTCATTTTGGCAAGATGTAAAAGGGGAACGGACGTCTCCGAGAGCAAGAAAATTGTATTTGTTTTTTTTTAATTTAAATTAATGTAAAGTTTTAATTTCATATAATCATGGCTTAGAACACGGCGTACGTTACCAGGTACCAGATGGGACGCTGAATTACTGATGACATTTCCCGAGTCTTTTCCACGAGGATGATACAAGGCTTTTACCGAGACTTTTCCACGAGGAGGAAGCGAGGTTACGACATGTGAATACAGCTAAGTGGGCGATTTAAGACTTTAAAGATTTATTTCAAAATTTAAAATGTTTCACAGCATAATTCTAATTAATGAACATTGAACTTTTCAACTAATTAGCATAACTGTAATTACGCATCTTTTGGTGCCATTATGTTCACCTTGAATTATAAAATTTGATTATATAAAAAGGCAAGTAAACTCGAGTACAGATTCATTTTCAGCCATTGATTGATTAATTAATTGATAGATTGCTATCCTTAAAAATTCATAAGTAGAATATAAAATGTTCCATAATCCGTAACTGAATGTCAAGAAATATGTATCATGATTATAATTTATTTTATTTGTCTTTCTTAAAATAAAAGAGTGTAATTTGCTTTAATTGAATTTAAAAGAGTCATTATTTTACCAGCGCACAATTCCTTGCATTTCAGGTTAACAAGCCTTAAGAATTAATTTCATAATATTCTGCTAATTTAAATGATTTAACTTGGTATTTTAAAATGTTTTAATGTAACATGAGTTATACCTTCAATTGCGTTACAGACAGACGTCTTCGTTACGCCTGAACTGTAAGCTAGAACTAAAAATTAAATTTTTAAGAATTAAAAATAAATAATATTCAATTTGTTAAACCATACGTTACATAAAAATGGACTCTGCTTAATTTAATTATATACCGTTACACTGTCTGTGGCAACGGTCTGTTAGAAAGATACAGACGATTCAATTTGGGCGATGTTACCATTACGGCCAAGGAGAGGTGATCCGTAAAGCTATACACACTTCCTCGATGGTTAATCGCCACAACATAAACCATTATATTTAGGTATGGAATATAAACTGTCTGTGGCAACGGTCTGTAACATAGATACAGACGATTCGATTGGGGCAATGTTACCATTACGGGCCTGGAGAGATGATCCATAAACCTATACACTCATCCTCGATGGCTATTCGCTCCTACATAAACAATTACATTTAGATATGAAATATAAACTGTCTGTGGCAACGGTCTGTGACATAGATACAGACGATTCGATTGGGGCAATGTTACCATTACGGGCCTGGAGAGATGATCCATAAACCTATACACGCATCCTCGATGGCTATTCGCTCCTACATAAACAATTACATTTAGATATGAAATATAAACTGTCTGTGGCAACGGTCTGTGACATAGATACAGACGATTCGATTGGGGCAATGTTACCATTACGGGCCTGGAGAGATGATCCATAAACCTATACACGCATCCTCGATGGCTATTCGCTCCTACATAAACAATTACATTTAGATATGAAATATAAACTGTCTGTGGCAACGGTCTGTTACAAAGATACAGACGATTCGATTGGGGCAATGTTACCATTAAGGACCTGGAGAGAATATCCATAAACCTATACACGCATCCTCGATGGCTATTCGCTCCTACATAAACAATTACATTTAGATATGAAATATAAACTGTCTGTGGCAACGGTCTGTGACATAGATACAGACGATTCGATTGGGGCAATGTTACCATTACGGGCCTGGAGAGATGATCCATAAACCTATACACGCATCCTCGATGGCTATTCGCTCCTACATAAACAATTACATTTAGATATGAAATATAAACTGTCTGTGGCAACGGTCTGTAACATAGATACAGACGATTCGATTGGGGCAATGTTACCATTAAGGACCTGGAGAGAATATCCATAAACCTATACACGCATCCTCGATGGCTATTCGCTCCTACATAAACAATTACATTTAGATATGAAATATAAACTGTCTGTGGCAACGGTCTGTGACATAGATACAGACGATTCGATTGGGGCAATGTTACCATTACGGGCCTGGAGAGATGATCCATAAACCTATACACTCATCCTCGATGGCTATTCGCTCCTACATAAACAATTACATTTAGATATGAAATATAAACTGTCTGTGGCAACGGTCTGTGACATAGATACAGACGATTCGATTGGGGCAATGTTACCATTACGGGCCTGGAGAGATGATCCATAAACCTATACACGCATCCTCGATGGCTATTCGCCACTCCATAAACCATTACATTTAGTCTTGTTTGAACTAAACTTTAATTACAATACAATGTAGTGTATGTCTAACTGTGTATTTATGGCTTTTAATGTGTTTAATGTGGCTTTTCTTTGCTTTAGCTTATCTTGGCCCAGTATGTTTCTTATTATTTTGATTTGGTCTACTTTCCATTATGTCCAATATATCTGTTATTCTCACAATCAATGTATTTATCGGTTAGCTCTTTATAAATAACGATTAGATAGACTTATGATGACCAATTACGTGGCGGCTGAAGATCCACATCTGAGGCTATTCTTTCCCTCACCAACTGCTTTATTCTAATCTGAACATTATACAATAAAATACTTTCAACGCTAAGCCACTTTAAAAGTTCATAGTAATATTTACAATCATTTTATTAAATAATCAACATGAAATTGCATAGCTTTAATTTAAACTAATTTAGGTACAGTGTTAAAAGCAATGATTTACAAACCATGAACATTTATAATATTGTTTTAATTTTATACTTAGACTGGTTTAGTTTTATAATATTGTGTTTTGAAATATTGTTCTCAGACAATTATAGAAATATTTGGTTGAATACAAGACACAACGATAAAATGTAAATTGTTAAATATTAGTTAGAACAAATTATAAACCGGTGTAACAAGGTGTAGTTTCCAATTGACGATATTTAGATGTCGACTTCATGCTGTGGACTTGCATTGAAGATTAAAAGCTACTCCTGGATAAGTTTCCAATACTGTGAGTAGAAATAAAATAAGATTACATATTCCATAGACATCTATTCACAGATTTATAGAAGGTTTATGGCCCATTCAAACTTATTAATCATGAAGCTAAGTGTTTCAAAGTTTATTAATTAGGCAAAGATACAGTAATAGGATCTCTTCAGTTAACATTTGTTTTACTTTGTTTCCTTATCAAACGATAGCAACGTGATGGAATAACAAGACACTTGGCGCGGTAATTTGTCGCTTGCCTCTCCGTCGACGAACAGAAACTTGTTTCCTTTAATAAAACTTGACAACACGGCTGCCTCGACACAAAAAGCGAATAAGCGAAGCATTGCTTGAAATCATATGACGCAGGGTGTTTTAATAAAAATGCAATATTCCGTCACATTCTATTTTCCGTTTTAATAAATGAAAATATCGTGTTTATAAATGCGCCATTTAGCAGACGTGACTGCAAATAATTTATTCCTTTTTCTGAATTGAATTTACTTATTTCTGAAGTATTAATATGCACTATTATACATATTATTATTAATATACACGACTTCCAGAGTGTAGCCTCCAGCTCCAAAAAATTGACGCCTCTCATCTCCAATTCCCAAAACTTGACTCCTCTCTCTGCGGCTCCCCGTACCTTCTTCCTCTGGCTCACTCTCCCTGTTCCTTGATATATCCTCCATATTTCTCTTTATCCTACATTGTCTACCAATGGGGTTACTTATCCCTATTTCACCGGTCTACCGACCGGTTTATTATATTTTCTCTCTGTCATCTAAATTTCTTTGTCCCTGTTTGCACGCGTCTAATTCTGGAAAGTACGGCTTTCTCTGACAGAGAATCTACTTTATCTACTTTGGTAACTAGGGCTTATGGGTTTGCCCCACAATAATCTACCTATCTGTCAGCTTATTGTTCTATTTCCCTGTTGAGAAGTTTCTATGCTTATATTTCTCAAGAATAAAACAGTAAAAACCCTACCAGCAACCTTTTCCCAGGCAAAAACAGTGTTCGGTTTCATAAGATATATGTAACCTAAATACGTGATTTGCAACTTGCTTGACTATTTTGTTAATAAAATGTCTGTAATCCCTTTTTGTAGGCTATGTTCCAGAGATAGGAAAGATGTCATACCGTAATTTTTCAGTTATTGTGGAACATAAAGTCTAGAGATCGTGAATAGAGAGAAAAATCAACCCAATATATAGGAACGTTCTGAGCCGTGCAAAAGACAGTTAAGCACGTTTAAAAATAAAGTTTGAAATTATAGCACTCTTAGAACTGTAGTAATTTAAATGCATAATAAAAATGCCAATAACAGAACTTAGTTGTTAGGTCGAACGTTTTATTTATCCCGCCTCATAGTGTTGAACTAGGTATGTTGTAATATGGCTTGCTGTGTGGGGTGTAGTGGGCAAGTAGACTGGGCCACCAGGAAGCCAAGCCTCTAGTGCGGTAGTCTTTCTTTTATTTCACTAGTGGCAATAATGCTATGCAATCCAGCTTCCACACGTTAAAGATTAATTCTTTTAATGTTCTTGTAGGACAAGTTCTCTATACCATTCAATGTTATTTCGTTTTATGACAAATCCTAAAAATCTACGAAAACCTGTTCTTTTTTGTGTTTGGGACCATTCACAGATTCTTATTTGCACATGTTTACGTATCGTACTGATTACATTGCCGTGTATATTGCAGCTAAGCTCTGTTTTTTCAATGTAAAGTGTATGAGTCACAGAAATAAACTTATAAAGTGGAGTCACCATTCAAAGGTCTTTAAAGTGATATGCAATCACACTAATCTTTGAAGTGATGTCACCACTCACGGTATTTAAGTGATGTCACCGCTCAAAGATATTTGAATTGATGTCCATTTTCACAGATGTTTGTAGTGATGACACCACTCACGAATCTCTGAAGTGATGTCACCACTCAAAGATGTTTCAAGTATTGTCGCCGCTCAAAGATCCTTGGAGGGATATTCATTGTCACAGATCTTTGAAGTCGTGTCACACATCGTTGAAGGTATTTAATGTGATGTTACCTCTCGCAGATCTTTGAAGTGATGTCGCCACTCAACGATTTTTGACCTGATGTTCTCTCTCACGGATTAGTAATATTTCTCTGCTCTGTGATTTTATGCAAAATTGGAGTAGATCATCGCTTCTAAGATAGTTTATTTCTTTAGAAAATATCACCTACTTTAATTATATTATATTTATATTAATAGAAACTTTTTTCTCCTTACATTTAATATTTCATATATTACAAACTTGGTCCAAGCTTTTGAGAATAACTTAATAAAGCTTAGATTTATACAGTGTAGCTCCCGGAGGATGGTAGCATTGATGTCGAAACATTTATAGAATTAAAAATGTTCAAACTCTTTATGAGAAATGTGTTACATAAATGTATGATGTTGTATTTCATATAATGTTTGCATTTAACAAACTAGAGCTTCTTGGGCAAAGCTTACTAGGAAAAACGTTTCCACAAGCTTTAACTTATCTTCGTCAGGGTATTCTCTGATAAACATTGCTTAGTGCGATCAAAAACATTTTTCTCCGTACGTTTTCCCTGCAGTTATTAGTTTAGCAAGTAGTTACATACTTTATACAAAAGTAAATATTTTGTTGTGAAACAACTAATAAATAAATATATATATATATATATATATATATATATATATATATATATATATATATATATATATATATATATATATAAAGAACTAAGTCAAAATACAAATACAAGAATTATAATTGAATTTACAATTCAAAGCTTTTCGTTGGCTAACAGTACCAACATCATCAGGAATGAAAATTACAATAATGTAATTACATTATTGTAATTTTCATTTCTGATGATATTGGTACTGTTTACCAACGAAAAGCTTTGGATATAAATTAATAAATATTCTTGTATTTGAATAACCTATGTTGTTTTAAATTATTAAACAAGAAAACGTATTTTATATATATATATTATAACGAAATTCATTAAGTCAAGAAGGCCGTTGGTAAAATTATTTGAATTTGTGAAATATCCCTAGCTAGCGCTAGTCTATTGTCACATCTATCGGCCGAAATAAGTTACTGCACACACACCTGCAAATCATAAATAAAAATAATTCGAAAGTGGTTCATTGTATGTAAACCAAGACGTGCCTCGTTCATGGGAGTGAAGCTTTACCTAGACATCCACGGACCAGGGATATTTATGACTAGGAATCCCTGAGAATACAGAAAAACACATGCACTTGTGGGAAAGTTCAACAAATTCCCACGAAGGCCAAGGGAAGGTGTGAGGGAAGCGTCAAAATTTCATAGATTAGCCAGAGTTTGAGCGCCATACGGGAGCCCTTATGCCCAACGTGGATGGCAAGGTTCGTTATAATATATATATATATATATATATATATATATATATATATATATATATATATGATGAATTGTTACTATCTGGAGTACATCCGTTCATTTTGCAGTCCATAAATTCGCAGTTCCGAATTCGCTCTTCAACTGTTGTTGGGTTCACCTCGTCAATGCTGGATGAGATTCTAGCGAAACGTCGGAACTGCGAATTTATGGACTGCAGAATGAACGGATGTACTCCAGATAGTAACAATTCATTATATTTTTCCATCCGTGAAGGAATACGTATCAGCATATATATATATATATATATATATATATATATATATATATATATATATATATATATATATATATATATATATATATAGACGGAGAGAGTTCTTAAGTATATTAATATATGATAAGGTATTGGAAAAAAGCGTTAAATAGTGGCGATAAAGGCTTCCAACATATCACACACGGAAGCAACAGGCAAACGGAAGCAAAAACCAAACGAGAGACAATTAAGGTAGAACGGAGCTAGAAGTACAGTGATCCATCGTTATTGGCGGGGGTTACGTTCCTCTAACTTACCGCAAATACCGAAACCAAAGTGTATGTAAAGGAAAGGGTTATGTTCCTCGAACTTACCCCAAATACCGAAACCAAAGTAGTAGGAATGAAGACAGTTGAGCGCGCCCACCCCTAAACTCGGCCTCTACGTAACCTAGGACTATAGGGGTAGTTTTAGATGATGCTCAAGGTCATCCCGGCCCTGACCCTAGACCAAGGGGTGGTTTCGACCACGTTCAGGGGGTAGGGGGTAGTTTTTCGAAAAAAAAAAAAAAAATCGGCCGCTACGTAACCTAGGACTATAGGGGTAGTTTCGGATGATGCGGGCGGACGTCGCGACCCTGATCCAAGCCTCAGGGGTGGTTTTGAACACGTCTAGAGGGGTGGGGGGTAGTTTTTCGAAAAAAAATAAATTTCGGCCAACTAACCTAAGCTAGCCAAAATGGATCTAACCCAGCCTAACATACGTGTTGGGGGTGACCTCGGCTACGTTCAGGACCTTCCCCGGCGGATGCTTCGGGGGTGGATTGGGGGTGGGGGTAGTTTTCGAAAAAATTTTGGAAAAACGTTTCTTGACCGATAGGGTGTGTCTAGAGTGCATTATCGCGTCGGTAGGGGTAGTTTCACCTAGGGGTAGTTTTTACAAAAAATATGAAATTGCCGAAAATCGATCGGTTGGATCAACAGACAGAACGGGAAACGTCTAGAGTCCTTTTTGGACCGTTGCGGGGGTGGTTTACCTAGGGGTAGTTTTTACAAAAAATATGAAATTGCCAAAAATCGATCGGTTGGATCAAATGACCGTACGGGATATGTCTAGAGTCCATTATGGACGACTGTGGGGGTGGTTTCACCTGATTTCAGATTGCCAAAATTGATTGGTGACCTAGGTAAAAGTCACCACCGAACCCGCGCTTGAGGTAACACCGCCTAAGAGCGGGTAAAGCTAACACGGAGCACGGTCTCGGTTAAAGCCAATCCAAGCCTAGCCACCCAGCAGCTAGGCCTTAGGTAAAGCTAACACGGAGCTAGCCCTCGGGTAAAGACATCTCAAAGCCGACCCTTAGGTAAAGTAACCCTGGAATAGCTTGGGTGGTGGGGGTAACTTTTGGAAAGATTTAATGGTTATCTGATGACGTATCAGCGCCCGAGCGACTCCAGGTAAGTAGTAGGCTCACCCTAACTATAGTGGTCTACCCCTAAATGATTTGGGTGATGAGGGGCCCTGGGGTATATGATTGGCAAACTCAAATTTGTCTATCCTACTAAATTAATAAACAATGCAGTCAGCCTATAAGTAAAGCTACATAAGAGCAGGGCTAGGACGGTTGCTATATCAACTACCAAGAGAAATACCTCCACCAAGTCTTAGGTAAAGCTATTTGTGGAGCAAGGCCACAGGTAAAACCATCCCTTATGCCAAACCATAGGTAAAGCCATCCAGGTGTCGGACCTTCGGTAAATTCACAACAGGAGTCGGGCTTGAGGTAAAGCCGCCTAGGAGAAAGGCCTTAGGTAAAGCTACCACTGAGGCAGACCTTCGGTAAAGTAACCGCGGAGTCGGGCTTGAGGTAAAGCCGCCTAGGAGCCAGGCCTTAGGTAAAGCTACCATTGAGGCAGACCATCGGTAAAGCTACCATGGAGTAGGGGCCTAGGTAAAGCTACCATGGAGTTAGACCATAGGTAAAGCAAACACGGAGCAAGGACTCAGGTAAAAGCCATCTCGAAGCCAGCCGATAGGTAAAGTAACCCTGGATTTCGGTTAGATCAAACGACCAACGACCTACATAGAGTTCAAATAGTCAACAAGTTGAATCGACCAATCACAACGCAGGGGCCCGGTAGGCCTACGTAAACGGTCAATGTAAGACGAGAAGGCCTATATAACGTGTTAAACCAATATATATGACAGCCCACATAATGTGTTAAACAAATATGCAAGCCTATATACATACTATGCTATGCCGACATACTATGTCGGTAAATCACCGGCCAAAGCCTATATGAACTGAGATAGTTTCACCTCATATATCAGGCAGAACCACGGGCAGGCAACCGTATAATATGGGGAGTACTATAAGGTATAGCTAAACCAATATATACGATAGCCCACATAATGTGTTAAACAAATACGCAAGCTTGCATACATACTATGCTAGGCCTACATACATGAATCCCTAAATGCGCCTACTATGTCGGTAAATCACTGGCCACAGCCCATATGAACAGAGATAATTTCACCTCATATATCAGGTAGAACCTGGCAATCGTATAATATGGGAAGTACTATAAGGTACATCTACCAACGCATAACCTATCACGCCCATGACGGTCAACAAATATTACAATATAATTAAAAAAAGTTACGCAATCTATATATACATACAGTGCTAAGCCAACATTCAGGCATTTATACTTTGTTAAACCAGCATGCAATATACTCTAAATAGCCATAACGGTGTTAAACCAATATGCAGGTTAACCCATATACATCCTGTATTAGGCCAATATTCCCGTTACCCACATATGCCTATATAATATGTTAAGTCTGGATGAATGATATCTTATATAGTGTGTTAAACAAAAACGCTTGTAAATCCGCATAAATAATATGCTAAGCCTACATACTGTGCTAAACAGATACGCGTGTAAACTCACATAAATACAATGCTAACCAACATGGGTGCTATCCTACATAGGCTTATATACTATGTTAGGCTTGGATACGTGATTGCCCCATATAGTGTGTTAAATAAATATGCGTGTAAACCAAATAAATACTCTGGTAAGCCAACATACATGCTATCATAGATAGGCGTATATACTATGTTAGGCCTACATATCGCGTTAAACAAACATGTGTAAGCCACCATACATATTATGCTAAGCCGACTTACATGAATCCCTAAATGTGCCCGCTATGTCGGTAAACCACGGGCCAAAGCCTATATGATCTGAGCTATTTTCACCTTGTCTATCAGGCAGAACCAGGCAATCGAATAATATGGGAAGTACTATAGGGTACATCTACCAATGCATAACCTATCACGCCCATGACGGTCAACAAATACTACAATATAATTTAAAAAAGTTACGCAACCTATATTCATACAGTGCTAAGCCAAAATTCAGGCATATATACTATGTTATACCAGCATGCAATATAATCTACATAGCCATATATACGCTGTTAAACCAATATGCAGGTTAACCTATATACATCCTGTATTAGGCCAATATCCCCGTTACCGCATAGGCCTATATAATATGTTAAGCCTGTATAAGTGATTGCCCTTATAGTGTGTTCAATAAATATGCGTGTAAACCAAATAAATACTCTGGTAAGCCAACATGTATGCTATCATAGATAGGCGTATATACTATGTTAGGCCTACATATCGCGTTAAACAAACATGTGTAAGCCACCATACATATTATGCTAAGCCGACAAGGGCCTGAACACATTATATCCACTGCATAGGTTAGCTAAACGGCTATCACACACTATCCTACAGGTACCACATAATACCTGATCAATAACACATAGTATCCAATGCATAGCCTGACGAAGGTTTAATATATAGTATCCAGAGGCCCCGCTAACGATTAACACGTTGTATCCATAAGGCCTACTATGTCGGTAAACCACAGGCCCAAGCTTATATGATCAGAGTCCGACACACATTTTCACCCGTCTATCAGGTAGAACCTCAGGCAAGGGGCTGTATAATACGGGAAGTACTATATCGTATAGCTAACAATGCATAACCTATCACGCCCATGACGGTCAACAAATACTACAATATAATCAAAAACAGTCGCGCAACCTATATATGTTACATACAATGCTAACCAATATAGGCATATATACTATGTTAAACCAACATGCAATATACTCTAAATAGCCATATATACGCTGTTAAACAAATATGCGTGTAAACCTACATAAATACTATGGTAAGCCAACATGCATGCTATCATGCTATGTTAAGCCCAAATACATAATAGAATACATAATGTGTTAAACATATATGTGTGTAAGCCAGCATAGATATTATGCTAAGAAGACATGGACCTACAAAGTATAACACATTATATTCGGTGCATAGTTTAGCTAATGGATATCACACACTAACCTACAAGCTGCCCACAAATTACCACATAATACCTGATACATAGCCCGGATAATCATTAACGCATAGCGGTCGATGCAAGTCATGAGTAGGGCTAAGACAACATATTCAAACCATAGCCTGACTAGGGCTAACACATAGTATCCGATGAGAAGTATGAATACAAAGTAACACATAATATCCGATACACAACCTAGGATCGAATATGACGTCATCCAGGTGGAGAACAAGATGGTGGCAATGTTGATACCGACTTCAAAAGGGCTATGGCCTGTGTAGGCTAGATCAAATAACCAACGTTTCAACTAAACTACTGTCATACGCGTAGTTTAACCAACCAACATACGTGAAGTTCAAACGAACAGCATTGACACCAAGTCCAAATAGGCAATGGCGGCTATGCCCAGATCAACGTATCAGCTAATCAAAATGAAAAACTTACGCTAATCAACCAACATCTACACCGAGGTCAAATGGGTTATGGTTAGCGAAGGCACTGGCAAAAGCTTTAGGCCTTAGACATAATTATAGCTATCAACGCATACCAAAATAGCTATGCAGAAACCGTCAAGGCCATTACACATATTGTCCAGGTATGTTCTCCATCAAACCGAGACGTTAGACACCATCTCTGTAAAACAGCTAACAAATTATACTCTACCATAATAGGTATGTCAAAACTGTTACCGGCTCATAATCTAAGACAGTGGTTACGTAACGCCCTTTATCAATTTAAGACCTTAAGAGATATCTTCGTAAAGACAGCTACCAATCCGTACTATATCACAATAGTTACGTTAGAGCTACCGCTGCTCACCCTACCATAATAGCTACGTACAGACGGTTAATATTGTATAACCTATCACAAGACTTATGTAAAAACAGCTATGCATAACCTGTCACACAATAACTGCGTAAAGGCAGCTAACAAGGCCTACCCCATTAAAATAGCTACGAAAAGATAACATCCAATACATACCCTATCATATTAGCTATGTAAAGACAATAAATGCGTAAAGGCAGCTAACAATGCCTACCCCATTAAAATAGCTACGAAAAGATAACAACCAATACATAACTTATCATAATAGCTATGTAAAGACAGCTAAAGATGCATAACCTAACTCAGTAATGATTGCTATTAAATAATGAACCATTACACTAGCCACGTAAAGACAGCTACCAACACCACAATAGCTACGTAAAAACAGTTATCGATCCGTGACCAAGATAATACCTACGTAAGACCTATATCAGTGCTAAGACAATAGTTCCGTAAGGAAAACCTACCACTTCATGAACTACGACATCAGCAAGGTGTGGACGGCTACCAATACATTACTTATCACAGCTACCAACACATAACTCGTCACACTAGCTAAGAAAATAGCGCTAAGATTGAATAGCCTATCACACAGGCTAATTGAGGGTCACTAACTAAACCATCACAATATCTCTGTACATGGCAGATGGCGTGATGATCCTCATCTTTATCGCACACCTAACAGTAGGTTAGGTTAGAAGCACTCTGGCTAGCTTAGGTTAGTGGGTTGAAAATAAGTTTTTCTAAAAACTACCCCTCTAGACGTGGTTGAACACCCAACAGTAGGTTAGGTTAGAAGCACTCTGGCTAGCTTAGGTTAGTGGGTTGAAAATAATTTTTCCTAAAAACTACCCCTCTAGACGTGGTTGAACCCTCCCCAAGGCTACGGTCAAGGTCACATCGACCGCCTGCATCATCCAAAACCACCCCTAACTTTCAAAGGTTGGTCGTATCTCCATCACGGGCATCACTGACCTGTGGTTGTAGAAGTTAGGGATGGTTTTGGATGATGCAGGCGGTCGATGTGACCTTGATCGTAGCCTTGGGGAGGGTTCAACCACGTCTAGAGGGGTAGTTTTTAGGAAAAATTATTTTCAACCTACTAACCTAAGCTAGCCAGAGTGCTTCTAACCTAACCTACTGTTGGGTGTTCAACCACGTCTAGAGGGGTAGTTTTTAGAAAAACTTATTTTCAACCCACTAACCTAAGCTAGCCAGAGTGCTTCTAACCTAACCTACTGTTAGGTGTGCGATAAAGATGAGGATCATCACGCCATCTGCCATGTACAGAGATATTGTGATGGTTTAGTTAGTGACCCTCAATTAGCCTGTGTGATAGGCTATTCAATCTTAGCGCTATTTTCTTAGCTAGTGTGACGAGTTATGTGTTGGTAGCTGTGATAAGTAATGTATTGGTAGCCGTCCACACCTTGCTGATGTCGTAGTTCATGAAGTGGTAGGTTTTCCTTACGGAACTATTGTCTTAGCACTGATATAGGTCTTACGTAGGTATTATCTTGGTCACGGATCGATAACTGTTTTTACGTAGCTATTGTGGTGTTGGTAGCTGTCTTTACGTGGCTAGTGTAATGGTTCATTATTTAATAGCAATCATTACTGAGTTAGGTTATGCATCTTTAGCTGTCTTTACATAGCTATTATGATAAGTTATGTATTGGTTGTTATCTTTTCGTAGCTATTTTAATGGGGTAGGCCTTGTTAGCTGCCTTTACGCAGTTATTGTGTGACAGGTTATGCATAGCTGTTTTTACATAAGTCTTGTGATAGGTTATACAATATTAACCGTCTGTACGTAGCTATTATGGTAGGGTGAGCAGCGGTAGCTCTAACGTAACTATTGTGATATAGTACGGATTGGTAGCTGTCTTTACGAAGATATCTCTTAAGGTCTTAAATTGATAAAGGGCGTTACGTAACCACTGTCTTAGATTATGAGCCGGTAACAGTTTTGACATACCTATTATGGTAGAGTATAATTTGTTAGCTGTTTTACAGAGATGGTGTCTAACGTCTCGGTTTGATGGAGAACATACCTGGACAATATGTGTAATGGCCTTGACGGTTTCTGCATAGCTATTTTGGTATGCGTTGATAGCTATAATTATGTCTAAGGCCTAAAGCTTTTGCCAGTGCCTTCGCTAACCATAACCCATTTGACCTCGGTGTAGATGTTGGTTGATTAGCGTAAGTTTTTCATTTTGATTAGCTGATACGTTGATCTGGGCATAGCCGCCATTGCCTATTTGGACTTGGTGTCAATGCTGTTCGTTTGAACTTCACGTATGTTGGTTGGTTAAACTACGCGTATGACAGTAGTTTAGTTGAAACGTTGGTTATTTGATCTAGCCTACACAGGCCATAGCCCTTTTGAAGTCGGTATCAACATTGCCACCATCTTGTTCTCCACCTGGATGACGTCATATTCGATCCTAGGTTGTGTATCGGATATTATGTGTTACTTTGTATTCATACTTCTCATCGGATACTATGTGTTAGCCCTAGTCAGGCTATGGTTTGAATATGTTGTCTTAGCCCTACTCATGACTTGCATCGACCGCTATGCGTTAATGATTATCCGGGCTATGTATCAGGTATTATGTGGTAATTTGTGGGCAGCTTGTAGGTTAGTGTGTGATATCCATTAGCTAAACTATGCACCGAATATAATGTGTTATACTTTGTAGGTCCATGTCTTCTTAGCATAATATCTATGCTGGCTTACACACATATATGTTTAACACATTATGTATTCTATTATGTATTTGGGCTTAACATAGTATGATAGCATGCATGTTGGCTTACCATAGTATTTATGTAGGTTTACACGCATATTTGTTTAACAGCGTATATATGGCTATTTAGAGTATATTGCATGTTGGTTTAACATAGTATATATGCCTATATTGGTTAGCATTGTATGTAACATATATAGGTTGCGCGACTGTTTTTGATTATATTGTAGTATTTGTTGACCGTCATGGGCGTGATAGGTTATGCATTGTTAGCTATACGATATAGTACTTCCCGTATTATACAGCCCCTTGCCTGAGGTTCTACCTGATAGACGGGTGAAAATGTGTGTCGGACTCTGATCATATAAGCTTGGGCCTGTGGTTTACCGACATAGTAGGCCTTATGGATACAACGTGTTAATCGTTAGCGGGGCCTCTGGATACTATATATTAAACCTTCGTCAGGCTATGCATTGGATACTATGTGTTATTGATCAGGTATTATGTGGTACCTGTAGAAAGTGTGTGATAGCCGTTTAGCTAACCTATGCAGTGGATATAATGTGTTCAGGCCTTTGTCGGCTTAGCATAATATGTATGGTGGCTTACACATGTTTGTTTAACGCGATATGTAGGCCTAACATAGTATATACGCCTATCTATGATAGCATACATGTTGGCTTACCAGAGTATTTATTTGGTTTACACGCATATTTATTGAACACACTATAAGGGCAATCACTTATACAGGCTTAACATATTATATAGGCCTATGCGGTAACGGGGATATTGGCCTAATACAGGATGTATATAGGTTAACCTGCATATTGGTTTAACAGCGTATATATGGCTATGTAGATTATATTGCATGCTGGTATAACATAGTATATATGCCTGAATGTTGGCTTAGCACTGTATGTATATAGGTTGCGTAACTTTTTTAAATTATATTGTAGTATTTGTTGACCGTCATGGGCGTGATAGGTTATGCATTGGTAGATGAACCCTATAGTACTTCCCATATTATTCGATTGCCTGGTTCTGCCTGATAGACAAGGTGAAAATAGCTCAGATCATATAGGCTTTGGCCCGTGGTTTACCGACATAGCGGGCACATTTAGGGATTCGTGTAAGTCGGCTTAGCATAATATGTATGGTGGCTTACACATGTTTGTTTAACGCGATATGTAGGCCTAACATAGTATATACGCCTATCTATGATAGCATGTATGTTGGCTTACCAGAGTATTTATTTGGTTTACACGCATATTTATTTAACACACTATATGGGGCAATCACGTATCCAAGCCTAACATAGTATATAAGCCTATGTAGGATAGCACCCATGTTGGTTAGCATTGTATTTATGTGAGTTTACACGCGTATCTGTTTAGCACAGTATGTAGGCTTAGCATATTATTTATGCGGGTTTACAAGCGTTTTTGTTTAACACACTATATAAGATATCATTCATCCAGACTTAACATATTATATAGGCATATGTGGGTAACGGGAATATTGGCCTAATACAGGATGTATATGGGTTAACCTGCATAATGGTTTAACACCGTTATGGCTATTTAGAGTATATTGCATGCTGGTTTAACAAAGTATATATGCCTGAATGTTGGCTTAGCACTGTATGTATATATAGATTGCGTAACTTTTTTTAATTATATTGTAATATTTGTTGACCGTCATGGGCTTGATAGGTTATGCGTTGGTAGATGTACCTTATAGTACTTCCCATATTATACGATTGCCAGGTTCTACCTGATATATGAGGTGAAACTATCTCTGTTCATATGGGCTGTGGCCAGTGATTTACCGACATAGTAGGCGCATTTAGGGATTCATGTATGTAGGCCTAGCATAGTATGTATGCAAGCTTGCGTATTTGTTTAACACATTATGTGGGCTATCGTATATATTGGTTTAGCTATACCTTATAGTACTCCCCATATTATACGGTTGCCTGCCCGTGGTTCTGCCTGATGTATGAGGTGAAACTATCTCAGTTCATATAGGCTTTGGCCGGTGATTTACCGACATAGTATGTCGGCATAGCATAGTATGTATGTAGGCTTGCATATTTGTTTAACACATTATGTGGGCTGTCATATATATTGGTTTAACACGTTATATAGGCCTTCTCGTCTTACATTGACCGTTTACGTAGGCCTACCGGGCCCCTGCGTTGTGATTGGTCGATTCAACTTGTTGACTATTTGAACTCTATGTAGGTCGTTGGTCGTTTGATCTAACCGAAATCCAGGGTTACTTTACCTATCGGCTGGCTTCGAGATGGCTTTTACCTGAGTCCTTGCTCCGTGTTTGCTTTACCTATGGTCTAACTCCATGGTAGCTTTACCTAGGCCCCTACTCCATGGTAGCTTTACCGATGGTCTGCCTCAATGGTAGCTTTACCTAAGGCCTGGCTCCTAGGCGGCTTTACCTCAAGCCCGACTCCTGGTGTGAATTTACCGAAGGTCCGACACCTGGATGGCTTTACCTATGGTTTGGCATAAGGGATGGTTTTACCTGTGGCCTTGCTCCACAGATAGCTTTACCTAAGACTTGGTGGAGGTATTTCTCTTGGTAGTTGATATAGCAACCGTCCTAGCCCTGCTCTTATGTAGCTTTACTTATAGGCTGACTGCATTGTTTATTAATTTAGTAGGATAGACAAATTTGAGTTTGCCAATCATATACCCCAGGGCCCCTCATCACCCAAATCATTTAGGGGTAGACCACTATAGTTAGGGTGAGCCTACTACTTACCTGGAGTCGCTCGGGCGCTGATACGTCATCAGATAACCATTAAATCTTTCCAAAAGTTACCCCCACCACCCAAGCTATTCCAGGGTTACTTTACCTAAGGGTCGGCTTTGAGATGTCTTTACCCGAGGGCTAGCTCCGTGTTAGCTTTACCTAAGGCCTAGCTGCTGGGTGGCTAGGCTTGGATTGGCTTTAACCGAGACCGTGCTCCGTGTTAGCTTTACCCGCTCTTAGGCGGTGTTACCTCAAGCGCGGGTTCGGTGGTGACTTTTACCTAGGTCACCAATCAATTTTGGCAATCTGAAATCAGGTGAAACCACCCCCACAGTCGTCCATAATGGACTCTAGACATATCCCGTACGGTCATTTGATCCAACCGATCGATTTTTGGCAATTTCATATTTTTTGTAAAAACTACCCCTAGGTAAACCACCCCCGCAACGGTCCAAAAGAGCCTCTGCACGTATCCCGTACTGTCTGTTGATCCAACCGATCGATTTTCGGCAATTTCATATTTTTTGTAAAAACTACCCCTAGGTGAAACTACCCCTACCGACGCGATAATGCACTCTAGACACACCCTATCGGTCAAGAAACGTTTTTCCAAAAATTTTTCGAAAACTACCCCCCACCCCCAATCCACCCCCGGAGCATCCGCCGGGGAAGGTCCTGAACGTAGCCGAGGTCACCCCCAACACGTATGTTAGGCTGGGTTAGATCCATTTTGGCTAGCTTAGGTTAGTTGGCCGAAATTTATTTTTTTTCGAAAAACTACCCCCCCCCCCTCTGGACGTGTTCAAAACCACCCCTGAGGCTTGGATCAGGGTCGCGACGTCCGCCCGCATCATCCGAAACTACCCCTATAGTCCTAGGTTACGTAGCGGCCGATTTTTTTTTTTTTTTTTTTTTTTCGAAAAACTACCCCCTACCCCCCTGAACGTGGTCGAAACCACCCCTAGGTCTAGGGTCAGGGCCGGGATGACCTTGAGCATCATCCAAAACTACCCCTATAGTCCTAGGTTACGTAGCGGCCGAGTTTAGGGGTGGGCGCGCTCAACTGTCCTCATTCCTACTCAAAGTGTATGTAACGGAAAGGGTTACGTTCCTCGAACTTACCGCGAATACCGAAACCAAAGTGGATGTAAAGGAAAGGGTTACGTTCCTCGAACTTACCGCAAATACCGAAACCAAAGTGTATGTAAAGAGAAGGGTTACGTTCCTCGAACTTACCGCGAATACCAAAACCAAAGTGTATGTAAAGGAAAGGGTTACATTCCTCGAACTTACCGCGAATACCGAAACCAAAGTGTGTGTAAAGGGAGGGGTTACGTTCCTCGAACTTACCGCGAATACCGAAACCAAAGTGTATGTAAAGGAAAGGGTTACGTTCCTCGAACTTACCGCGAATACCGAAACCAAAGTGTATGTAAAGGAAAGGGTTACGTTCCTCGAACTTACCGCGAATACCGAAACCAAAGTGTATGTAAAGGAAAGGGTTACGTTCCTCGAACTTACCGCGAATACCGAAACCATAGTGTATGTAAAGGAAAGGGTTACGCTCCTCGAACTTACCGCGAATACCGAAACCAAAGTGTATGTAAAGGAAAGGGTTACGTTCCTCGAACTTACCGCGAATACCGAAACCATAGTGTATGTAAAGGAAAGGGTTACGTTCCTCGAACTTACCGTGAATACCGAAACCAAAGTGTATGTAAAGGAAAGGGTTACGTTCCTCGAACTTACCGCGAATACCGAAACCAAAGTGTATGTAAAGGAAAGGGTTACGTTCCTCGCACTTACCGCGAATACCGAAACCATAGTGTATGTAAAGGAAAGGGTTACGTTCCTCGAACTTACCGCGAATACCGAAACCATAGTGTATGTAAAGGAAAGGGTTACGTTCCTCGAACTTACCGCGAATACCGAAACCATAGTGTATGTAAAGGAAAGGGTTACGTTCCTCGAACTTACCGCGAATACCGAAACCAAAGTGTATGTAAAGGAAAGGGTTACGTTCCTCGAACTTACCGCGAATACCGAAACCATAGTGTATGTAAAGGAAAGGGTTACGTTCCTCGAACTTACCGCGAATACCGAAACCATAGTGTATGTAAAGGAAAGGGTTACGTTCCTCGAACTTACCGCGAATACCGAAACCAAAGTGTATGTAAAGGAAAGGGTTACGTTCCTCGAACTTACCGCGAATACCGAAACCATAGTGTATGTAAAGGAAAGGGTTACGTTCCTCGAACTTACCGCGAATACCGAAACCAAAGTGTATGTAAAGGAAAGGGTTACGTTCCTCGAACTTACCGCGAATACCGAAACCATAGTGTTTGTAAAGGAAAGGGTTACGTTCCTCGAACTTACCGCGAATACCGAAACCATAGTGTATGTAAAGGAAAGGGTTACGTTCCTCGAACTAACCGCGAATACCGAAACCATAGTGTATGTAAAGGAAAGGGTTACGTTCCTCGAACTTACCGCGAATACCGAAACCATAGTGTATGTAAAGGAAAGGGTTACGTTCCTCGAACTTACCGCGAATACCGAAACCAAAGTGTATGTAAAGGAAAGGGTTACGTTCCTCGAACTTACCGCGAATACCGAAACCATAGTGTTTGTAAAGGAAAGGGTTACGTTCCTCGAACTTACCGCGAATACCGAAACCATAGTGTTTGTAAAGGAAAGGGTTACGTTCCTCGAACTTACCGCGAATACCGAAACCATAGTGTATGTAAAGGAAAGGGTTACGTTCCTCGAACTTACCGCGAATACCGAAACCATAGTGTATGTAAAGGAAAGGGTTACGCTCCTCGAACTTACCGCGAATACCGAAACCATAGTGTATGTAAAGGAAAGGGTTACGTTCCTCGAACTTACCGCGAATACCGAAACCATAGTGTATGTAAAGGAAAGGGTTACGTTCCATATAAAAAAATGGTGACATTAGTTATAACTATACTGTACACTTATAACACAGTATGGTATACCTACGTACTACACAATTAAATACATAATTCTATTAAATATGCGCGCCAGGCACAAGTATTATTTATTGTTAAACATTATCCACTACATTTTTAAACACCTAATTTTACGTAAATCGTTTTTTGAACATTATAAATTTGATTTTTTTAAAACTTGTTATTTTACTTTTAACGCGTTTGTTTCTACTTCTTTACGCATCTCTTCATATAGCGATAGTGCTTCTTCCAGCTCTCGATTAAATTTTAATGTCCATTCTAAAGAGGGATCATTTCAGTAACTGCTGCAAGTGTGCCCATAAACATAAATTTTCACCGACAGATTCTAATGTCAATTTCGGCGAAACATTTCTTCGTCTACGTTATCCGAGATAGACACAGGTTCGGTAAATGGTTATTTCACCTATTTTTCCATCAAATATTGGTTCGCAGATTCCAACGATTGTTTCAATTCTTCACCGTAAATTACATGTGATATTGTGACGTCAGTCCGCTAGCACTACAGCACAGTAGAACAGTCAAACGATCCTTTGCAACTTTAAACCCCTATCAGATTTCTCCTCCTTAGATAAGAAGGTTTCGGAAGTTATTCTTTTCCAAAACAACCCCGCCTCATCCTTATAAATAAGAAATTATACTGTACACTACTATGTCCTATTTTTTGAGTAGCAGGCCTAGTAGTGTACAGTATAACAGATGTTTGGAGAATAATCTGATTTCTTTGTGATAAATAGGTACAGTGCTGTACAAAATAAATAACACGAGAACACAGCATCCTACAACCTACAGTAAATACACCATCATTCATGTCTTTTTTTTAATACGATACATATTAGCGGGATGTCCTATAACATGTTGCTTTCGTCGACAACGAATAGCAAATCCGCAAACAGCGAGGGACTACTGTACAATATTAGCGCTGTTTCCAAAGTACTTTGGTTCCTAGAACACTTAAATACAAAACCGTTGAGAAAGAATTTTATAATAAAAACGCCTTCCGAAGTATCGCCACAAGTCCTTAGGCTCACAACTAAATAAAACATTTTATTACTTACGTATTATACGGAGGACACTATTATATAGCGCGTTGTGGTGGTTAGGTTAGGTTAGGTTAGGTTATCATAAATATGTTACTTTTTATAATTGCCGTTCCGGGTTCAATATGTTTTCTAATTTCAGAGGTCAAGTTTTTGCATCACGGTTCGCATTTTTGACTAGAAACCACTGCTCTGTTGCGCGGTAAAAACCACCGAATATCAATTTTGCGCCAACACTCTCCCGGCGTTACTTTTCCTCTTACCTGTACGATTTTCCGAAAGTAAGGCACATCGGGTATCGCCCGATCATAATTTAACAGGAAAAGTAATAGTAATATATTTATCATAACCTAACCTAGCCTAACCTAACCTAACCTAGCCACCTCAAAGCGTTGTTTAACAGTGGCATACGTTTAATACGTAAGTACCAACATTTTATTGCATTTTTGCAATATTTTTAGATTTTGAATATTTTAATGTTGATCCGAAACTTACTCTGACCCCGCGCCCACTCTTTCTGCGTAAAAGAACACAATATATTTTGATGTAAAACCAAGGTATAATTTTTAATGTGAAAGTTTACTTTATACTGAGAAACGCCAGCGTTATGGAAGTTCTACTAAAGTCATAAAAGATATAATTCGAGTTGAAAGTTCAGTAGATCCTAGGAATCCCAGGGGAGCTTTCGGCCATTCGCTACTGCTGCGCAATTTAACGCGAAAATAAATCTCAATTTTATAAAAGTAAGTCTTGTTCTCAAATCTCTCGTTACATATTACCGACTTTGGCTTAACGTCGCAAATTCTATTTAGCGTAGATTTACATGCTTAATTTTACGTCTTAATATTTGCATTACAATTCTCCCTTCAGGATTATACCCGTGAGTTGTTAAAGGACCAAAAAATAACCTTTAACATCACAATGCTGTTACATACAATCATGTAAAATAATAGCCTACGTTAGTTCCCATTGTTGTAAATAGACTATTCGTGAAATATAGTTGTTTTTACAACGAACTACATTATTCCGTATTCCAATGTTGGCGATAATACCAGCATCGTCTAGAAACATTTTTTAACTTAAGTTGGTTGTAAGTAACTTTACTTCACAGATTAAATAACAACTAATTATTTAGTAGCTATTTAATCATAAGTAATGACATAGAAAAAAAATTTTCGAGGTCCCGCTGCGCAACACACATACACAAACGTCCTGACTAGTTTGAATATTCTCATTATAGTAATACACTAGCCTTTATAGAAAATTTTGAAATATACAAACTTCACATATTACAAAAACAACATATCTTGAGTAACCACAGAGCCTTTCCCAGTATATAATAGGCAACCCGCCTATCCCAACCCCTGCAACCTTGAGCGATTGCCGCCAGTAGTAGGTTAGGTTCGTCAATGAGAATACGGTATCGAAACGGATTAATACTAATATCTTTAATATTTTCTCTGAGTAATAATTAAAATTATCAAGTAATATTATTAATATTATTCTCTAAGTTAATTAAACTCTGTAATATTTTTCTCTGAGTAATAAACAAAACTTATGTTTTATTTTGTAATTATGTGTCACATCATTGCACTTGAATTCTTTTATTTTTGAGTTTCAATTTATCTTTATATACATCTTATATATCTAACCCTTTGTGTTTGTTCATTTTTATTCTTTTATAATTTAAAAAAATCATTTTCATTTCATGTATACTTGGGAAATTATATTTTGCCTAGTTAAATAGGGCAAACACCTCCTATACTCAGTGGGATTGAACCATCGATCCCGTTGTCAGAGTGACTCAACTAATCTCATGGAAACCTTCAAGACCTAACCTTAAATAATTTCAAGTTTTCTCTTTCTAGTGTCTTTAATTTTTTGATAACTCTCAGAATGCTATGAGAAGCCTATTTTTTTAAATAATGGTTTAAAAAGACGTTCACTATTACTTTCACAATTTCATAATTTCAAAATTAATTAAACGCTTGATGTGAAATCGGGACAATAGAAATATTATGGCATCGCCAATAGTCTAGACAAGAAATAGCGTTACTGTAGATCTGACGTTATCAGAATTTTCATTAAGATACTGTCCCAATTTAAATTTAACCTTAAAAAATTTACTGACAACCTTTAGGGATGTCAAGTTTAAACATTTATTGACTGAGGTAAAGAAATTTAAAATTTGTTATAAATTATTCATTTGAAGTTTTTATATATACAGAAAATATGTATTGACTGTGCATACTTACAAATGCACTTCTCAGCGTTGATGTTCTTGATGTTCGAGATGCAGTAGAACCTCTCTGATTCATCACGTTCGGGACCGAGGGGGAAAGCATTCGAGAGAAAACTAATTACGGAAGTAATGTTTTAATGAACAATAAGTTTAATGAATATGTAATGTTTGAAATTGACATGTAATTGTGGCTATACAACTATTTTTGTTGTAAGCTTAGCTTAACACAAATAAATGCACAAATTAACCATTTATTAACTCATACGCGTTTCAATAACAAAGTCATCATCATCAGTGAGTGTTGCTAGTACAAACTTTAACTTACAACTAAGTTATTTGTTATAAGTTAAAGTTTGTAGTAGTAACAATCACTGATGATGATGACTTTATCATTGAAACGCGCATAAGTCAATAAATGATTAATTTGTAATTTCCGTGTATGTCTTTTATTATTTAATCATTTTAACAATAGTTTATGACTATCCGAACTTTAAATTTTGTAAATTTGTGAAAACGTACTGAGACAGAACGTTTTCGATCGCTATGTGGCGATCTTCATCAGTGCCTTCTGCTTGGAGATGTCGGGTCAAGCGGTGACGGTTTTAAAGGCAGGTCTTCGACAATATCAAAGAGTATGTGTGATTTGTATTGTGTTTGTTCGTTTAATATGTTTGTACTTTGTGTTTTTGTGTGTCTGTAAATTTATTATGTCTTTTATTATGTAATTTTGGGTAAACATATCACACAAATAAGTAAATATGTATGTAACGGAATTAATTAAAGTTGTACTCACAAGATTTATTTCGGCCGAAAAACTCAAAAACACTATCTCACAACTATAAAAACTCAAGTAGCCTGGAGTATAGTTCGTAATTACAAATATAGTAAGTTACTCTATTTTTATAAAAGACACAAACAAAACATATTACACTAAAATGTAACAATAATACTAGCAACAAAAATACGGTATATTAAATCTATTTACGTTATAGCTTTTTTTAAACGTTTATTCTTTTCTTTTGTGCTAAATAATTCTTGTCTTTTTAAATTGAAAGATGGCGAATTTATCTTAATACTATCAATTCATCAGTTCTGCTTCTTTTTGTCTTTAATAACAAGCAATGCATTTCGTTAACATCTCCTCTACTTCTCTATACGTCACTTCATTTTCCTGGCAAATGCATTGAGAGATTTCCTCAGTAATAGACTCATGTCTGGTATTGGCCTAATCTGATGACGGCTATACTACGTGACGGTTCAGTCGATCTTTGCTATTACTGTGACGAAGTACAGAAGACGAATTAAAGAGTGACGAATTAGAGAGGTTCTATTGTACTAATATTTTCCTGGCAAATGCATTGAGAGATTTCCTCAGTAATAGACTCATGTCTGGTATCGGCCTAATCTGATGACGGTTATACTACGTGACGGTTCAGTCGATCTTTGCTATTACTGTGACGAAGTACAGAAGACGAATTAAAGAGTGACGAATTAGAGAGGTTCTATTGTACTAATATTTTCCTGGCAAATGCATTGAGAGATTTCCTCAGTAATAGACTCATGTCTGGTATCGGCCTAATCTGATGACGGTTATACTACGTGACGGTTCAGTCGATCTTTGCTATTACTGTGACGAAGTACAGAAGACGAATTAAAGAGTGACGAATTAGAGAGGTTCTATTGTACTAATATTTTCCTGGCAAATGCATTGAGAGATTTCCTCAGTAATAGACTCATGTCTGGTATCGGCCTAATCTGATGACGGTTATACTACGTGACGGTTCAGTCGATCTTTGCTATTACTGTGACGAAGTACAGAAGACGAATTAAAGAGTGACGAATTAGAGAGGTTCTATTGTACTAATATTTTTCTGGCAAATGCATTGAGAGATTTCCTCAGTAATAGACTCATGTCTGGTATCGGCCTAATCTGATGACGGTTATACTACGTGACGGTTCAGTCGATCTTTGCTATTACTGTGACGAAGTACAGAAGACGAATTAAAGAGTGACGAATTAGAGAGGTTCTATTGTACTAATATTTTCCTGGCAAATGCATTGAGAGATTTCCTCAGTAATAGACTCATGTCTGGTATTGGCCTAATCTGATGACGGCTATACTACGTGACGGTGCAGTCGATCTTTGCTACTGTGACGAAGTACAGAAAACGAATTAAAGAGTGACGAATTAGAGAGGTTCTATTGTACTAATATTTTCCTGGCAAATGCATTGAGAAATTTCCTCAGTAATAGACTCATGTCTGGTATCGGCCTAATCTGATGACGGTTATACTACGTGACGGTTCAGTCGATCTTTGCTATTACTGTGACGAAGTACAGAAGACGAATTAAAGAGTGACGAATTAGAGAGGTTCTATTGTACTAATATTTTCCTGGCAAATGCATTGAGAGATTTCCTCAGTAATAGACTCATGTCTGGTATCGGCCTAATCTGATGACGGTTATACTACGTTACGGTTCAGTCGATCTTTGCTATTACTGTGACGAAGTACAGAAGACGAATTAAAGAGTGACGAATTAGAGAGGTTCTATTGTACTAATATTTTCCTGGCAAATGCATTGAGAGATTTCCTCAGTAATAGACTCATGTCTGGTATCGGCCTAATCTGATGACGGTTATACTACGTGACGGTTCAGTCGATCTTTGCTATTACTGTGACAAATTACAGAAAACGAATTAAAGAGTGACGAATTAGAGAGGTTCTATTGTACTAATTTTTTCTGGCAAATGCATTGAGAGATTTCCTCAGTAATAGCCTCATGTCTGGTATTGGCCTAATCTGATGCCGGCTATACTACGTGAACGTGCAGTCGATCTTTGCTATTACTGTGACGATAAACAGAAGACGAATTAAAGAGTGACGAATTAGAGGTTCTACTGTACTAATATTTTCATGGCAAATGCATTGAGAGATTTCCTCAGTAATAGACTCATGTCTGGTATCGGCCTAATCTGATGACGGCTATACTACGTGACGGTTCAGTCGATCTTTGCTATTACTGTGACGAAGTACAGAAGACGAATTAAAGAGTGACGAATTAGAGAGGTTCTATTGTACTAATATTTTCCTGGCAAATGCATTGAGAGATTTCCTCAGTAATAGACTCATGTCTGGTATTGGCCTAATCTGATGACGGCTATACTACGTGACGGTGCAGTCAATCTTTGCTATTACTGTGACAAATTACAGAAAACGAATTAAAGAGTGACGAATTAGAGAGGTTCTATTGTACTAATATTTTCCTGGCAAATGCATTGAGAGATTTCCTCAGTAATAGACTCATGTCTGGTATCGGCCTAATCTGATGACGGCTATACTACGTGAGGTTCAGTCGATCTTTGCTATTACTGTGACGAAGTACAGAAGACGAATTAAAGAGTGACGAATTAGAGAGGTTCTATTGTACTAATATTTTCCTGGCAAATGCATTGAGAGATTTCCTCAGCAATAGACTCATCTCTGGTATCGACCTAATCTGATGACGGTTATACTACGTGACGGTTCAGTCGATCTTTGCTATTACTGTGACAAAGTACAGAAGACGAATTAAAGAGTGACGAATTAGAGAGGTTCTATTGTACTAATATTTTCCTGGCAAATGCATTGAGAGATTTCCTCAGTAATAGACTCATGTCTGGTATTGGCCTAATCTGATGACGGCTATACTACGTGACGGTTCAGTCGATCTTTGCTATTACTGTGACAAATTACAGAAGACGATTTAAAGAGTGACGAATTAGAGAGGTTCTATTGTACTAATATTTTTCTGGCAAATGCATTGAGAGGTTTCCTCAGTAATAAACCCATGTCTGGTATCGGCCTAATCTGATGACGGTTATACTACGAGACGGTGCAGTCGATCTTTGCTATTACTGTGACGAATTACATAAGACGAATTAAAGAGTGACGAATTAGAGAGGTTCTATTGTACTAATATTTTCCTGGCAAATGCATTGAGAGATTTCCTCAGTAATAGCCTCATGTCTGGTATTGGCCTAATCTGATGCCGGCTATACTACGTGAACGTGCAGTCGATCTTTGCTATTACTGTGACGATAAACAGAAGACGAATTAAAGAATGACGAATTAGAGAGGTTCTACTGTACTAAGATAGTCATTGGTCAAAATTGTTAATAAATTACAACATATAGAAGGAACTTATAACTACTCCACATAAAGAAAATAGGAAAATGGCATAGGCTATAACAGAAATTATTTTTCCAGATAAAACAGACATTTAAATCTCAATACTCTATATTATAAAAACTGCTTAGCTTCTTTAAAAATATTTGGTCGTGTTACTTGGGGAGCACCGTCAGAAGTAGAAACTTTTATCCACGTCTACAGAAATTTTGAATTGGGAAACATATTTAATTTTGTGTAGTGAGAAATTACCTAAATATTTGTTATAGTATAAACAATAATACATTTTGTATGTATTTAAATTCAAATAGTTCAATCCAAAATTTGAACTACAAATGACAAATTAAACTATTAGGGATCCTCTCTCTCTCTCTCTCTCTCTATATATATATATATATATATATATATATATATATATATATATATATATATATATATAAAACAACTCAGGTTATTCAAATACAAGAATTATTTATTAATTTATATTCAAAGCTTTTCGTTGATAAAGAGTACCAACATCATCAGGAATGAATAATACAATAATGCATTATTGAAACAGAAAACATATTTTGTGTATATATATATATATATATATATATATATATATATATATATATATATATGTATATATATATATATATATATATATATATATATATATTCTTCCAATCGTTAATAAAATACTTTTTATTCATACACTTAAGTTCAAATATATTTTTTTTCAAACTTGTTGTGAATAACACTTGATGGTAATACAGATTTTCAAATATAAATTCATTAATTAAATTGTATTAATAAATTTTAATAATTCATTTCTCTTTCTATTTGATTACTTAGCATTGTGCTTTTGGCATATTACACATATTTTTAATTACTATAATTATTTGATCAAAGATATATAAGATTTATTTAAAGATTTATTTTAAAACAATATTTTTCTTTGTTCACCTAAGTAAGAATTGACTTGAAAACTCTTTTTTTATATTACTAGTTATATCTTTATTTGAGGAATGCATTAATTAAAGACTAATATCTATTGTAGATATTAATACTAGAAATCTGTTTAACAAATTCAAATGAAACCAGATCTTAGAAAGTATCAGACAAGTCTAAGAACGTTTTCATTTCAGAAATTGGAATAAAAATACATAACTTATTATTATCGTTATATTGAATTATTTGTATTGAGATTTATCTCAATGGATGTATTAAAAACATCTATATATTTATTAAGATATCTAAACTATTTAATAATAACATTTTTCCTTAGCAATGTTCAATAAATAATGTAATATAATCTTTTGTGTTAAAACAGTGTTTTACAACATAAGGTATAAGATAAAATCAGCTGATACATGAAACCACATATTCACATTTAATTCACTTTGAGGTGTAATCGACGGAAATTATGTGTTTATGTACATCCAGTACGTTTTTGAAGGCGTCGCCTTAGACATTTTAACTTAAAAATCTTTTCCAAATTTAATGCAATGTAGAAGTAGCTCATAATTTCTGACAATTATTTGTAAGGAATGACTTTTACCTTAACTTTAACATTAAATAATTCACTACTTTTGCACAAATTTTGTGCATTTATAAACAAATATCCAAAACAACCGTTCAGAGACGTCTGGTTTTTGTTGTCTCTGAGGATGGTTGTTTGGCACCCGAAACGTGACCAATTTTATTGAAAAACTATTTTATTTAGTTAGTAATTGTTTGTATTATTTATTACTATACTGTCATACTGCCATCTATTTCCTCTACAAAACAGATTTTGTGACAGATATTTCACTAAGGCCTAAAATGAGTAATTAAAAGGAAAGGGTTGGCCTTGCAACAAACATGTCGCCTGTCCAGCATTGTAACATTTTCGTACAACCACTTGCAGTACAAATGGATGTTTCAACCAGTTTTATAGCTAATCCTTCCTGGAAGGGGGCGGACTACCCTTTAATCAGACCAATCAATTACTGTTAGTTAACTACACTATTGTTTTGTTTGATCAAACTTGACAGTGCGTTATTGACTGTCGGCTTAGAACTACCTGCAAATACAGGGCGTATCATTATCGCTGTTTAATTTGACTTTGTATTTTAAAATGTACTGATCGAACGTAACTGTATATCGATTAAAAGTTTATAATATATACAGCTACAAATTTATACACACAATAACACAAATACACAATTTATATACACATAGTATAATAACCGAACAAATAAAATAAAAATATAATAATAAGTTATAAAACTTAATAGACAAAATTAACCCCAAGACAAACTAAAATCTTCACACGGTGCAGTAGAACCGAAAAGAGATCGGTACTGTTATGTCACGTGACAATGGAAATCCCACACACCTGGCAACTACAAGAAGCCGTTTGTTAGTCTCGGATTAAGCTCGAAAATGAGAACACGTAATAAAGTTCTCGAAAGTTGACTAAATTCCAAGTAAGATTCTAACTACGTACATTATGTTGTAAGTAAGATATATATATTTAAATCACAAAATGTTGTTCAATAAAACTGCTTTGATAAATCTATACCCTACTTATATATCCTCATAACATTCAGTTATAAAATGTTTATTTCTCCTAAGGCAAGTTTTAATACTACTAAAATAATTCTTCCTTAAAAAATATTTAAAGCCCTTAAATCGGTTATTTACGTGCTATTTATTTACTGGTCGACGTTTGTTGTGTTTAACGTTTTGCCTCGTTCTTTTTAACCATAAATACACCTTGATTTCCAAAATACGTTTCCATTGAGTATTATTCGTGTTTTACAGTTACAATAAGAATAGGCCACTAAATAGGAATGCATTTGCAGTAGTGAAGTAGCTAGACGTTATCAGGAGGTAGCAGGAGGAACAGGGTGTTACTGGGTGGAGTTTATACCTTCAGGAATATAATATAGCTTCACCTAATCAATGTGCGCCCAGAGGAAAGGTGCGGAGCTGGGATGGAAACGTAGACCATGGAATAATTAAACTCAGGCTGTGGGTAAACAGAAGCAATAGAGGAAGGCCATATACACAACGGAGTGACGGTATTAAAGGAGTACGGCCTAATAAGGATTAATATAACGCAAGAAAATCATATATGGGAAATGAAGGTGACCAAATTAAACTCTTGAGTTTTGTAGTCCATTACGTTCGGTGAAACTTAATTATTCACTTTAACATTTTAATTAATCATGTTAAAGTGACCAAACTAAAGGTAGTACAAAAAGAAGGCAGAGAGATTTGGTTAAACACAGAAAGTTTGGGTTCGATTCCCGGCAGCGTTAAATAATTTGTGTGCTTTTTCAGACTCCAAGTTGATTTAACATATGAAAATGAATAAATACCTAGAGTTCAGATGTAGGGTAAGAAAGAGTGATGGAAGCGTAGGGCTGGCAGCCTTGTTGCAGAGAACAGGTCCACTAAGATTAGAGCGTTCTTATCGAATGGTCTCTGAATCAGCGGCTCTAGTGGCGGCAGGCACTACTGACCTGCTAGCCCTTGAGAAGAAAATTGTAGCGCAGCGCCGAAACCATATGAACGATCGGGACAACAAAAGTGAATCTAGAAGATTGAATATCCCCGAGTGGCAAGAAAGATGGTCTGCGGAACCCACCGGAAGATGGACAGTCAGGCTAATCAAAAATCTAACCAGATCCACAGACAGGAGGCATGGGATGTAAGCGTCTACACACACAGTTCCTTACAGGCAACGGTTGCTTCTAGTCCTATTTATATAAAATGAGGAAAGTAGACAACCCGAACTGCTCTCACTGTGTCGACGGATCACCCGACAACTCTGAACATATCTTCTCTGTGTGCAGAAGGTGGCAAGTAGAGGTCTCAGGGTAGACTTGACGGTGCGTAAATGCATTCCAACCTTTACAGCAAAAAAAAACTACACTTAAGGGTTGAAGGAATATATTGTGTGCCTTTTATTTATTGCACCTCATTACAGGTTGAACTGCCCACACCGTTGAGTTCCTACACTATAATCTAATACAAGCGGTTAGTCCTGGAATCAGTTAATGTGTTTCTGAACAAATCACAGATTCGACTCATTAGTTTAATGAACGGAGTAAAGGTCTCATTTGTTTTGTAGCTGCGTTAACGTTCGCACCAGATCCTTTCCTCGCCTTCAATTCTTTCTTCAGTAACAACATTAATACGCTATGTAACCTTGTCAATCTGACAGTCAATGCGTAATGAAACCTTTTCAAAGTAACTGTCAATACGTAATGTAACCTTGTCAATCTGACAGACAATACGTAATGATACCTTGCCAAAGTAACTGTCAATACGTAATGTAACCTTGTCAATCTAACAGTCAATACGTAATGTAACCTTGCCAAAGTAACAGTCAATGCGTAATGTAACCTTGTCAATCTAATAGTCAATACCTTATATTATTGAAATGATTTTATTTTTCTTAAAATGCCTTAACTGTGTTAAAGTTTGTTAATGGATTTATATTTATGAACAAATATATACATTTTAATTAACGAATTAAATATATTTTAGTTTTATTTTCGTTAAGAGAATTCAAATAATATTTTTCATTGAAGAAGTGATTTTATATAAGTCAATGACTTGATTGTTATCAATCAAACGTTTTTTTTTTTTTTGAGTGAATAGTTATATTACTTGATTATACACAATAATACATCATAATACCGTATTACCTAAATATTTCGAGTTTGTTTTGTCGAGTAAATTACTGTTGAAAGCCAGAATTTATTTTTAATATAAACACAAGCCTTAGTTTTATATTTACCCTTGAATTAAAAACAGTATTGATTACTGTGTTTTATGCAACCAACTGGCTTCCTCAAGGCATTTAAGGAACATCAAAGCAATTAGGGAACAAAAACAAGGCGATTGAATGATAAGAAGATACCTGAACAATAACAAAGCAATTAGGGAACAAAAACAAGGCGATTGAATGATAAGAAGATACCTGAACAATAACAAAGCAATTAGGGAACAAAAACAAGGCGATTGAATGATAAGAAGATACCTGAACAATAACAAAGCAATTAGGGAACAAAAACAAGGCGATTGAATGATAAGAAGATACCTGAACAATAACAAAGCAATTAGGGAACAAAAACAAGGCGATTGAATGATAAGAAGATACCTGAACAATAACAAAGCAATTAGGGAACAAAAACAAGGCGATTGAATGATAAGAAGATACCTGAACAATAACAAAGCAATTAGGGAACAAAAACAAGGCGATTGAATGATAAGAAGATACCTGAACAATAACAAAGCAATTAGGGAACAAAAACAAGGCGATTGAATGATAAGAAGATACCTGAACAATAACAAAGCAATTAGGGAACAAAAACAAGGCGATTGAATGATAAGAAGATACCTGAACAATAACAAAGCAATTGAGTAACAATAACAAGGCTATTGGGAAACAACAACAAGAAAATTGGGAAACAAGGCAATTGAACAACTACAAGCCGATTGAAAAACAACTTTGCAGTTGAACGAAAACATTGCAATTGAACAACAACCACAAAGCAATTGAACAACAAGCCAAATGAACAACAAGAAGGCAATTGAACAACAACTTTGTAATTCAAAACTGTAGAAATATCCTTCTAAATGCTGGTTATTAGGTTTTTAACAATTCGTAACTGAAGAATGGAAAATACCGCAAGTTAGATGCTCAGCTAAGAAGGTAAGACCTTGCCTTTACATCTGTGCTAAGATAGAGAGCGACCTCACACTGGGGCGAAGCGTAAGGAAGGCAAATTTGGGATGCAGAAGAGAAAGATTCTGTGCTTAGATATTGTTTATACTTTACACGTAATAAAACTTCTCGTCCTACTTTTATTTGAGTTTATAAATACATTTTCAAAATCTTTTACATAAGATTTTCATACTATTTTGAAAAAATATTGGTTTTCATAAAATATATGGGTTTTTGTTTCGTAATTCAACCTTATCTAAACCTATTTATATAGATTCACTTATATTTCCTAGGAATAATACTCTTGTATAAGCTTTAACTGGCCAAACTCTAGGGTAACTTGGAAACCTGTTCAACTTGTCGTTTGTCACTGCCACTTTGATATCTGAGTGCAGCCGGCGAGATATAACATTTGCTATTTCAGTACAGCGACTTGGTAATTAATGATGACTTTAGATGTAGAAAATGCCTAAGAAACTTTTTATAACCAGTGGTTAAAATCTTGTATAGTTTAAGGCAAATAACCATAGTTTATGTACGATTCATTCCTTGCTCATTTTTATGGCATTCGTTGCTTCAGATGACCTTAGTTTATGTACGATTCACTCATTGCTCATTTATATGGAAATCGTTGTTCAGATGACCATAGTTTGTGTACGATTCACTCATTGCTCATTTTTATGGATTTTGTTGCATTTAATAAAATTATTAACAACATATAGCCTAGTTTATTAAATTTTAAAGTTTACAAAATAACATTTTTATATTTATTTTTAAAATTTTCTAAAACTCGGTTTCAATAAATTCTGAAAATACAAAATTGTTAGAATTTTTAAGTCGAAATGTCGTAGCAATGTAAATATGTTACAATTAGGGATGGGCCTAATTGTACCTATAATAGCATCCCTAACTACCTTTTCTTTGCGTTTTGTTTCGACATGTATGAAGTGGTGGCGGTCAGAGGGACGGGGGGGGGGGAGAGAGCAGAGCGAGAAGAGAGGTGAAAAACAGACCAAAAAGCATCCGATCCTCTATAATGTTGCGTCATAAATAATAATAATATTTTCGTGATCTCAAATAGACATTTGCTTTAATCCTTTAATCAAAGCAACTAATACTTGAATAGGAGATAGTTGATAATTAATTATTTTTCCTATAAATTACACCACCCACGTATTTTAACAGTTAAAAAACCAAGAATCGGAATCGACACTAATCAATGGAGAATCGAGTACCGACGATTACTCGATACCATTAGAATTGAGATTCCTGGAATCGAGAATCGGAGTCGGACCATCCCCAGTTGTAATGTAAAAAAGTCACTTAAATTTCCTTTTAAAATATATTAAACCCAATAACAATATAATCTTTACTAATAAATAAACGTCTAATATCTAGTCATTATGGTGTTCCAATTTTGATGGAACAATGAGTCAAGCACAATGTCCGACAGCTTGCTCAGACCTCCAGTCCGATGCTTGCTCTTCAAACTGAGATAGCTAATGCTGCAAGAATACCCCCACCCTAGATGTATGATTACACATAAAATATAACACAAAGAATATCGGTTGAATACCTTAAAACAACTGGGCTCTAGAAGGGCGTAGTAAAACCATCTCCCCCACAACTCATAAACACGTCTAAACACTCCCATTTAATCTACTTACTTATATTTATCTTCTTTTGTTTATATAATTGTAGACACTTTTGCGGTCATAGCACATTTGTTTTAATCGTATAATAAGTAGTATTTATAGTAAAAAATATAATGCTACTTCACAAAATAAGCCACTGTAAAAACAAGCACAGCACTTCTACAACAACTGTTATTTACTTATAACATTCTAAAGCTTAAGTTAAATTTAAACCTAAAACGGGAAACATTACCTTAGACAATTGGCCAAGGTCTGTCCTGACCTTCCAGGACGTACAACAGGTTATATTTCATAAAAGCCTGCAAAATGTTGCTGAAACGGATTTTTATACTTTTGAATACAACAGGTCTGTGGATTCGGCTCCTTAATGTAGACCAACCCGCAACACCTACTCGCTAAGTAACCTGCATTGTAGAACGTATTATAATGTAATGTTACACGCGTTTTAAATTACAGTAGTTTAAATTTCGTATTCAATTGTAATCTTATAAATAAATAAAGAATGTCATTACTTTACTAATAGTTTATGTCGAAATTAAATCATTTTAAAAATGTGCACTACAAAATTACAGAATTTGTTTGACTAATACAATAGAAAAAGCTTTCGATATTTTACTAGACAATGTCGGAAAGACAAATTATCCGTTATTTGTTGGTCAGAGACACCTTAATGTTAGGGAAATGTGAGGTGGCGACATCAATAAGTTCACAACAAAGCTCGGCTGTTAACGAATGCGACAGTAAAATGGTTTGTAATTATGACTTGTCCAGGGGGTGTCATCAATCCGGCCGAGCGTCCCACAAAAGCTTTATAGTTCTCGCCGGCGAGTCCTTTCAGCCCCCATTAAATTGCTTCTCATTTTCGTTTCAGAATGAATTTCCATTCGTTGTAAAACTCTGTATTGTATTGGTGCTATCGTCGAAAGCCGTCCCTCCGACTTAGCTCAGTACAATGAAGCCCTTGTCGGCGATCACTCGTTTCGGCTGTTGTTTCGGGACGTTATCAGTTTCCTACGATGGCCAAAGAAATTCCTATTTCGAAACTTCGTACTTTTCAAAATGCATAACACTTGTATTTCTATCGGCATCAGCATACAAGCTGTATATAATATTTTCGCCGGAATTTTTCAACGCTAGCTCGTTCGATTCTATTTCCCAACAAGTGCTCATCACCTACAAGCTGTTTAGCGTCAACCTGGTCCTCCTGGTTGAGCCGTTGCTGAAGGTCTTGTCGAACCTGGTGTGTTTATCTCACTTCCTCGTTGCGGGAGACGCCACACTTCTCAACAAATGCGTTATCCTTTGTGGGGACAACATAAAACGGAGCTTTGCCAATGTTATTGTAAAATACTCTTGTCTTATATTTGTTATACTGAAAGTATCATCTAAAGCAATGACATACCTGCTTATATCGAGGTAATGTATGTTTTAAAGCCATGCAACTGTCATTATTAAATACGATCAAGTGGAATAAGTACCATATGCCCCAAACAAACAGTACTGAAACTGAACCAGCCTTCTCGATCACTGTGCCTACATTTGATTGTTGCCGCGTACCCGTCTTGACGTATTCCATTTGATGTTAGTTTTTGCTGACATGGTGCTAACTACTGTGAGAAAACTTCTATTGTAGGGCATTATTTCCGTCCTTTGGAATTGGACGTGCGGGTGGGGGGAGTTTGTCACACACTGCATTACGTTTTGAGGAATAATTTCTCGCTTAGTAACGCTGTGACTATTAGTGTTGTTGAAAAATGTCGAAATTCGGGTAGTGCTTGAACAAAGCTTTCAACAATAGGAAAATTATAACCATGTGTATAACGAGTAGGAAACTACCCCCCTCACCAAAACAATGCAAAGCCTTCAAGAACAGTGCGAGTGTTGCCTCAAATTGAACGTAGGTCAGATAGAACATGTTTACACGCGAGTATAATCTATTTAGCTCCGTTTTACTTGTATGTGTCTTTTAGAACTATGTAAATAAAATAAAATTAAATCAAATAAAACTGTTCAAGTGTTTCAGTACTGTTTCTTTTGGCGCTTATGGTATTTATCACAAATTTGTAAACTCATAAGGTAGCCTACATATTCTGTTTATTAAGAAGTGGATTTTATAGGGTCAAACATTTAATGATTTCATTAATCGCTGCTTTTAGGATGGATGATAATAGCACAAGGACCTACTACACCGTCCAACAGCTTCTCCTAGATCTGATGGAAGTCGGGCCGATTTCAGTGGAAGTGCTATTCTTCGTCCTACTTTACCAGGTCCAAGAAAGTGTGTCTTGTCTTCTTGGCGAGCTAAAAAAACTTGGCAAACGGGACAACCTGAAAACAATCTCTTTACCTTGTGTCGAAGAAGTATTTAGATTCGAGAACTCCAAAGCTGGGGGAACGTTAGGAGATCTGCGTCGCCTACGAAGCCAACACGAGCAACTCATCGAATTCGCTGACAGTGTTGTCTCCAGGTTCCAAATAGACCTGCTGTTCTCGTTGTCATCCTTATTCTACTCCTGCGTCTTGTTCACGTACGGGATGGTCTTCAACTTACAGAACGTGCTTAAATCCGACGACGTTTTACTGTTTGTAGCTATGAACGCCAGTGAGGCTTTCTATAATATCCTTCGAGTGTGGTTTATTTGCTACGGGCCTACGTTGTTCCACGCCCAGGTAAGGCACTTGCTTGTGTGGTGTATTTGCTACGGGCCTACGTTGTTCCACGCCTAGGTAAGGCTCTTGCTTGTGTGGTGTATTTGCTATGGGCCTACGTTGCCCCACGCCCAGGTAAGCCACTTGCTTCAGTAAACATATAGCCTTTAGTTTCTTACTGCATATTTTTAAGAAATTATTTAATAAGTAGCCTATATCTTGACTAACGTATTTCAAAGACAAATAGAACAAAACCAATATAAGGAACACAGTGGCAGTGTTATAATAAATATTGACAATTATCCCAATGCTACAAACATTATTCAAAAATTACATATATATCTCTTTCAATATGACCCTCTGATGAAAACGAATTATACATAAGGGTTTAATCTGGTAACTTTATGTATATTATATTAGTACTGGGATCATTGTCGATAGGTTTATTGTAAGAAGATGTTCAGCAAGTAATATAAACAAACAATTTGTATTGTCAATTCTTACTTGGGTCATCGAAGAAAATTTTTATTTTAATTACTTTTTATTAAATAATTACAAATAATATAAATAAAGTTACATAACCTATTCGTTAAAAGAGCTGTTCTACCACATAACCTATAAAATAAAAACAGTTGTTTTATGGAATCATACGTTATCACTTATTTAAGTCAAGTAGAACCGAATTAACTATGTTGAATACCTTGTCTCTATTGTTAAATGTTTTTCTCCTATATAAAACTAAAATTAACTCATTAAATTTAATTGATGAATTAATATTTGAAAAACTGTATTAACATAAAGTGTTATCTACTACAAGTTTTAAAAAATATTTTTATAGTCTAATTGATGGATGAATAAAAACTGTTTTACTAAAGATTGAAAATTTGACAGTCGTATATATAAGAAGAGTTTGAACTAATAGAGGGAATTGAAAAATGAAATAACTATATCTAAAGATAATGCCTATTTTTTAATACAAGTAAAACAAAAAAACTCTGTTAAAATAAATAATTGAAAGTTGAAGGTAATAGTTCTACAAGTATTTAAATGTCTAAGTTTTCAAACAAAGAAATAGGTCAAGTAACAGATACAATCTATAGTGGTAATAAAATGTTTGTACAAATATTCTTTGGGCTTAGCTCGTGAGGTTATGTTAAAAATAAATAAAAACATACACAAAACTCACAAATTAATCATTTATTTACTCTTACGCGTTTCAATGACAAAGTCATCATCATCAGTGAGTGTTACTACTACAAACTCTAACTTACAACAGTTTTAAGTTAGAGTTTGTAGTAGTAACACTCCCTGATGATGATGACATTGTCATTGAAATGCATATGAGTAAATCAATGATTAATTAGTGAGATTTTTGTGTATGTTTTTATTTGTTTTTAATAAAATGTTTGTAATTAATAATTCATTAGTTGTATATAGATTAAAAATAATATAATTCATAGGAAACAGAAGTTGTGTTCTGCTTTTTTATCTGGACAGTGCAAGGGTACTTGCACTCCCGCCTAACCTGCCAGTTCTTGGGAATATCGCCGCCGACGACGACTATACTAGATTTTATGATGCTCTCTTAATTTCCTTGCAAGAGAAATAATCTACTTCGTAGCAAGAACTGTACTTATTTTGTCTAAATTTTCAAATAATTTAGTTAAAAAATGTTACTCCTTAAATAATTTTCTTCTATTACTATTTATTAGTGTTTGTTTTTTATTAAACACTTAATAGTGTATATTATTTTTATTGCATTATTTTCCCTACAAAAATTACGTTATACATAAACTGCAACTTTATTTAAATTAAGTTTGCAACAAAATAAGTCCTTCGGGAAAGTTTTGTTGCCTAACTTCGCAACGACTTCAGTATATAGGAGACAGAAAATATCTTGTTTCCTACTTCGCTTTATTCCTAAATAATCACTAGGTTCTAGTTTCAGTGTTTTACTATTATTCTTAATGACCAAGCCATTTAAAAAATTTAATATATATATATATATATATATATATATATATATATATATATATATATATATATATATATATATGTAATGAGCTATTAAAAGGTGTTAAATTTATCTTTTAGATAAACAGAACATAAAAAGAACTGGACGTCTCGTTTTAGAAGCAGTGAAAACGTAATTATGATAAAAATGTAAAAAGGAAACACAAATCTGTAAATGTGAAATAATGTTATAATGAAAAATTGAAAAATTAACTGAAAACTATGGACCAAATAGGAATTACAGGGAAAAAGATACAAAATTTACATAAAAAAATGTATAAATATCGCTGTGAACACGACAAATACGCTATAAATTGTATTAAATTATATATATAATCAACAAATCTGATAGCAGTAGTTTATCAAACTAAACGTGACAGCAATGGATCTTTAATAGACAATAATGGAGCTTTAAAGAATAGAAATTTCAGGTTTAAACGAAACACATCGTAGAGAAAAACACACCTAACAGAAATGGTAAAGGTGAAAGACCTAGTATAGTTTAATATTTACAAATATACAAAACACTGATAAACTATATTAGAGTAAATAACGGAAGAATTCATGTTCAAGATAATATTATGTTTCAGAATTTTAAAATATTATTCATTGACTAAAAACAAAATATTGGCCAACATACGTGGGAAGTGGGTCAAACCTGTAGCTCGTCGTAGTAAGAGGTTGCCCTCTGGTTCAAGACGACGGTAAGCATTTTCTCTGAAGATGGAAATTATCTGAAACGCATCAACTATTAAGTATTCCACAACGCCAAATATGATAGAAAAATATCATACTCAAGGTAGTGGTAATGACCCTTGCAAAATATGTAACATATTGTATTAACAACGGTAAAAATAGTAGTAGCTAAGCACTAAGGAAGGTGACATCTTCGCCGAAACTAGTCTGTGTTATGAACTAGTGTGTTTTTATTAAAAACTAATGTTCTGTGAGATTTTGAGTTGACTGTTTTGTTTTCTTTGAATAATTCTCATAAGCTAAGCTCTAATGAAATAAATATTGTATTAACTTTATAAAAAGTAATATATAAAGAAAAAAATTCAAGTCAATTCCTACTTAGGTCAACAAAGAAAAATTTATTTTTGTTACTTTTTAACAAATATTAACAATTATTATAAATATAGGTTAAATTTATGCCACATGGAACGAAATATCTATATTGCATATTTTACCCCTATGTGAAATTTTTTCTCCCATATATAACTAAAATTAATTCATTAAATTTAATTTTGAATTATTATTTGAAAATTTTGTATTAACATTCAGTATCATCCACTATAAGTTTTAAAAAATATATATTTTAATAATAGAAGGAATTGCATTGTGAGTAAATACTTGTTTTGTTACAGCTACAGAAACTGGAGCCGTCCCTTATGAGACTATCACTTTCTTATTCTTTGGACAAACAGTCGAAAAAAGAGGTAAAGTGACGTCATGTTAAAAAGTAACATTATTTATGTTTTATTTGTTTTATTATTATTTATAATATATAATATTTTATTTTATTTCTATTTCATTTAAAAGTTATACTTAAATGGTAACTTACATCCAGCAATTTATTTGCTCCTAGCGTTTCGGTGATTATTGAAATGCTTATCAGTAAATTAATAAATTGACTGTGAGTTGGTAGAGGTTATTATTCAAATATTATCTTTTCGCATTAAGTTGGGCTAAAGTCAAGTTTCGGTGATACAAATGCAAATAGATGCAACATATTTAAACTCAGTGTCAGTTTTGTTTTAAAATGATTGCGTTTAAGACGGGAAGATATTTTACAGATGAACCAAGCTCACACATCTCTGCTGGAAGCCCAAAATACTTCACATTGTAGGTTTCGATATGCTTTTCCGATAAAATATTGACTGTACGTGATTTGACTTCTAAATCAAATGTTGGAGGTTATTAGCAACAAGGAAGGGTTCATCGCCACTGCCATTAGTATCGCTTTGAGATTTGTGTTCGGGAAAGTGAAATTGGTACATGGATTTTGGAGTCGTAAAAACAAGCCTTTTTTTAATTGTATTAAAAGGAAATTACAAAATCCATATTCCTGCAAGAGAGGCGTGGTCAGAGTGTAGACCCAAACATGGTGAAATCTGGATCATGGATGGGTCCAAGATAAAGGAAGGAGTGGGAGCAGGATTTAGTGGACCGAGACACCAAGACAGATTTTGTCATCGCCTGGAAGACTCCAACTTGTTTTCTAGGGGGAGGTGCTCGAGATCATCTATGTGCTGAGGAAGTAATAGGGTCTGGCTGGAGGGGCAAGACCATCTGGATTTGCTCGGACAGTCAGGCAGTTCTGAAGGCTTTAGGTAAGGCTAGTACCAGTTCTGGGCTGGTGGGCTGGGACTATAACATCTCTATCAAAGCTGGGTAAGTATAATTCACTCAACCTAACCTGGATTCCAGGACATTCTGGCTGGATAGAGAATGAGAGAGCTGACGCCTTAGCAAAACAAGGGTGTATAACTCAAGGACCGTTGTTGAGAACAGTGGGCATGCCAACTCCTTGGGGTGCAACAAATCCAAGATACTGTGGGGTTACTCGGGAGACTTGTGGGGCAAAGAACTACTCTCCTTAAGTAGACCTCAACTCAGAGTTACTGTAGAGCTGGTCACCAGCCATGGGAATCTGAGGCGGTTCCAATACAAAATTGGAAGATCTAGGTCCCCTGTGTGCAAGAGATGTGACGAGGACCAAGAGGAAAGCCCAATCCACGTACTCTGTGAGTGCCCTGCTTTGGGAACTGCAAGGAGAAAGTGATTTGACACCAGGTATGTACACCAGAGGATATCAGGAGATTTAGCATCAGGTGGGTACTTGGTTTCTGCAAAGAGGTAGGTATCCACTATGCTAGTCCTGTGGTATGGATGGGAAGAGAGTACAAAGGCTGCAGCTAAGTGCACTACACCGATAAGGTCCCTCCGAGTTTTAGTAATAATAATAATAATAATAATAATGTAAAATAACTTTAAATGTATTTCACATCTCTACTTGAAATATAAAGGGAATGGTCAACGTAGAGGCAAAACTATTACAACTAAAAGCTTACAATTTTTATGGCGGGTCCGTTTCTATCATAGAGAAGATGCCAAGGGATTATGCACTGTAAAGGCTATTTAACTTGTGTAATATCTCGCCAGCTGTAGAACAGCGGTAGTCACTGGATGACGTAAGCGATCAGCTATTTCGCAGTATATCTCAAGGCGCAACCCTCACACAGTGGTTTCTGTTCTCAGGTACTTCACTTCAGGTTGCAGAACAGAGTTCTACGCGGAGGCGTCGCCATCTTAGGGCTTTTCTCCCTTAGTTCTTCGTTTGCTTTCATGGTAAGGAATAGCCTAAGTTGAGTTGTGCACGAACATATGCTTGTCTGTTTTAATGCTTAGCAAAGGCGCCTCAAGGGGAGGGGCAGTAGAGGAAATTGCCCCCCCCCACAGGAATTTGGGTACTTTCTTTAGAAATATATTTTTCACATTCGGAAAACATTTAAATTTATCCCAGTTTACTTATAAAAATGTATTTTCCATTTGACTTTTATTTTAAAGCAATGTAGGCCTATATTGTTTTACATTTATGTAATGTTAGGTGTATAAATACATCTGATAACATTGTTAGTTCCACCTAGCATAAACAACGCTAGCATGTTACAAGTCGCCCACTAGTTCCGTACCGGCTCGGCTGTACTAACAGTCTGTGTACTACGACTCCGCGTTGTCCTCGCCAGACCGAGCCGTTTGATGACATTATTAGTTCCGTCCAGCATAAACAGCGCTGGCATGTTGCAAGTCGCCCACTAGTTCCGTACCGGCTCGGCTGTACTAACAGTCTGTGTACTACGACTCCGCGTTGTCCTCGTCAGACCGAGTCGTTTGATGAAACGGTGGAAGTTAAACAATATTTTGGATTATGTACAAAATAATAATTTTGATATTTATGTAAATTCAGGTAAAATGCATGTTAAATTCCAAAATTCCTGTGATTTTTTAAATACAAGAAGTAGCCTAAAATTTCCTTTCCAGGCCTTTATTTTTGAAAGTTTTCCGCCCCAAACCTCCCCATGCTTTTTTACCATTATGCCCCCCCCCCCCGAAGTCAATTCTGGAGCCGCCCTTGATGCTTAGTAAAAAAAATTCTTTGTTTTTCAATTCCTTCTATTAGTTCACACTCTCCTTACAGACTATATATCTTGTTCAAATTTTCAATTGCTAATAAAATACTTGTTAATCTACTTAAGTTCGAATACTTTTTCTTAAACTTGTAGTGGATGACACTTGATATTACGTACAGTTTTTCAAATATTAATTCATTTATTATACTTAATTACTTATGTTAGTTTTATATGAAGAAAAACTTTTCACAAAGGGGTAAGGTTTTCGTTCCATTTTTTTTTTTTTTTAATTAAGTGATAACATATGATTTCATAAAACAGCTGATTTTATATTATAGGTTATGTGGTAGAACAGCTGTTTTTACGCATAGGTTATGTTACTTTATTTAATTTAATTGTAATTTTTTAATAAAAAGTAGCTAAATAATTTTTCTCAACTCAAGTAGGAATTGACTTTGAAAATGTTTTTTATATATTACTTATGCATCAGTACATCAGCAGCACTCGACTTTTGTATGTTTATGGATTTTTATTTCCATATTAACTTTTATTTCCAATTTCCCTGTCCATAAATTCTGTTTTATAAAGACATTCTTATTAATCCCTCTAATATATCCATGACTAAGACATGAACACTTCCATTACTGTGTCTACCATTACTATGCTCCACTTGTAATATATCCTGTGTGACTACGAATCCTGCGGTACTTCCTTCTAGTGGACAGAAATCCTTGGACCATACAACTACATTCCCATTGACCATCATACACAGTTACGCTGTGTCGGAAAAGAGTTATCTTAGTTACAAACACTTGAAGTATTCAAAAACGTTTGTTTAATATTTTTCAGGTATTTTCACAATTATTTGCTAATTATGTGAACGGTTGCGTGTTACAGGTATATGCTTCTATAGTGAGCTACATCATAGTGCTAATACAGTTTGCTGTCGACACGGCTGCAGGTGGTTTTACCTCTGCTTCGCCATCCTTAAATGCTACCCAAACCCTCGCAACGACATCTGTAATGCTTTTACAAAATTAAACTCTCTTCAGTCTATTCAAGTAGCTTTATGTAATTACTTATTGCGGTGTCATTTCTCTTTGTGTGCAATGCCTGCATTTGTAGAAGTTTTTACAATAACTTTGTTGGGTATTATTTGCAAATATTTTATGTTGTCAACACATTCAGAATGTAATTATAATTACATAAGTACTTAACTAAATGAATACGTAAGGGCTTACTTACTGACGCAGTAAATAAAGGCTTTGCTTCGCAAAAGGAACGATTGTTTAGAAACACGTCAGCAAGTAAGCCCTTACGTATTCACTTAGTTAAGTATTTATGTAATTATAGCTTAGTCAGTGTATTCAAGATGATTACAACAAGCAACACTTAAAACCCTATTTCCTTGTTTTTATCAATAGATTTAAATAATTTGTATGTTTTAACAATAAATTATATTTTTATGGTTTTAAACCGTAATTCTAATTTTTGTGACTTGACCAGTAAAATGCGTTGCTTGTATTACACTTGTTTATTATGCATTTGTATTTGTTTTATTATTTTCGTATAAAACCAGGCTCATGTGTTATACTGTTTCGAGGCCGTTTCGTGCCATTTTATTAACTTTTTCCTTAGATTAAAAACCTTGTAAGTGAAATTACTTCATACATTTACTCTGTTAAATATTTTGAACTCCTTCTGCACAAGTTGCTACTAAAATCTACGTTTTTGGTTCATTCATTTTAGCGTTCTCTCATTTAAAATCACTAACATCAAATAATATTTCTGATAATATGAAAAACTTATATTTTCTAATATTCTATTATATTGATTTACATTTTCTAGAATATTTTCTAATATTCTGAAATCAATTTTTGAATTGCACGTGACTATTGTGTACTAGCAACCCTCCTTTCTCCATACCTTTTGTCATGGCTTATTTAATAAAATATAAAAGTATGATTTATAAATATTAAAATACGATAATTTATGAAGTATAAATGAATTGATGCAGAGAAATACCAAGAAACAATGTTTCATGTGGTTCTTAGAAAGTAATGTTACTTTCTGTTTTATGTGAGGTAATAGTTTTTATAAAAAAAAGGTTGAACAATTAAATCTCCAATATCACTTTAAATTGCTTTGAGCAGCCTTGTTAATTATTAAGTGCTAATTTTACTCCCTAAGGATATTAGCTTTATCACCGAAACGAGTCTCTTCATAAAAATATTCTTCTTGTGTTAGTTTTATTATTAAATAGCTACCCTGACTTGAGAACCAAGACAACACATAAATTATAAAATTAACATGCCCACTGTATTTACATTGCTACTTTATTGCAATAATTCTGCGTTCAGTCACAATTGGTAGTGACATGAATTGCCTGTAGAGCGTAGTACTTGATAGTAAAGTAACCTAGACTCGATTCATGAACTATTAAAGAAGTATATCATCGCATATTTCCTTCTAGATTTTTTGTTGTAATTCTGTAGTAATGGTAAATAATTTTAATTGGTTCTCAAATAGTTATATTTAAACATTTGATGCAACTAAACTTCAAATGTCAAGAGGCACCTTTAAAGGAAAAATACTAACTTAATCGTTTTTAAACATTCAATGTAATAATTAATTGCAAAATGAATTAAATTAAATTCTGACCAAAAAAACTTATACAATTACAACTAATCTCTCTTATGCTTGTCTTAAAAAGTTCTAATATACATAACTTCAAATACCACTAAGAGAGAGTTGTCAAACACCTTTGCTACTTGTGCAGAAGATTTTATCCAAACTTAATCCTCCAAAAAGCAGAAAATTCTAACTCCATCTTGATAACGATTTTTCAAAAAATTTTCAATCAGCCCATTGGACTGCTAGGTAAAAACCCTTATATACCAATTTTGGTGAAAATCCTTAGAGTATTTTTTAATGTTTAGAAATTTTTTAAAACTTGATAACTATTTTTCACAACACTTTCAGTTAGCTGAGGTGAAAATCCCTTATCTACCAATTTTAGTAAAAACCCTTGAGTGCCATGTTTTTTGAGAAAAAACTTACAAATACATTTATATACAATTTTCAAAAACTAGATTATAACGATTTTTCAGAAAACTTTCACTAAACTCATTGGATTACTGAGGGTAACACCCCATATAATAACTATTACTAAATATAATAGTTTAATCAATAGTCATTTAGAATATAAAAAATTTTAAAGATACTCTGTTCAAAAAGAATTCGTTTGTGTAAAGAGTTCACTTTATATAACATTTCATGATATGAAACAAAAAGACTTGATGTTGGTAATTAACCATCTGTTAGGGATGTGAGATGGATACAGTGCATTCATTTAATGGAAGGGTAACAAAAGCTATACGAATTTTCTGTTTTTTTATAGGAACCAGCCAATTTACTTTTATTCCTTGATTATATTATTTTTGTTTATAAAACTGAAACTGTCCCCAGATTGAAGTTTTTAGCCCTTATAGTACCTTTTTCAACTCTTCCTTTTTTTGTTATGAGTGTGATTATTTGTATTAGCATCTATTACAGATTTAAGTTATAAATGTATGTTTTAGATATTATTTATAAATGTCTTTTAATTTCGTTTTGTTTTAGACAATGTCTACTATACTATAAATTTTGCTTATTACACTTTTGCTATTACTTGCGACCAGACTTTTTGTTAACTAAAGGTTGTTAAATTGTCAACTTACACTTGGAGGAAATGTTTTCGTCACACGTAAAACGTTTCCTCCAAGTGTAAGTTAACAATTTAACAACCTCTAGTTAACAAAAAGTCTGGTCTCAAGTAATAGCAAAAGTGTAATAAGTAATTAACAACCAGCTCATCATGAACAGCAAAAAGATTTTGATAAATTTTGCTATTGTGTCACAACTTTATCTGATTGGTTTATTTCTATTCATTATATTTTTTTTGTATTTTTTTGTATTTTTTTAGAATTTTAGTAATTTTTTTTTTGAAATTAGTATTATTTTTATGGTAGGCCGGACTGAATTATTTACACAGAACAAATCTTCTGCATAGTAGAAGATTACCTAAACACACACTTAACAGATACTCAAACTCATTGAGTATTTACAGTTTTCATTGTAAATTAAGTAGTAACATAATGTCATATACCAGCTGATTTTATGTTATAGGTTATGTTGTAGAACATCTTTTTAATCGCATAGGTTATGTCACTTAACACCCACTCCATCAACAATACAAGAACAAATGTTTAGGTTGCAACACCTGTTAAATAGGCTTTTGAATTGGATGCTAACAGGGATACCAATATCAAAATTTCTCTATCGTCTCCACATAAATTATTGAAACCTCGTCATTCTTTTATGGGAACCTTGTATCATTCCCTTGCTCTAACAAATAGCAATATGTTTTGTACATATGATACAATTTTATAGTTTTTTAAAAATTGTACTTGAAACTTATAAGAAAGTACAAAGGCTGCAGCTAAGGTCCCTCCGAGTTTTAGTAATAAATATAAAGAAGTACCATTTTAGGAAATAACTCCTCCAGTACAAGGGTCAAACATTTATGTTTTAAAAAATAAAATACAAATTTTAGAAGATGCTATCCCCCCAACAAATTTGCAACATAAAATTGTAAAAAATATAGATAAACTTACCAATATTGAGGTCAATATAGTCTAAAGTAGTAAAGATTTAAATTTAAGTTGCTAGTTGTTGTTAATGGTTGATGCTCAGTTTAAAAATGATATTGTCTTCAATGTAGTAATGTTGATTTTCAAGAAGCGCTTTTCTATTCAAACAAAACAATCAACATTTGTCATAAATATTATAACTAAATATTTAGAGTATTTTAGTAAATTGTGCAAGGTATGTCCAGAAAGTAAGTTCCATTTGTATTTCTTGCAGTCACAGTATTAACTTTAATTTTTTAAAGTAGGAATAGATGTCTTTTTAGATAGTACTACTTGCTTACATTTAATGGTGCACTGTTTGTATGGCTAAGCTTATTTGAAATCTTCCTGTATGAATGATTAAATCTCTTCATTTTGAATGCATGGCAACCATAAATAACCTTTCAATTAACTTCCCATCAACTTTAAAGAAGAAGAATTAGTGGACTAACTAACTGTTAAGTGCTTTGTCTTCATCATCGACATTTGGGGGAAATTTGTGAGGTCACGTTCTATAAAATGTTTACTTTAAATGAAGATCACAAGTGATCTGGAGGAAATTTTAGTCCACAATTGATCTACTTAGAATGTAACGTCAAAGGTTGTCTAGAACTTAATATCTTAAAAAAGGACAATTATTTTGTTGAATAACTTACCTATTAAAACTTTTCTTCTTATTCTTTAATTAGTTCATATTCGGTTCCAAAGGTTCCTAGTGACAAGTTGTCCAGTAAATTAGTAACAGTCTTTAAGTGGTGCCATTCCCAATAGAAATTCAAACTTTTTGAGGTTCTGGCAGTAACTCTTCTCCAAGTAAAGTGCAATATCGGGGATTCAATACTTTATTTTACATATAAAGTTTCTTAGATAAACCTATCAAATGGTGAGATGCGTTGAGTTCTAAGAACCACCCTCAGGATAACCTCAAGGTTTAATTATGAGCAAGTTCTCAAGGGCGCATGAGAAGAACTCTAGCGAAGATACGAGTCATGTTCGGTTTTCAGTTCTATGCATGCAATATCAATGTACTCCTGACCTAATGGAACGGCAGTTTTTAAGTAAATATATTTTAGTAAGTAAACAGTTTTATGTTTTGGTAGTATATATATTTAAATAATTCGTAAGTGAATACTCAAGAGCTTACTTGCTGACGTGTTTCAAAACAATCGATCCTTTCACAAAGCTAAGCCTCAACTCGAATAGAGGAACAATTGTTTTGAAACCTGTTAGCAATAGGCTCTCTAGTATTCGCTTAGTTAGGAATTATTTAGTTATATTTTAATCAGTGAATTCAATATGATTACAAGCAACTTTTCTAATTGGTTTAGCATTTCAGTACAGTTTATCCTGTACGTCATTAGTACCGCTCAAAACAAATGAAAGACTATTCACAGCATTAATAAAAATGTGTTTAAAAAGCTATAGGTTTTATATTGTAATCTTTAAAATATTAGGTCCCAAACAGATTTTTTGTTTTATTGCCTAGGTGGTGCATTTGTTGAACAGCTGTTGATCCAGTTCCTGGAAGAAACGTGCAGGGAAATTGCAAGCCTGGAAACAGTAGCACCAGAGGATGTTATTAGCTACCTAATCATTCTCTGTGAATTCAATCACAGTATCAGTCCTAATAGCTTACTAGCCTTTAGTTATAAATTATGTACGTTTATATGATGATAACTATACACAATGTAAAAGATATTATAAGTACCAAAAATAACATGAGTATTTACAGATAGGTAAAAGTGCTACTTTTATTAAGATAGGGCCACACAATAAATTATATATGAACCCGTTTTGCATATTAATTTTCTGTAAATCTGATGTTTTTTGGAATGACATTAGCGTTTTGACCTGCCTCGGAACAGGGTTCTTCTTCTGTGCCAATGACAGTACTCGTACATGAGCCAGAAAATAAAAAAAATGTATTTGACAATTCTTTTCTTGATGGGCACCAAAAATTAATAAGGTTTTTGTGGATAACTAAGATTTGAAAGAACAAGAATTTTAATGATTTTCATTTCAATCCTACTTCAGACGTTAGTTTCAGTAAAGTAACCAAGTAATTGACAAATGTTAAGAGGCCAATTTCTGAGGAAATTACATTTATGTTCTTTAAATTTCATAATTAAGTCTTTTAGTCTGTTCCGTATAATATTTTTTACAAGTTGCGCAAACAATTGAACAAACTATCTATTATTTTAACTTACTTATTTATCTTACTGTAACTACTCAACCTATTTAATTTAAAAGAAAACCTATAAATAGAATTTAATTTTTATAGACCATTTGAAATTATTTATACATTTTTTTAAAATATTAATTTAGGCATATGTATTTAGAAACTATTTGACGTCCAAAGTGTTTTTTTTAATAATTGATTGTAATGAAACAATTTACTTATTAATAGTTTTTAGGTGAAAAAAAGTACTATTACACAACAAAAAAGTTTTAAATAAAATGGCAATAATTTAATTTTTACATCTTCCACTGATTTTTTAAAATAATTTTGAGCTAAAACCCTGCATTACTGCTAAAAATTGGACCCTAAAGTCTGGCTGTGACAAAGGACTTCTACCTTAATGAGTTAAACACAGAAATGAATATACTATATATTTTACAACTGTTTATTACTACATGTGAATGAACCACTGGTAAATATACACATTAGTAAATGATTACAAGAATAGTAAAACGTTATTGTGATATTGTCATACTTTTGAAACTTAGGCATGACCTGGATTTTCCAGTGTAGGTGCTAAAGCAGAAAATCGCTCCTATATATTTTTTTCAAATTTAAAACAAAAATTTTTTTAGCTTATAAATAATTCATATATATATTTTTTAAATAAAACTGCAGAATTTAAAATGATTTTCAAAAATATTTGAATTACTCTGCAATTTGGAAAACAAACGACAAATCGGTCACTGAAAAGCAAATCCCAGGTTTTTATAATTAAAAACACAAACTTTTTTCAACAGAAGTTGTTTATTGGAACTGAGCCATTAATACATTGGGAAGGTCATGTTTACTAATATATCTACTTTCTCTTTCCCATGAACATTTTGCTTTTTATTTTAAATTCACAGATTAGTTTAATTCATGATTCTAATCTTCGCACCTCTTAAACGTTAGTGCACGCCCAATGTGGTCCTGCATATGTTCAATTAACTAAGTTCATTGGACACTGTTTTGGTTAAGCTAGCTTCTGATTGGAAGGGTTTTACTGTTCATACTCGCAGACATTATTGTTAAATAAAAGTGGTTGACTTGCGAGTCAGGTATAACTATTTATTTTCAGAAGCAATGTTTAAATAGTGGGTACGTTATCCTCTTCAGTCCTACAATTAAAAATAACAACAACAATAACACAGCTCACAAATAACCACAGCACAATGAAACTACTACAATTATAAAACAATACATATACCACTAAAATGAGTATCTCAGAATGATGAATTATTTTATAAAATCATTACAAATTAATAAATATTCAATTGTATAAAAAAACATGGAAACCGCCTAACCATTACTTCAGCTATAAAGACTACCAGGTCAGGAAATAAATTACACATATAGTTTTAAAATACACAAATTAAATCAAATTGACATTACAAATAACCTGCCAAATCTCAATTAATTAACCTACTCATGACTAATTATGTTTAAGTGTTTAATAATTGATGTATACACATATGCCAATTTTTTAGTGTCCTCCTTAATATGTAACTTCATATGGATCATCTCAGAAAAAATACGTTGTTGCTAATTACTTTCATAGTCCAAAACCTCGAGATTTTAAAAATCAAAACTATGATTAAACTCCCCGATGTGATCCAATATAACAGACGTAGGAGGTATACCAGTTTTTTATTCTTTTTTTCATGCTCATTCATACGCACATGCAACTGTCTCTTAGTTTCATCAACATATGTAGCCTCACAGTCATAATAAATAAATTTTATTCCTCTTGTTAAGATGATAAGACTGAAAACGAAGATGATAAAAGTGAACACAAAAGGAAATGGAATTCCTCAAGGATGAAAAGGCAAAGCATTTAAAATAAATGCATTTTCTTACAACTCAAAGTCCTATAACTAAAACGTAGTTTTATTTACCAATCAATAAAAATGTTTTATAATAAACTTCACTAAAGTTTTCTGTAGTGTTAAAAAATTATAGCAGCAAACACAAGGTATCCATAAAGCAGTGCTGTCAACCTGGAAAACAAATTTATTTTATGTGAAAGCAACGCTTAAACTACAGATATGAGACGGCATTCTGGTAACTGGTCACAGGAAGATATGGATTCAGGATAATAAGGAATCAAAGTCAAGATATTAAATCAGTTTAGTGCAGCATTAACATAAGGTAATAAACCATTAAAATAAGATGAGGCTGTCAGAGAATAGACATCTTAACTAAGGACATGATTATGGGTTCATTTAATAAAGCATCGAAAATAATCATGATCATCAAAAAGGTCGAGTGATTTGACAATAAAAATTCAAATCTGGTAAAATCCGTACAATTTCATACAGAGCCCCTATTGTGATAGATTTATAGACCTTTTATTGAATAATCTGTTTTCAAGCTATAATCCTCTTAGGAATTTTGCAGTTAGAGTTCTATAGTGGTAGCTCTGTACTTCTTGCATTTTATTTGCTTTGTAGGAAAGTTTACTACATTTGTTTTTTAAAATTTTTTAAATAAAATAAAAAAATTAGAAGAATATTGTGACCATTGAAAAGATAGAAATGAGATACGGTAATGTTAACCGGTTATTGTAACAACATATAATATTTAAATAAGAAAATTTAAGGTGTCTAATTTCACAACAAAAATATATAAAACATAAAAAATAATAATCAATAACAACAATGAAATTAATTTTTTTTACTATAACACTTGTTAAATTAGTATTTCTGAAGAGGTTGCCCTGTGCATCAAGAATTACAGTAAAAAAATTAATTTCATTGTGATTATTGAGTTCTACTATCAGTTAATATTTAGACTTGAATAAATGTTATTGTTTCTGAACACACCCAAAACAATACCGCCCGTTTCTTCCAATTGTATAAACTACAACACACATATTATTACAATTAAATCTGAATTAGTTCTAAAAAATAGTGAATTTGAAATAAAACATTTAATGAACAATGGACTACAATTACTTTATAGCCAATATTTGTAACATGATGTTGGGATATATTAAACCTAATCAATAAAACTACCACAAACACACTGCAACATTCCAATCAGCATCCGGGGGCACGCTTAGCACCTTGGACTTATCGATTGTCACCCACTCTTTGTAGTGCAAACTGGAGAGTGGGAGATGATATGGAAGCGACCATTTCCCAGTGTTTGTCAAATTAGCCATGGGGAATACTCAAACGAGGAACAGCGCCATAATACACAGTTGTTACAAGATTCAGAAGGCGGACTGGAATGCATTTAAGGAGGAAATGAGAAAAACCCCAACCGAAAACCAAATCGACCTTGACAAAATCAAATCGGGGTTAATCTCTGCAGCTGATAATAACATCCCACAACAAACCAGCAATGCCAAACACAAATTCATGAATAGCTGGCGGAACAGCAACCTGCAAGAGCTAAGACGGTCACGCAATAATGCTCGTAAAAAGTGGAAAAAATCAAAGTCAATTGTGAACAGGTAACAATACAACAGATGTAATGCATTGCTCCAAAGAGCTGTACTGGAGGCTAAGCGGCAGTCGTGGAGGTCATTCATAGGATCGATGAACTCGAATACACCTTCAAGCACCATTTGGAAACGTTTTAAAGCAACAAACGGTGAATCTTCAAAAAGGATCAACGCAATCGCACTGCCCACTGGGGATCTACTGTTGGATGATATCGATAAAGGTGAGGCCTTCTGCAAATTCTTCTCCGAAAAATCAGGCCGAAAGGTGTCACGGCTGAATCAGCTGAACCCGGATGAGCAATTCTTATCGTGCCAAATGGAACATGTTTTCAAGTGCACAGACCCCGATGACAAACCATTCACCATCGTGGAGCAAATGGACTGTGTGGATCACCTAAAAGCCTCGGTCCTGGGGTTGGACAACATACATAATGAAATGCTAAAAAATTGTTCACAGAAAATGTTATCACAGATTTTGTCATTCTTTAACACCACTTGGAAAACAGGGAAAATACCTACGGAGTGGAAAACTGCCAAGATCGTCCCATTGCTCAAGCCAGGGAGATGTGGAACCAAAGTGGAGTCATACTGGCCTATCTCACTAACATCGAATCTACGAAAGCTGATGGAGCGTCTGGTTAGAAAAAGACTGGCATGGAGACTGGAGTCCCATAACCTGCTGAACCGCTTTTAATTTGGATTTCGGCCATAACATAGCCCTGTCGATGTAATGTTACACTTCACCGGTGAAATATATGAAGGTTTTGAATCAAAAAATTCCACTGTGGCTGCCATGATTGATTTCGAGTCTGCATTTGACAAAATTCCTCACACAACAGTCATTTTACAATGTATGAAATTGGGAATAAGTGGAAATCTTCTCCAATTCGTTAGATTCCTAGAAAATCATCAAATCAAAACGTTTATCAACGATATGCAATCTTCGAAACATAATATAAAAAATGGTATTCCTCAGGGAGGAATATTGTGTCCAAGTCTATTCAACGTCGCACTACATGACATCCTACGAGAATTAACAATAGAAGTGCATACTGCCATTTTTGCAGATGACAAAATCATCTGGAGCACCAAGTACAGTCCCGCAGGCAGCAACCCAATCTGTTCAATCCACATTAAATATTATACACAAGTGGTGTGAAAAATGGTCAATAAAAATTTCAAAAGAGAAAAGCGAATGCGGCTTTTTCACCAGATGAAACAATCTTGCAAACTACGTCCCTCGCCTAACACTGGATGATATAGTCCTTAAACATAACAGAAATCAAAAACTGTTGGGCCTTGTATTGGATATTAAGATATTTTAATATCTTCTATGTATTTTAAGATTTATTAATAATTTTGTTATATTTTCCTTCTTTCTCATTTAACAATTCAGTTTCTGCATTCATGCTTTTAACTAGTTTTTTTTTTTGCTTTTATTTCTTTAAGTTTATGTTCTGCATTACGTCTATCTACTTTTTTCATATTTCCTTTCTCTTTTTCCTTCAAAGCAATTTTTTATTTTTGTGGGCATCACAAAAACTTTTCATCATATCTTTGGTAATTTCAATTTTTTTGATGCCACCGACAGAATGAACTGCATCATGAATGTTACGAAGTGCTATTAAAGTGTCTTCTTGTAAATTTTCGATTAAAAGTTTTTATTAAAAGAAAAACTTCTCTCTGCTAATCCATTTCCATGAAATAGTATTGAATATATTTTTGGAAATCTAGGGAACACTGATCTTTAGGAAGCATATCACATAAAAACATATCTAATCTGTGTTTTTTAATATCAAACTCTCTTTAAATTGACTTAGTTTTTTCTTTGGCAACAAATGCTCCAAACGATTATTGTCCTAATTCGTTAAGTTTGTGATGCAAATTATATGCATTTATAATCTTAATTCATTAGACACTTATTTTTGTCTGCAGCTGAAATTTAACACATTCGCTACAGCAATATTAACAAAATAACTATTGGTATCGGAGACCAGCCGTATAGTCTTACATGTGCTGTATGGTCTCTATTTCTGGATCGATGTCCCACATATGCTGCTCGGGGTAGATGAAATGGACTCACGCCTCATACTTGGGACACTGTTTGCGTATTACCTATATTCCTCCGAAATCTCAGTCGTTTATTTTAACAGTTTGATGTATTCGTATTGCTCTATAGCCATGTCTGATGTTAATGTGGGACATTTGGTCTCTCAGCTAGTCAAGGTCAATTCTATTTATTACGTGTAAAAATGGAAGAAATGCCTAGCATTCATTATTTAAATCTTAAATATTATAACTTGCTGTAGAACCTCACTAAGGAAAATATTCTGTGAAAAGTCTATACCATTATAATCACAAAGAAAGTAGCCCCCTACTCTAGTAACATTTTATCACAAAAGATGTAAACGTGTCACAAGTGAATGGTTTTTTTTGTAAATATTCTGTACTGTATATGGAGCTCAAATGTAAACATATTTTGTCTCTGATACAATAACATTCATATTATCTGTATGTAGCCTGTAAGCAATCTGTGTAGCACAACTAGTCAAGAGTTGGTTTCGTATCTGTTGATATAAGTCTTTGTATGACATTTCTGTTTTTACTAGTATTCAGTGTTATTTCCAATATATTACACATCTCAGTCCTGTTTTATCTAACTAGCAAAATTTAGTACTTACATTATATGTTAAATACTTATAAAAATTTTGTTCTCATCAAAATCATGTTCGGATTTTGAGGTTCCACTCTAGTAGCTCGTAGTACGTGGGACACTTAGTCTATAAAATATTCGTGTATAGACCAGCCGGGTGATACATGTGCAATTCCCAAAACACTAAAACCGCAAACACAAAAATATATATCCAGCAAACACAAGTCTAGGGTATTTAAGTAGTATAATGACTTATTATGTAACATTTCAGTTTTGGTCTGTAAAGAAGGTCAGGCCAACATTAACGTGGTATGTGTGGAGAGATTGAATTCTTAACGCCAGTCTCTCGTGAATAACTTGACATTGTATATAGGCGCTGCTTGGTAGCAAACGTGTTAAATGAACAGAATTTATTTTTCCAAGGATTTCCAGAATTTCAGCTACCAATTTATACTGCCCATAAATACACAATCTTCCTGATAGACTCACAGATCGCAATTATCACACTCACTAACAACAGGCCAGCCGACTGCTCTCTCTCACTGGCAAATTCCATAAAACCTTTTCTGCACTGCTCACCACCAAATGGACAGTGGATACCCAGCCATATCGATATAGCCGGGAACGAGAAGGCAGACCTAGCAAAACAAGGAACAAGTCTGCTGCAAAAAACACAAAACACCAGCTTAACTTCCGCAAAAAACAAAATTGAAAATGCTATAAGGACCTACGTAAAGACCAATATAAGAACAAATGCCACAGGAAAGGCATGGGAACCATTGGTTCGAAGATCAATTCCCAGGGAAACTTGAAAGACCTTGAAAAGAATAACATTCAATTTGAGGGAAAGAATTTCTTGCAAATAAAAGGAACAGCAATGGGTACTAGGATGGCCCCGTCGAACGCAAACCTGTACATGGGTAATATCGAAACAGAATTCCTAAAAACTCGAACACTCTAACCATTATGTTGGTACAGATATATAGACGATATCTTTGTAATTTGGACACAGGAAATCTCAACACTGGAAAGTTTTTTGAAGGGCTAATCACTATTCTCTACACTTCAATTCACCTGGGAGAAATCTACAGCAACAATCACCTTCTTAGATGTAGATGTAACAATCAGAGATAGGAATATCTATACAGGTATCCACATCAAACCGACAAACCATCTACAATACCTACATTTCAATAGCAACCACCCTATGAATATAAAAAAGTCCATACCATACAGTCAGGCAATCAGGGGCAAGAGAATTTTTTCCAACGATATAGCACTGGATGACTTTAATAGAAAGACCTTACTAGCTTTCCAAAAAAGAGGATATCCTAAACAATTTGTTGAGGATCAAATCCGCTTAGATCAATCATCTGATGAACTCAGACCACCTATGGAAGACAACAAACTGTCTTTAGTTACAGATAACCATCCAGGCCTACAGAACAAAATATTAAAGAATGGCTTCAAGATTCTTCAAGCTTCCACCCACACCAAAGATCTTTTCTCAAATCCACTACATATTTGGTTCAGACAACCTTTTAATTTGAAAAATATTTTAGTAGATCCAAAATTACCAGGTCCAAGTACTGAAAAACCGCCTAAACTTACTCATGGCTCCTTTCTGTGCAATAGACCTAGATGAAAGACATGTCCAATACACATCCCAACAAATAGTTTCTATAGCCTAGCAACCAATGTGGACTTCAAGATTCAGGGTCATCATACTTGTTTATCAAAAAATGTAATATACCAGTTGCAAGTTAAATTTAGGCCACCAGTACATAGGTCTTACCACGGATGGTCTGAGCATCAGAATGAATGGCCACAGACATGACGTTGGAACCATGAACATAGACAGGCCAACCGCTCAACACGCTGCTAGTCACAACATCATATCTTTCAATGATTGTTATACCACCAAATAATTAAAGCCCTCCCCCCTGATTGCAGACAACTATGACTCAAAATATTAATATAAAACCTAACAGAAATCTGGTAAGTTATAATAATTTTAAATAAAATTAACTACAAGTTATAATCAATAAGACATAATATTTATAATAAAATTTATTATCATTTAAACTTGTGCCTCAAGTGCTGGGCTGTGTGTATCTTGTGCATCTGTAGCCATTACTAATGTGTTGGACTTACATGCCAATACTTCTAATCCACTGCAATGACCTGAACTCTGCTAAATACACTATTTATTAATCAAGGGGTGCTAAATCTCGCCTCCCACTTGTAGATGTTTTCATTACACTACTACATTGTCTTCTTTAATGAGAAAACGCAATTTGACCTAAAGCTTTATCAAGCTAGGAATTGAACATTGTGTTCTTATATTTATAAATTTACAAGAAATCAAAATACAATGAAACATTTAGGAATTCAATGGAGATATTCTAACAATGCAGTTCATTTCCGCAATTGAATGTCCATCAAATTTAACTTGAAATGCAAAACAAAGGACAGTTTTAAATGAACAATGAGCATCTAATCTAAAGTAAATTTTAAACAGTAGGTCACATTTAAATTATTTTTAATGATTATGATTACAAATAAAAATCAATGAACAAATAATAAAGTATGTAACGAAATAACAATAAAGTGTTTCCATCGTAATGCTCTACTTCATAGGTGTGTTACATAAGTGCATGTAAGTTATTACAAACTGCTCTATATATTATTACCTTGGCAACAGTTTCTCCTGGAATTGAGATCTTGTTTGCCGTGAAATCTTCCTCACACTGAAGATAGCTGGAACACTCCTACGTTCTCTTCTTTGTCTCCCAAACCCAAGTGATTCCAACCCTGAAGACACACAAAACAATTTATGTTTATCTGAAACAAAACAACAAAGTATTGAATGTTTTTGTCTACAAAAGTAACATTTTTTGGGGGAGGGGAAATTAACCCCCAACCAGAACATAAACTAACCTTAATATGAAGGCGGATAGAGCTTCTGCTCAGTGTCAAAGAAGTGGTGAAGAAGGATAGCACAGTTTGGGAATCGCCGATTAAACTGGTACCCAGCAGTGTATCCGCAAAAGTGGTTTTCCCAAACACCATATTTAGGGATGGTTTTTCGCACTTCTCCCCAAGTTCTCTCCATGTTGTTAGTGTGAGCACCTGTTCCAGGATTAACAAAATGTATAGAATGGTTGACTTTTAAGTATCCAAAACAGTAATCCTTCAAAAAAAAAGTACACCTTCCAGAAATCACTTGTAACAGTAGTACCAAAAATATTGCAAATTTTTTCTCCTTGCAACAAACCCTGAACAAAGAAAAACTCAAAAATTAGCGACACAAAAAACTAACAATTTGACAAAGGTTAACGCGACTTTGATTTTTGACCTAATATTAATGGGAATTCTCTTGGCTCACTTGAAATGAATTTCAAATAAAGGAGTTATAAAACAGTCTCTACATTTGTGCATTCAATTGACTCTTTATCCGCCCATGTAATCTACCATTAAAATAACCATTAGAGTGGAAATTATTGCGGTAATTGTTTACTTTAACCACGTAAGCAATTTCGGCCAAAAAAATTACTGGCTGATGCAGAAACTCATAACGAAAAAAAAAAATAAGGTAAATGTTTACTTTAGTGGACACCTACAATATTTGTCCTTTTTGTGGTTTTGAACAATTATCCAAAATATCGTAGGTGTCCGCTAAAGTAAACATTTACCAAAAACAATAATAACACCTTCTCTAATGTCTCAAATAATTATAATTTTGAAAAAAATTATTCCACCCCCTCCCCCTCCACAGATATCTAAAACCTTACAAAATCAATGTTTTACCTTGATTTTTTGGTAGTTGTTTATAAGAGCGGCCACATACGATATTTTGGAAAATTGTTCAAAAACACCAAATAAGACATAAGACTAAGATATCCACAATACTTTTTTGTGACTGAGGAAAGTTACTTTTTTTCAATGTAAAGTAGGGTACAAAATTCAATGCGGAGGCATAAGTTGTAAATGGGTGCGGAGTGACACAAATGATTCGTGACCTCACAGTGCAGAGCTTAAAGTTGTGTATCAGCCGGGGAGTGATACTGTCACACATACTTTACATGTGTAGATATTCGAGAAACAACTTTTTGGCTCAATTTTTATGGTTTTTGCATACATATATTTAAATATACTTATAAAGTCTCCAGCTGGGATAGATTTGGTTTTAAATTTGATTGAAATGCAGTAGCTCGGCACCATATGATATTTTGGGAAATTGTTCAACACCACCAAATTGGACGATATCCACAGAGAATTTTTTTTTTTTTTTTTACCTTGGAAAGTTAATTTTTTCCAATTGAAAGTAGGGTAAAAAATAATGCGCGGAGATAGAAATTGTGAATAGGCGCGGAGTGATACAAATGTATCGTGATGTCACAACTGTACTGACGTACCACACACACCTCTTGTTGTTGCTCAGAGTAGGCAAACAAAATTATAAAATTTCTGGATATCTTCCTATTTTGTGGTTTTGAACAATTCCCAAAATATCGTAGGCTCGTTCATTTCATTGATTATACATCACGCTAACTTTACATACATACCTTTTGTTCACACACCTTATACATTTATTGCACTAAAATCACGCACAAACCTATTATTTGGCAATAAAAACTACTTACTACGACGAAACAAATATTTAAAGACACTAAACTGAAAATATTTCATTAAAAATTATCACACCTCACTCCAACAGTGCCCTACAGAAATAAGATTCTGCCGCTAAATTAAGGTAGTGTAGTCAACCTTCTAAAGTAAATTATTATGTACAAAACATGTAACCGGACACAGAACACTTGTTGTACGACACTTGATATTATACAATTACAAATAGACGGACTTATTTTATCACAATATCTGCTGGAATATAAGTTACAAATATACGGACTTTTAACTTCTATTAGTATGAAACAACTACCATTGAGATTTAAAACCTAAACATTAAATATATTCTTGAATTTTTTAGTCCATTACGTTCGATGAGTTTTAATTAATCACAATAGTTTATGCCTATCCGAACTTTAAATTTTGTTAATTTGTTTTGTAAATAAGTTGTAACAAATTTACAAAATTTAAAGTTTGGTCAGTCATCACTTGTATTTAAGTGATTAAATGAATATATACTGTAACAGTATAGAATATATAATTTACTATTATTTAAGAAACAGACGGAAATAAATCTTCAATCAATTATGCACAACTACCATTAACATTAAAACATGAACAATGAGTACTTATCTGAAAACACAGTTTAATTTTGTAAATTATAAACATGGAAGTAATGTTAAAAATAAATACGTACTTAAATTTACTAAATTTTAAGATGAGAGTCATAAACTAGTGTTTAAGTGATTAATAAGATTCACCGAACGAAATGTACTACAAAATTCAAGAAAATACGAGAAGTCACACACTTAATATTTTTCGCACTACGATACTTATAAATGTACATATAATTACACCAACAATTAAAAATAGACGAACTTTTATTTTCAGTTTGTATTTAAAAACTACCTTCAAAATTGAAAACATTAAACAGCGATTATTGAAAACATAGTACTGTACATCCTATTGCTGAATTAAGTTGATGAAAAAAAACCTTAATACGGAATACTTCTATTACAATTACAGTAAAACACTGTAACTTTGAAGTATTAATGTTATAAAATTAATGAATTATAAAAAAATTTATAGGAATGATATTTTATATTGTAAAAAAAAGTCGAATTAATACATAAATACTAGTGATACACCAAAAAGTAATTTGAAAACCGAAAATAATTTAACATATCGATATATCAGAACACAAATGTAGGGGGTCTTGTAAACATCACGTCGCAGTAACTTAAGCATCATAGAGCCATACGTTGTCAGCATTATTTATGGTATTTATAAAAGTGTATTATCTCGCAGGGTGAATTCTGTTTTTGTTATTGGAGCTAGGGAAATATTTAAAACTTCCATTTCATTCCAAATGCCAAGGATTAATAAAGCTATTTTATAGAATACTAAAGTCTTTTAAATGTTAATTTGCTTAGCCAAGGAAAAGACAATTTAACAATGGCGTAGACAAAAAAAATTGTTTAAAAAATTAAAATGTGCGTTAAAATTTTTTTTTGGAATGCCAAGGATTATAAAAGCGACTCTACTGTAAACAAAATATTTTAAAATGTGAATTTGCTTAGCCAACCAAAAGATAATTTATGAATAGGCCATATTTACTTTTCACTTTACAATCTAAACAAGAAAGAAATTATAACTCAACACCCTTGTTATAACCCACATTTAATGTAAACATAAATTGTAATTAGGTTTTTGAGTGAATTTTGTAATTTTATAACCACTTTTCTCTTTACACTATCATTTTAGAAAATTTTTTCACATAAGTTACAACCTATCCCCATTGTTGAATATTAAAAAAGTCATTGCTCAAACATATTTGTTAGATTTGGTATTTTGAAAACTTTATATAATTTGAAATTTGTAGTTGCCTCCCATGTCTTGCAGAATGGAAAGAAAATTAATTATATTTGAATAAAAACTGTCATAACATTTTTAACTTATATCAATTTTCATTTATCTCAATAAAAAAAAACAATTGTGTTATTTTATTCCTTCTTTAGCTTGAGTTGCTAGCTCTACACATAAAAATATATTAGTCACACTTACCTTTAGAAGCACATATTATTTTTTTTGTTCAATGAGAAAGCCTGTTCTTGTAGATATTTACTATTGTCAATTTAAATCATAATAGACTACTTATTTAGATGAGATAGGATTAGGGTTATAGATGTTTTTTTTGATAGTTGTCATGATTTATGTGAATTATAATGTAATAGGGTGTTGAGTACAAGCTTAAAATTGTATATTTTCTACTGTCTCTTTTATAATAGTAAGGACTTAAAATGTTTTTGAAAAACATTCACAGCAAACTATTCATGTCATGAGTACCAATTTTACACATGAAAAATTACTTTAACCCTTAACTAACACCATGTTAAAACATTACTTAACAAACACCATACGTCTGACAGACACCATTATGTATTTTGAAATTAGTAATCATTAAACACTTTTAAAAACATATTTTAATGACATAATCTTAATATATTAGTGCGTTTTACAAAGTGATGCTTAAAATCGAATAAAAATAATTTAATATTACTAACAAAAAAATTTTATTTAGCGGAAAATTGTTTTTTCTTTAAAATATTCATTTTGTAATCTAAACATCGTAGTTTGTGATATTTTAAAGCTATTTAAATGTCGTTGAGACCAGCATTTCATCAACGCACATCGTTGGACCAGGAGAATAAAGGAATAGGGAGTTCTCAGAAAATTTATTAAATATTTTGGAAACTGCAGGTGTAGGGTCCTCATCTTTCCTTCCCTCACGATCAACAGGGTTGTCAAATCGTAATGCCAACAATAAAAATAAAAATCTATTTCTGGACATTGTACAACGAAATATGTCTCGACCTGTTCCATCAGTACAATAAAAACTGTCAATTGACTCGTTGCTAGATTTGAAAATAGCCGTATATATCAAAAGTCCGATGAAATCTTTCAACTCTATCATAACCAATCAGATGAGTAAGATTGAGGTTTTGAAAAATTACTCCTGATCGAAGTAATCTTCTTGTTTGTCCACATAATAATTTCATTCAAAATGTCATTAGAAAATAAAAGTCCCCACACGTCCTCAACAGTAGGGTTAGTTCCCAATTTTTTGCAGGAGCTTTTAGACCTGGTAACTGCACAATTACATTTTCTTGTTCTAACATTTAGAGGCTGATGCACTTTATTCCATTTAAATTGTGTTCTGTTACGTATTTTTTTCCATAGAAAAAACCATCTTCTAGAAACAGGGGTTCAATACTAGAAGAATCTATCACACCTGGTTGCTCGTTAGACGACTCTTGGTACACATCATCATTTTCTTCGCCCTCCTGTTCTGATTCGGAATCGTGTTCGCTATCATATTGATAATCTGGATCTCTATCGCTGTTCTATGGATCAGGTTCTGAAGGTCCTTCCAAAACATCATACAACCAAATTCTCAAGATCGTTATTGAACCCATCACTATTCACAGTTACTAAGTTCATAACTGGTCTTCCATGTGATGGACCAGGTTTATCAGGGTTTTGATAATCCATATTTATTAAAAAAGAAACGTAAAAAAGCACACACTTACACTAAAAACACTATATACAAAGTTTGGAATGAACGAATAATGTTACTTAACAGACACGATACGTCTGAGAGACGGGAGAATGGGACGCACTACACTAAAAATGGCTTTGGAAAAGGCAAACGCAGACAAAAACAAACAGGACCTTCACTACACAAACTATACCACTCACCTGAAAGGTAGACGGGTTGGGGACGCAAAAAAAATTTTTAGGCGGAAGATACACGGGTTTTTAAATTCGCGACCGTCTCTGAGATGTATGGTGTCAGTTAAGGGTTAAAAATATTGGTATGCCACAACACTTTTCCAACCGAAATAGCAAACTATTCATAATGTCATGAGTACCAATTTTACACATGAAAAATTACTTTAAAAATATTGGTAAGCCACAACACTTTTCCAACCGAAATATTATTATATCCCAGATTATTTATAAACATTATTAATATATAATAATTTAAAATAATACCAATAAAAAAAATTCGTATTTATGTGGAATAAAAAGATCAACTACTTACCGAATGTTAATAGGTCATAATGTTAAGGTAAATTCCTTTGACTCTTAAAGGATATTTGTTAAAGTTTAACTAACATGATTCAACTAATTATATGATTGAAATACTTATAATCACAACGAATAATAAATTTGCAAAGTTTCTGTAATTGCTTGCCTGTAAAAACCAACTCTTTTGTAATAGGTCAAATATTTTAAATTAATTTTTAAAAAAAAGTCATAAAACCAAGTTTTAGTACTGCACATCTACTACCAAAAGGTGGGGAAGGTATATGGCCGCTCAAGGTCACGAGTGTTGCCAAATTACTCTCAGGTGAAATCTCCCCTGTTGTAAAGTTAGGCTTCCTATTTTATTGCATTTATTATTTAACACAGGATGCTTTGAAATAAATGTAAAAGATTCTGTATAATAATTTTAATGATAAAAAAAATATAAAAATCAGCAAAATTATACACTTCAAGATTTCTACTGTCTTTGTCAATATTCAGAAATTATTTTTGCAATACATATTTTAGTGAATTAACTTTTCATAAATATTTAATTTATCTTATGAATTTAATCATTGATTATTGAAAACTAAATTAAAATTTTATTTTGAATTTTTACAGTATATTATACGTTTATTATTTTCATAATTTTTAAGTCTCAACTAATTTTTTTTAAGTGTTAATATAACATTCTGTTGTGTTAATTGTTATTTAATAACTTAAAAATAATTTACCAATAGTACATGAAATTATTGCTCATATTTAATATTTTAAATTATTCAAAGTCTTGAAACAAAACTTTTCTTTGTGGATCTTATTAAAAATGACCAAGTTTATATTTGAAACCACTATAACAAGTTTAATTAAATATTCTTTACTTGGTTTCTTAATGATTAAGCCAGTCTAGAGACTTTAATATGAAATTTGAATAATTTACATGCAAAAACTTGCATTATTGGATAGTTTTCTGAAAATGTTAAATTTTAACTAATAAATTTGACTTTAAAAAATGACTTGTGATTTCAAGTTTAGAGTTAAAATAAACTGACTCTGACGCAGTGCAGTGCGCCGTAGCCGTAGCTAAAGCACGGCCGGTTCACGCAATACATGATATTACTGACTAACATTAAAAATGTGCAGAAAAATAAACTTTTTTTATTTTCCGCGAACAGTTTATATTAGTGTTCTAAACATTTAAGTTAGTAATTAAAACAAAACAAAAATTTTAACGATATAAATAAGACTCGTTTACGCTATACATGCCATTACAACCTAACATTTAAAATGTGAAAAAAGTAACTTTCCATAGTAACTTTTCCGTTTTTAATTCTATACGTAAACTAAATGGTTACATTTATACAATTAGAACCAAATCTATTCTGCCTGGATACTTCATAGGTTTATTTCAATATAAATATATAAAAAAGGTAACTTTCCTAGGTCAATAAAAACAAAATTCTTGTGGATATCGTCCTATTTCGGTGTGTTAAACAATTTCCCAAAATATCGTAGGTGGGTGTGTTTTAGCATTTTTACCCAAATGGTTTAATATAGAAAAAAAGGAATAATTAAACTTGTAATAAAATCAACAAAATTATATATATATATATATATATGTGTGTGTGTGTGTGTAAGTGTAAGTTATAAATTATGGTTGGGAGAATATTTACGTTTGTTTATAGAATACTGCCTTCCCCAAACTTTATCTACAATAATATAAATCATTTACAAATTACAAATAATCAAAACATATTTAAAGGTCCTTAAAATTTAATAATTTAATGGTAATAATTAACTTGTGTTCTTGTATGTGTATATTGTAATATAACAGATTTGGCTATTACCAGGATATCTCCGCCAGTCGCATCTGCAATCGGCATCTGAAACAGATAGAAATATACAATAATTTTAGGCTATAAACATATATATATATATATATATATATATATATATATATATATATATATATATATATATATATATATATATATATATATATATTTGTGTGTTTATGTTTGTGATTCTTACTAGATATAAAACAATGGGAGAACATCTACTTTAACAAAGCACTATTAGCACCAGACTACTTTGGACAGTAAATTCTATAGTTTGTTTGCCAATATTAGATATTAGGAGTGTAAACTTGTAATGCAATATATTGTTTAGGACATGGACAAGTGTTTATTTCATCATGGACTTACACAATATTAGTCAGAGGACTTATAGGAGAGTAACTGGGTGTTTACCACAAAGGAGCAACAAGTAGCATAACAGAACATACACTAACCTTAAGAAGGTGGCGGATAGAGGCTGCCCGCAGCGTGGAAGAAGTGGTGCAAGCGGGTTTTATCATCCGGGTAGCGACGCTTAAATTGAAACTCCGCAAGATACCCGCTAAAATGCTTTTGCCGAACACCATATTTGGGGATGGTTTTCCGCACCTCTCGCCAAGTTCTCTCAATGTTGTTGGTGTGTGCACCCGTTACACGGTCAACAAAATTGATAGAACGGTTGTCTGCGTAGTGCCTGAAGCCCTCATCCTCCAAACACTTGTACGCCTTCCAGCAGTCACTAATTATTTTAGTGCCAGGTAGCACATACTCTTTAATGACTGATAGAAGGGTTTCTTTGGTGCGATCAGGCACTGGCACAAAGAAAGCGTTGGTGCTACCCCGTTCAATACCACCAAAAACCCACTGACCTTCTATGATCCGGCCTCTGTTGTATTTCCTTTTGCCGAATTTAGCCTCATCAATCTCGACAACTTTCCCATCACCACCTATGACGGAAGATGTTTTAATACAATGGTTGATGAATACTTCTCGGGTGAAGGAGTACCAATCGGCCACTGTATGAGAGCTGATGTTGAAGTTACTCATCAAATATGCCTGCCTAGGAGGAGTCAAATCCAGCAAAGAAGATACAATAAGAAAACAGGTATTCAGGCTAAGGTGGGTGCCCACAAAGAAAGTTCCTACACGTGCAGATAATTTAAACGTGCATTTCTTTATTGCCTGTTTTTTTATTGAGACATGGCGTCCATACCGGTACTCCAAGTTGCTGCGTTTGACTCTCATGAGATTCCCACACTTCTTACAGGTGGCATTTTGATTTATAACTCCATGAGCAAAAAGGAAATCCAACATTTGTTCATCAGACCAGCGCAAAGATTGCAAGTAAGTCACCTTGCACACTTCCTCACATGCGGGCACAAACTTTACACTTTTGGCTGCCATATTTCTATGTATGGTATTGCCGATTGCGACTGATTTAGAAGTGACGAGCTACTCAATATAACTGAACTGTATAAGTAACGAATACAACTCTAATTATTTCATTAGCGCGTTCTGATTGGCTGGATATCATTTGGTTGTGACAGCCTAAGATAAAAGAACGGCTCCCATCATTTGTTATCACTGTTATCACCTTCTGATATGTAATATATTAGTCCGCGGAAAAATTGAGAGTAGCTACCGCGTGCCGAAAATTAGTCCCACCTATAATTTAATAAAAAGGTACCTTTCAAAGCCACAACAACAACAAAATTATATATAAAAAAAGTTTAAGGATATGCCAATGAATGGTTTCATTCCCTATCGCACAATAACCCCAGGGAATAAAATTACAATTTCTTGCTTTAGATTTCAACACCTGCCTTCTACATTTGAAGATATTTGCATCTTCTATGGAACCAATCCATAGAATAATAACTTGAAATATGTAGCTCATTACGTTCGGCGAATCTTATTTAATGTATAAATTATTATTTATACTAATTAAGTAACTAATTTTTTATTAATCACTTAAACAATAGTTTATAACTACCCGAAATTTAATAGTAAATTATAAACACTTTTAAATGTTTTAAACTTGCCTTAGTAGCACTTACTTTGCTTGTTGAGGACGGCCGTTTCGGGAGATGTGTCCCTTTGTCAACTCAGACCGTAACTAAAAGTGTTTAGTGATTACTAGTAGCTCACGCGAAGATGGAATCAACAAATGGAAGTAAATTATACTAAACAATTATAAATATTTATATACTTGCCTATAGTAGCACTTGTATCCAAATTTTAAATTTTGTAAATTTGTTACAACTTATTTACAAAACAAATTTACTAAATTTAAAGTTTGGATAGGAATAAACTATTGTGATTAATTAAAATTCACCGACCGTAATGGACTACAAAATTCAAGAATATATTCATTGTTTAGGTTTTCAATCTCAATGGTAGTTGTTTCATACTAATGGAAGTTAAAGTCCGTATATTTGTAACTTCTTTCCAGCAGATATTATGATGAAATAACATCGTTTGTCAACATTTTATAAACATATAAAGTACTATTATTCTTTCATCAACTTATTTCAAAAATACGAAGTATTATGTTTTCAATAATTACTGTATTTATTTTTAATTTTGAAGGTAGTTGTGTAATACAAACTTAAGAGAAAAGTCCGTCTATTTTTAATTGTTGGCGTAATTATATGTACAATTATAAGTATCATAATGCAAAAAATATCAAGTGTCGTACAACAAATGCTCTGTGTCCGGTCACATGTTTCGTACATAATAATTTACTTTAGAAGGTTGGCTACACTACCTTAATTTAGCGGCAAAACCTTATGTCTGTAGTCTGTAGGCCACTGTTGGAATGAGGTGTGTGAAGATTTTTAATGGAATATTTTCAGTCTTGTGCGTGATATAGTGTCTTCAAGTGTTTGTTTAGTCCTAGTAAGTAGTTTTCTGGCTTACTATCGCAAAAAATTGGTTTGTGCGCGATTTTAATAAATGAATTGGGAATTGTAATAAATGTATAAGGTGCGTGGTGCAAACAGTTATTTAACGGTGATGTTCATAATTTTGTGGGAATAAACAGCAAGTGTGGTGATTTTACGAGTTACTAATTCCTAATAATTAAGCCAAAAGCATAACAATGTGTTAAAATAGTTTTTCTCTGACTCACAACAAAAGGTATGTATGTATGTATGTAGAGTTAGCGTGACGTCACGATACATTTGTATCACTCCGCGCAATATTTTTTACCCTACTTTAAATTGAAAAAAGTAACTTTCCAAGGTCAAAAAAAATTAATTTCTCGTGAATATCGTCGAATTTGGTAATTTTTCAAAATTTCCAACAATAACCTATAGCGCCGAGCTTATCCTAACTGGAGACTTTATAAGTATATTTAAATATATGTATAAAAATTAAGCGAAGTTGTGAATAGGCGCGGAGTGATACAAATGCTTCATGATGTTACAACTGAATTTCAATGTATAAAATTAAAACCAAATCTAACCTGACTTGACACTTTTTAGGTATATTTTAATATAGGTATACAGTATTGTATAAATTTAAAACCAAATCTATTCTAACTGGAGAAGTTGTATCTCAAATATTTACACAGGTAAAGTTGTGTGACGTACCGCGGTCAATGCGTACAACCTTATGAGCAGCACTGTGACGTAAGTATCACTCCGCGCCAATTCACAACTTCTACACCCGCGCTGAATTTATTACCCTACTTTAAATTGAAAAAAGTAACTTTCTTACTTCAATAAAAAAAATTCTTTTGGATATCGTCCTATTTGATGGTTTCGAACAATTTCCCAAAATATCGTATGGTGTCGAGCTAATACACAATAACCATATATTGGTTAAAACACGCCAAAATAAAAATATATTTGAAGCGACTGGCGCTAGCTAAAATTTAGAAGAAAGCGAGGTTCGAGAAAGTTCCGAAATAATCAAATAGAAAAGTTCTGTAATATGAAGTGGCGGCCAAATGCGTCTTACTTTAATCTCTAAGCACGCAATTACGAAAGTTTAAAAGCAATAGTTCCGTACAAACACATTTAATAACATAGGATAATTCGCACTGAGTTTAAACACATAAATAAATAATAAGTAATTAAGCTTAGGCAGCACTTACCCTCGTGAAGAAAGAATGGGTAAAATGGAAGCGTACGTAGATTCTCGTAGTGGTAGAAATCCTGGGTACCCAGTTCGTAGGCTGCAGATCCAGGCGAAGTGTAAACTAAAACTTAAATGGGTAAATAAATTCGCTGCATTTAAATTGCATAAAGTCATTTACATAAACTATGGCGCGTAACGGAACAAAGAGTCTTACGAACCGGCGACCGTAACTTAAAGTCAATAATAGGAAATAACGCATATAAAACCGCGTTTACACGAACACACTTTAACACGAATAGTTCTTGAAACTTATACGAGGTTTACGGTCAAAACCGGCACTTTACACGCGTGGTGAAACTTTGCGAACAAGCTCTTCATTAAGGCTCGTAACAGCACGAAGGCTCCAAGACGACAGACTAGAGTAGCCACGGAAATACTAGATAAGGGAGGGGGCCAGAGATGCCACCAAGAAAGTCAATACTTGGTCAATATATCGATTAATGGGTCAGAAATCACGTGACCATTACTGTCCAGGCACAGCTGAGCGATTTAATAAATAGATCAAAGTAATACGTTCAAACTTCGAGCGCTGACTCGAACAATATTAGATGAATAAATCTGGTCCAAAACATCTGTACTACAATAGTTGTAGTGCTATAAATAGTTATTTCAACTTTATTAATAAAACAATATTAAGAATGAGCTGTTTCATCAGAATAAAGAATATATGTTATCGATTAGAACATCTAAGTATTGTATTTTTAGATGGTATTTTAAGTATCATAGATACTTGAATCGAAGAGATCCATTGTTCCTAGGCTATTATTGTAATCAATTGTTAATAAATTTGACAATGAAGGTATTCTTCTTTTAACGTTCTCTACGATTTATAAACTATATCACAACTGCATATATGCAATTTCGTATGACTTTCTTAATTTTTTATTACACAGTATTAAATTTTCTTAAAGTTATATACTTGACGTTTGCCATAATCCAACAGCTTTAACCCCCTCCACCAATTACTGGTTTATTTACTTGCTTTCTAGATTTGTAAAACAATATGGCGTAGTTTGAAATTGTTTGTAATTAGTAAATTTGTTTACATGAATACACTAGGCGTTCGTCCCTATACAGTATTTCGTCAATGTTAGAGGTAAGTCTTAAACTATATGCATCATATTTTTGAATTCTTTATACGGACATAATTTGTAAAGGAGATGGTAAATCGTTTGGAAAAACGTTCGTGTTAACTAAAGCCTAGGATAAATGTTTCAAGCCTATTAATGTAAATTTTATATTTTGGCTTTTTTATAGTGGAAGTCAACTTGTTTTGTTTAAAGTTAATCACCTCATATTTTTTCAAATTTCTTACAGAAATTATTAAAAAATTATTTAGTCAGCCTTATTACTTGATAAAGAACAGTTTGAGGTTTGGCCAAGACAGTATTGTACCTAACTTTTTCTTAATATGCTTTTCATAGATGTGAGATTAGGACAGTAAAGCAGGTAAAAATTTACAACTGCGGACACCTACAATATTTTGGAAAATTGTTCAAAACCACCATAAAGAATGATATCCACAAGAAATTTTATTTTCTTTGAGGAAAGTTACTTCAATTTAAAGTAGGGTAAAAAATTCTCAGTGAAGACAATGGGCGCTGTGTGATACAAACGTTTCGTAACGTCATGCCAACTCACACCTTGCTTGTGGCTCCGAGAAAAAACATTTTCACTCATTTTTATGCTTTGAAAAATTATTTTTTGTGGATATTGTCCTTTTTGGTGGTTTTGAACAATTTACCAGAATATCGTAGGTGTCCGTGCTTGTAAATAACTACCGTAAAGCAGTTTGAATGCTACTGGATTAGGTGTACTGTGTCAGCATCAGATAGTATCTAAACCATTAAATAAATAAACATACCACACAGAAATAACCAACCCTACACAACTGAACAACATGAAATATACAGACACTTCAAACTACAACCTACATACATACTCAATACACAATTACATTACACATTTTTTGACATCATAACTCCTAATACTCACAAAATACACCCACACCGCCATAATATCCCACCTCCACCCTAATACCCTAATATACGTAAACCTTGAGATCAGTTACGGTCTGAGTTGACAATGGGACACATCTCCCTAAATGGCCGTCCTCAACAAATATAAGTAAGTGCTGCTATAGGCAAGTTTGTAAATATTTATAAGTGTTTAGTGAAAACTAGTAGCTCATGTAAAGATGGAATCAACAAATATGAACATAAAATGAACTTATTTTGTTAATTGCAAAATAGGTTTTTTTGGTAAACCGGCCCTATATTTGCATGAAACATTTCAAAACATGTAGTAAGGCTATTTTCATTGATATTTTGTTTTTTGCTTCGAATCATTATTTTTTCTCAATTTAAAATTGGGTAAAAAATTCAGTGCGGAAGTAGTAGTTGTGAATAGGCTCTCTGCCTCACGGAGGGATACACTGACGTCACGTAACACCTTTACACTTGTATACTGCATAGCATTACATTTTGGCATAATTTTAATGAATTTAAATAAATAAAAAGAAAACCATACTATCAATATCAATATAGCCTTAAGACATGTTCAGGAACGTTCCAATCTAATATGTAGCTGTTTTACTAAGTTGTAGGCTACTTAACTAAGCACTTTACATACCTTTTAGAATTATTAAACTCGCACACACATATTATTTGTTTTGCGATAGTAAGTTGCAAAATTACTCATAATAACAAAACAAACACTATCCTTCGCACGAAACAGAAAATATTACATCGAACAGTACACATAAATAATTCCTTACACTCCTTCAAAATGAATGAGGTTTACCGCATTTTTAGCAACCTTTCAAAAGGTAAAATATTAACATGTGTACTTTATTTCAGTCGATAAGTAGCCAGTTATTAAGTAGCCGGGGATTAATAAGATTTACCAAATGTAATAGACTAAAAAATTCAAGAAGTAGCCAGTAATTTATATTTAGTCAAAAATACGTTAATTTACTAAATACAAGATTTAATTAATGAACAATAGCAAATTAATTTGAAATTTAAATACTGAGTTTTTTATAATACAGTGGATCATTGTTACTTATAAGCACGAAACAAAATTTAATGATATATAAGAAAAAAGTAATTTACTTCAAACTGTTAAAATAAGTTAATTTATTAAATGCACGATGCAATTAATGCACAATAGCTCTGTAATTTGTATTACACAACTGCCTTATACTGAGTATTTTTTTAAATAATGCAGTGCAACAGTGTTACTTTTAAGTACGGAACCAAATAAAATGATTTATAAAAACAGTTAACTTCAATGTAGTAATACTTCATATTGTTAAAATAAGTTAATTTATTAAATGCACGATGTAATTAATGCACAATAGCAGCTGGAAAGGAACTAGACAAACTTTCATCTGTAATTGGTATTACACATCTGGCTTAAAAATTTAAAACTTAAATACTGATTTTTTTATAATACAGTGAAACATTGTTACTTTGAAACACGGAACAAAATAAATGATTTATAAAAAAAGGCAATTACATTAGTGTAATAATACTTGAGAATACTGTAAAGGTTACTAGATCTGAACCAATACTTGCGATATATCGAAAATGAATGTGAAAATCTCACGGAGTAACTTCTAAAACACCCGAGGCGGAAATTAATGAACGGGCCAGGGCCGTTCCTTTTCAAAACGAACTACTGAATGTGTTCTGTATCGAAGCTAACTATTTAATGTCTAGACCAATCAGAAAGCACCATACAATTAATTGCTACTTGTAACCGTTCTTTATTCGGTTTCATTATGAACTTAGAACAAAAAAAAACTATCCAAGTTCTGAACCAGTAACTACACCACCAGAGTCCACAACCACCAGCATCCAGTGTGATAGTTTTTTAAACAGAATTTATAAATATAAATAGTGCTGATGAGACTATCGGATTGATTCAATGCTAGGTCATGTTTACAAATCTTTCCCTTACTTTTGTGTTCAAGTATATTGGTGTGTTACTTTGATTTTTTAAATCACTTAAACAATAGTTTATGACTATCCGAAATTTATATTTAGTAAATTTGTTAAAACTTACTGAGACAGAACGTTTTCGATCGCTATGTGCCGATCTTCATCAGTGTCTCTTTGATTTTTTATTTATCGAAGTGAGATTTTCACATTAATTTAGATATATCGCAAGTATTGGTTCAGATCTAGTAACCTTTACAGTATTCAAGTATTGTTACATTGATGTAATTGCCTTTTTTTAATAAATCATTTAATTTTGTTATGTGCTTCAAAGTAACAATCTTTCACTGTATTATAAAAAAAATCAGTATTTAAGTTTTAAATTTTTAAGGCAGTTCTGTAATACGAATTACAGATGAAAGTCCATCTAGTTTCCTTTCCAGCTGCTATTGTGCATTAATTACACCGTGCGTTTAATAAATTAACTTATTTTAACAGTATGAAGTATGATTACATTAAAGTTATTAACTGTTTTTATAAATCATTTTATTTTATTCCGTGCTTAAAAGTAATACTGTTGCACTGCATTATTTAAAAAAATACTCAGTATTTAGGTTTAAAATTTTTAAAGTAGTTGTGTAATAGGAATTAATAATATTGAAATCTTGTTACTGTTCATGACGAACTGGTTGTTAAGTACTTATTACACTTTTGCTATTACTTGTGACCAGACTTGTTGCAAATCTGGTCGTAAGTAATAGCAAAAGTATAATAAGGAATTAATAACATTTTACACTTGCTTGTTTCCATAAAAACCTCAAGATGTATGACTCAAAAACTAAACGTGATAATATTTTACTCTTGAATTTTGTAGTTCATTGCGTTCGGTAATCTTAATTAATCACTTTAACAATAGTTTATGACTATCGGAACTTCAAATTTTGATAAATAAAGTGATTAATATTTTACGTTTAAAAGGTTGGCTACACTAGCTAAAACGCGGTAAGTCTCATTTATTTGGGGGAGTGTTACGAATGGTTTGTGTGTACTGTCCGATGCAATATTTTATGTTTTGTGCGAAGAATAGTGTTGTTTCATTATTGTGAGTAATTTTGCGACACTATCGCAAAAAAAATGTGTGAGCGAGTTTAATAGTTTAAAGTTGTGCGTGAGTTTAAAAAGTATGTATAGTGCTTAGTTAGGTACAAGTTAGTAAAACAGCTACAAATTAGTATGGAACGTTCCTGAACATGTCTTGAGGCTATATTGATATTTATAGAGTGGTTTTACTTTTATTTTGTCTGTGGTACGAATTTATTAAAATTATGCCAAAATGTATGCTACACAGTGTGCAAGGTGTAAGTGTTACGTGACGTCACTACATTTGTTACGTCAGAGTATCTGTAAGGCAGGCCGGTTTATTCACAGCTGCTACTTCCGCACTGAATTTTTTACTGACCTTTAAGTTCAGAAAAAATAATGATTCGAAACAAAAAACAAAAAAATATCAATGAAAATAACTTTTTTACATGTTTCGGAATGTTTCATGCAAATATGGGGCCGATTTAGAAACGTAAACATTTACCAATGTTAAGTTTCGTAAAACACCTATTTTGAAAAAAAAGCTGTACATTGGACAAAGCTATAATCTCAAGGTTTCTTTTACACATTCCTTGCAGGTCATCAGAATCCAGGTGAGCTGCCACATATAATAAGCATTTGTAACAAAAGATTTGTGATTATGGTTATAATAAAAATGGTATTTTAATTGAATATATTTATTATTTTATTAATTGTATGCTATAGTTGTGATGTATAATTAACAAGATAGAAATTAAAGAGTTTTACAATAATTTTAGTTCTGAATTTGACTCAGATTGCATGGGAAGTGATGACTTTAATCTTGAATGTCTCATTGTTGCCCAAATGGTAAATTAAGCATAAAACCTGTTCATTTTAAAACAAATAATGTTTTCTTTACCCAGGCGCGTATCCAAGGGGGGGGGGCGATGGGGCGATCAAGAACTTTGGGTTAAAAATCGACAATATATTATTAAATTAGGACTTTCTATTAAATTAGACTTTTACTTAAGTTAATTAATCTTTTATTGTAAATAAAAAATACAATTTTAATTTTTAATTTGAAAATGTGACGCGTTCTCTCGGCATACCCTCGTAAACGTCTAAACGTTTTATCAACAGATAGCGCTAGTGAAGCTTAGTCTCGAACATATGAATTTCAATACGTAATTTTGCAAACGTAATATTCGCAGTTGACTCCGGCAAGTGTAATCGAAACTGGAATAATTATTTATTAAAAATTCTAATTTGCTATGAATCTTTATCTCGTTACCGATTTCTAACGCAAGTGTAGAAAGAACTTTTTTTGTTCTATGTTTTTACATACACGCAAGCGCGCGCGCACACACACACACACACACACATATTATATATATAAAATGCATCGATCGCCCCCGCCCCCCAAAGCAAGTCGCTGGATACGCGCCTGTTACCTGGGTCTAAACCTATTTATTGGTTTTACATGATATTTAATCAAGTTTTAAAAAGTTAGATTATAAGTGTTAATGTTTTGTCTGTGTGTGTCATAGTGAATCAGTCAGAGATAAATTGAAGAATTAATACATACAGATTAAATTCTTGTTCTAGGTCTTTATTTCATTATCAAGGCATACATAAACTATCAAATAACGACCACCAAGACCACATGCCAACATCAAATCAACAGGACTTGCTTTATCATCACTAGCAATTACAATCTGCATCTTCCACATATAAATCAAGTAAATTTCTTTCATATTCCTTAAAATTTTTGTATATTTTTTAAATTTTTAAAGATTTTATCTGTTTTTATATGCAACCGTCTTCAAAAGATTCAATGCTAGTTTAATTTAATGTGGTAATGGAAAAGTGTAGTTCATTGTAATTGAAATAATTTATTTAGCTGGATATTTATTTTTTCTTAGATGTAAAGAATGGTTTTACTTAACCGACATAAGCAAACTGAACATTTAATAAATGACAGTAAGAATGAGAAATATAGTAAATGAGCTAAGTTTATATTAGGTTCTATATATTTAAACGACTAATGTTGTTCTGTGTTAACATAGCTTTATATATTATAACAATGTATGTTATAATGTCAACATGTTCTAATCAACAATATCATATTGATGAGATATAGATTTTAGCAACCCGTCATCATGACTGTATAGCTTTGGTTTCAAAACTAAAGAAAGAAAATTATGTGAAATATTAGAATCAATAGGGTAGTTCAAAATTGTACGAGGCTACACAAAGTCCGGAAGAGCCACCTTGCTTTGTTGAAGCAGTGCAAGGGCTGCTTTATTAATAAAAACGACACTGAATTTAAGTTTAACACCAAAGATAATTAAAAGAGAGATAACACAAGTTTCATGAGTAGCAGTTAATTCTAAGCCACTTACCAATCAAACTGTATGAGGTTCTTGAAGAGCGGTGAGTCGTTCGACGAAACAGGCCTGTTTGGTGTCTAGCAGAGATAAAAGAAGGTTCTCGACTAGTGGCATAAACTACAACTCATTTAAGCTTTAATTTAATAATTTCACTTCAATCGTCACAATAGAAAATCTTTAATTAACATTGGATAGTTCACTCACGCGGTTAAATAGTTAACTGTCTGCGATATAATGAAATCCCATGCGGGGTGCCTAATACAATGGCAATCAAGCTTAGAACGCGGTTTAAATAGACTTATTAAAGTTTGACTGTGGTAATTTATAGTTAGAACGCATCTAAGACATTAACTGAACATATTCAATAAGCGGTGTAATATTATAACGCGGTTAGAACCCGATGTAACCGGCTAAAAGCACTTGACTAGAAACTGGCGAGTCGCACTAGTAAACAGCCATATTGGAAGGGGGGAATGTAACTTTGACAAAGACGGAAAAGGCTAGCAAAAGGTAACTAGATCAAAAACTACGTGGACCTAGTCTAGAACATAGATGAATAGGCTCAATGCGTCTGGTAACTGGATCGCAAAACTATTTCTTTGCAGTAAAAGAAGCCTAGATTCTGGCCGGCAAAGAATGTCTAGTAGGCGGTGGAAATGGAACTGTGGTAAGGAACACCAGCTGTTCCGAGGTTATACGAAAATAATGACAGATGTCAACAAACGTGGTTTATGGAAAGTGAGGTTAACAATCCTGTACTTAACAATGACCTTCACCCAGGTATTATTTTTATCTTCTATCTTTAAAATTGTCTAAATATGCTTACTTCATTTTTCAAATCCTTAAAGTAAATTTGATAAAAATTTTCTAAACAGACAAAAGCAAATAAAATATAGGAATTACAAAATTATATTTCAGCACTTTTAACTGCACTTCAATAAATTTTTATCATTGTCAGACTATCATAGCTATAAAATTAAACTGTTTTAATAAAATCTATATAAGCTTATAATAATGGTGTTCTGTACTTTAATGTATTATGTTTGTAGTTTTACAGGCTACTTATTTTTATTATAAGTTTCCTAAAGTGCTCCTTGCATAATTATAAATCCTGTATGTTTCTGCTGTTACATTAAATTACTACGATAATGACTTTTCCTTAATTATTTTGTGTGTTCTCTGACACTCTTATCTTATTTTATTGCTTCATATCCTATATATTGATCCCGCTCTGAACTAACTTCGAATTGAATTTGATTCCTCATTACCTAGAAATCCATGTCTCTAAATCCGGCTTCTGGACTTCTTTAATCAATAATTCATAACAAAAATGTCTTCTCATTTCTGTAAACATTGTTTTCATTTGAAGTAAAATTGTTTTCAGATTGGCAGGACTACTCTGCAGGTTCTTCTTGGTTGGCTGCTCTAATTTTCCAGCATTACAGCTAATTTTTAGTGGTGTTGTGAAATAAAACCTGATTACCAGTTTCACTGTTTATCCAAATAAAACTGAGACATTCAGAGTAAAAAATATTTTTCAATGCTTTGCCTTACCAATCTTGAAAAATTTCTTTTCTCTCATTTACAGGTTCATCATCTATTTTTTCTTAACAAGAGAAAATAATGTGTTTGAATTATTTTAAATCTGTGATAGGTGATGTAGTATGTGTTTGTGATAGTAATTGTTTTCTTCATTACGAATCCAATTCTTGGTTTAGGAATTTAGATAGAATTTTTTAAAATAAGTATGAATCTTTAAGTGCTATTTCCAGAATCTAGATCTTTTGCTTGTTCAGCAATAATATAACTTTTAATGCCATTATGACCTTGTCTGAACATTTAATTTTTTTTTCGTTCAGTTCATGTTATTGTAAGAATATATATTTAAAATTAATTGTTTTAAAAAAATTTTGAATTTTAGTAGAAATAATAGTTTTAATTTTTAAAGATTAAGGCCATAAACATTTTATTTTTACATCACTATTTACATTCATGGAGCCAGTAAGTAATACATTGTGGAAGGAGTTTTTATTTGAATGTAACAATGATAATAAACTTCTGAATCACGAAAAGAATTCTAGTATATTTTTTACTTGGTAGGTTTATCAATGAATATGAACATTTTACTCTAATAAGCCCATATAAAAGTTATTAACACAGAACTATATAAACTAAACCTTATAATATAACCATCATGAAGAGAATGCTGATTTACATGATCCAATCTTATCAGTTTGTTGTTTGTTTTCTATCAGTAATAAGTAAACATAACCTATATTACAATACATGCAGAGGGTAAAATTGGGTATGCTGTGTTCAAACGTATGTTTAGTAATTTGTAAGTTTTTATCATTAGTCCTGTCACATTCTAATAAACTATTGGAAAATTTCTCAGCCTCTTTTGTTTAGTGTCAAGTTTGCACAAAGTCAATAGTCCCCAGTGGGCATACTGTAAATGACAGCCCACTTTTTGGAGCTTTAAAAAAAAACAATTTTTGAAAGATTATACTGTCGTATGATATAAAGAACAAAAACCCAGACTAATATATTTCACTTTACGATTTATTTTACTAGTATTTGTGGGTGTATATATATAAATAAATATATATATATATATATATATATATATATATATATATATGAAGTTATTATTAATTGTAAATAATTTTTTCTGCCACTGAGTGCAATAATTTTATCTTATGTGATGAGGCACCTTTCGGTCACTTGATCATTGTTGAATCCCTGAATTAATTTTCTCTACTTTTCTGTTGTGGATGTTCGGTCGGATATGTTGGTGTTTACATAAAGTCAGTTGCATCAGAAATATAATGGACGACGTGAAATATCACGTTATATATATATATATATAGCTAGAACTTAAAGCCTATTTAGGAATTTTTGGACTAGATACGAGACTGACAGACTTACCTTGTGGCAATAGACACACATAAAAATACTTGCACTATTGAAATATTTTGATCACATAATAATATCAATCAAAAAAAAAAGGTTAATATTATATATATATATATATATATATATATATATATATATATACTTTACGCGTGTGTGTGTGTACACTTTTAACTCTTGAAATACTGAAATTAAGTTATATATATATATATATATATATATATATATATATATTCTTGATATTTAACGTTATCCATTGTTTTTCCGTTGCACTGACTTTATGAAGTTAATATATTACTATGTAAGTAATTTTATCCACCATTAAGTGCAATAATTTTACCTTGAGTGATGAGGCACCTTTCGGTCAATTGACCATTGTCGAATCACTGATGTTTTTCTGTTGTGGATGTTCGGTCTGTGAAGTTGGTGTTTGTTGACGTTACGCACACTTATTCTTGATCTGTGTGTATGATATTTCTATATAGTATGTCTTCTGTATATGTTGTTTGTAGATTCATTAAGTTGTGTATGTTTTTATAAATGTGGTATTTTTCTAGTGAGTTTAGTTCTATTGGGTTGTTATTTATTTCCAGTATGGTTAGGTTATTTTCGTAATTTGTTATTTCGTGTTTATGGGATATTAGGTGTGCTGCAACATTTGATACTTTATAGAATTTTTGTTTTTGAATGCTCTATAATGTTCTTCAAATCTTATTTTAAAAGTTCTGGTTGTTTTTCCTATGTAACAAATTCAGAAAAACATAACGTATCAGGAATATACAAAATCACATGCAACAACTGTAACGCTTTTTACATAGGAAAAACAACCAGAACTTTTAAAATAAGATTTGAAGAACATTATAGAGCATTCAAAAACAAAAATTCTAAAGTATCAAATGTTGCAGCACACCTAATATCCCATAAACACGAAATAACAAATTACGAAAATAACCTAACCATACTGGAAATAAATAACCCAATAGAACTAAACTCACTAGAAAAATACCACATTTATAAAAACATACACAACAACTTAATGAATCTACAAACAACATATACAGAAGACATACTATATAGAAATATCATACACACAGATCAAGAATAAGTGCGCGTAACGTCAACAAACACCAACTTCACAGACCGAACATCCACAACAGAAAAACATCAGTGATTCGACAATGGTCAATTGACCGAAAGGTGCCTCATCACTCAAGGTAAAATTATTGCACTTAATGGTGGATAAAATTACTTACATAGTAATATATTAACTTCATATATATATATATATATATATATATATATATATATATAGGTTAGTTTTGTTGATAAAGATTATTTAGATTTTTTTGACTACGAGACTGAGTCCACTCTGTAGTTTTGAAATAGAAACACATAAAAGCACTTAACCAATGATATATTTCAACCACACAGTGGTCTTTGTCAATCAAAGAGAAAACAAAAAAAGAAATATGAGGGAATGAAATAAAATTTTATTTCATTCTCTCGTATTTCTTTTCTTGTTTTCTCTTTGATTGACAAAGACCACTGTGGTTGAAATATATCATTGGTTAAGTGCTTTTATGTGTTTCTATTTCAAGACTACAGAGTGGATTCTTACCAAGGTAAGTCTGTCAGTCTCCTAGTCCAAAAAATCTATATATATATATATATATATATATATATATATATATATATTTGTTTTTCTTGAAACATGTAATTAAATAAGAAATATGAAAAGTGTATGGCTTAATTTGACCATGAAGCTCAATGGGTTTGAAAGCGCCTATGAGATTTCTCTTAAAGTACGTTTAAAACTTACAGCCATTTTCTCATAGATGCTCGTTGTAAGTTTTATCTCTTAAATATGGGGCTGTCAAACAATGTAATGTAAATCCAGTAGAGTTTATAACTTAACTTTTGTTATAATTAAATTTATATTTTAATGTTATTTATTTACCTTACCTATTTAATGTCCCACTTTAGGGTTTATAAAGAATTAACAATCTTATAAATTTTTTTAACATCACTTGCATTTATTCTCTTCAATTAACTCTACACATTATTCCAAATTTATATTAATATTTTGCAGTGACAGGATTGATATCTTAACTAATATTACAATGATAAAAGGTGGACTTCTGAGGCTTTAGATTTCTAATAAAGTAATATAACAAAAAAACAGTATTAAAATTTTATTCTTGCTCTCGGGTCGTTATTACAGGAACTTTGCTTTTTAAATTAGAAATGGTGAAACTAGAATAATTTTTATAAATTTTGATGAAATTAAAATTGTTTTGAACTTTACTAAAATTTAGATGTATGTTGGCTACACTTATATTCAATTAATACTTATTGTTCTTTAGAGCTCCTGGAATCTTGGCCTTAGTTATCTTCTGCACTTACACTTACACAAAAAAACTTACTTATATTTCTAAAAAAAAATTTTTACGTCACACTTTTTAAAATTTACTTATAAAAACTCTTTACCTAATTTAACAATTTATTCTTTTTTTTACTACACTCCCATCCTTGTCCCCACCAATCCGTCTGCCTTCTTTCCGAGTTCCCTTCAAAACTTTTTTTAACTTCCCCGATCATTTAGTTTTTATTGAAAAATCTAATCTTTCCCACTACCACAATACGTTCTTTGTAAGTTTCCCACAGTTCTACAATTAGCTTAACCTAACGGTACACGGTTATTTTCCCAGGCTATATCGGCTGCTGGATTTCTCTGTCTTAACAAGCTGTACCCTTCTCTATTGTCTATGGTTACCGCACTCAACTTATAGCTTTCCTTGAAAAGGATAATGACATGGTACCTGCTTTGTCGGCACTATTTGTGTCTTTCCTGGCTTAATCCTACAGAAAATTATTTTAGCAACTAACTGAAATTTTTCTAAAGCCTCATACTTTATGTTATAAGTTCCAATTATTCAAATAGCTTTTAGATTATCAGGAAAAAAGGTTAAGATTCTAAAATAATTTTGTTTACATGTGCTATTGGCATTCTATCTCCGAAGTTAATGTAGTCAATTTTATTGAACAGAGGCATTATTTGGATGCTGAGTCACCGTCTCAGTGCAGCTCTATATAGTTAGCTATCGTCTGTCACTTGCATATTTTAGTGGTTTTTGTAACAACGTCCTATGGATCTCGATTCTTTGGGAAAAAGCTAAGGTCTTGGCTTCAAAAAAAAAATTAGTTTTTGTTCCCATTTGCAACATACACACAATAGTTAATTAAAATTGACTTTTTTTTTCAAAAAGTCTCCCAACTATCTAAATGTGGTCTGGTCCCAATTGATTAGGATAATTGGAGTTCTACTGTATAAGTATTTTATGGTCATTGAATACTCTTTTAATAATAGCTCTCATTTTACTGTCAAACCTATTTTATATGGAACTATCTTGAAATCATTATATTTATGTGAGTTCGAATCAATATGAAATTTGTTACAAAATTGATCAACTCAAAGTAATCCTTCAACCAATAAAACATTGAAAAGAAATATAATAGCTTTATAGGTAATGGTTAACTGTGAGGTAGTCTTGCTGTACCCCTGCGTTAAGTTTTTATCCTCAAAACAATCATTGGTTATGCTAAAGTTTACGTATATTAGGATTGTTTTAAACTTATTCTTTGCCACACTAAGAACTTTGTCTAAATTACATTTCTTTCCACTCCATTCACCAGAAAAATTCTTATCAAGTTCTGTCCCTCACCCAGTGTTTTATTTTCTATTAAATTTATAATTACCTTACATGTTCTATTCTTCCATTAGTTTCAAATAAGACCAGGTTAAGCCTACATGCATCTCTGTAAAGAGTGTCAGTTATGAGCATAAGATGCCAATTAACTTTCTTTCTATGCAGGACTAGGTGTTTTTCATCCTTACCGTAATATTATTTGTAAATCATAATCAATTTCTTATTTTATATAGGGAATAATAATGTAAATAGCTGAGAGTAAAACCACTCAAAGAAAAAAAAATAAAACAGATCAAAAGTTCATAAATTTATGATAGAACAAACAAATTGGTGTTTGTATATATGAATTTCGTGCTTATTACTTGTATGTGTGTGTGATAGTACAGCTTCAAATCATTTCTTTTTACTGAGAACCAACCATTATTTATTTGGATTAAAACTGGTTAAATAATACAAACCTCTAACCACAAATATTTATTTTAACCTGATATACATTTCGTTTACCGGGTAACCATCCTCAGAGGCATAACAACCAAGACTAACTCTAGAGACTGGCCTTAGAGTCTTGGTTGTTATGCATCTGAGGATGGGTTACTTAGTAGCCGAAATGTACATAAGGTTAAAATAATAATATTTGTAGTAATTGATTTTATCTTCATGTGAACAACTAGTTCTTAACTAAAAACGCTTGTATATAAATTACACTTGTCTCAGAGTAGCTCTTACTTTTATGATTGTTGAGGACAGACATTTCAAGAGATGTGTCTCTCACACAATGTCAACTCGGACTGTAACTGACCTCTTGGTTATTATAGGTTTCTCACGGATCTTACCTTCCCTGCTGCTGGTCCCTCCGACTAGCCTTTTCTCTTACTCTTCACTTTTCTTCCTTTTACCACACTTTGTCCGTAAGAGAGTAATGGTTTATCCCTTGACTACGAACCTTGGTTCGAGACCTGTATCTCAAGGAATAAACCTCTCAGGAGAACCAACTCCTGAATTTTTTATGAAACCCAATTAGCCTCCCATAAGCCTCTTTAAGCTCCTTTCGGGGTAGTGGAATCTTTGAGAGACACTTGTGACTTAAAGACTATACATGGATACCTAGTGAACTTATTTTATTTTAAATGAAAACACAGCTAATTGGAAACTATAAATTTTTTATTATCTTTTTGGATTTAGAATTACTTATTATTATTTGATTTATTTTAATTAACAGGATTTAGCTTTTTTTTAAATTTTACCTAACCCTACTTTTGAATTATCATAACTATCTTGTTTCATGGTATTAGTTCAGAATATATCCCTTTTATTATGTTTACAATTTTATTATTATTTATATTAATACATATATATATATATATATATATATATATATATATATATATATATATATATATATATATATATATATATATATATATATATACTTACTATATCCTTTTCTAATATTATAACCAAAATCCCAAATTGCTTAATATGTTTACTATCATTTATTTAAATTCAATTATTATAATTAATTTGCACATAATTTTGTGTATTCTTGTTAAATTTTTTAGAGTCTTGTACATTTTCAAACATTTTAAGGTTAATTTCTAGTTACTTTATGCTATGCCTTTTAACAAACAATCCTTTTAATTCACTAATAGTCTCTGGTTAACATTTACCTATTTATAGGTTAACCTAATTAGTTATTACATGCTAGGCATTTACTAAAAACTTCCTGCTGATACTTATATACTAAGACAAAGGATTTCATACATTTTTCAAGAATAAAGCCATATCAGATAAAATTATTTAAAGACCATATGTTTATTTCCACTTCAGGCAAACAGTTGAATGGAAATCAATTTAGAATATTTGTTAATTAATTTAGGTAACTTAAGAGATTTTTCAGTCCCTTAGGTTATTCAATTTTTTGTTAATTTTGGTTTTAAGTTAATATATTTAGAAATAAAATTTTATCTAAAAGAAAATTAAATTGTTTAAATAACCTTATACTTCAAAACGTTAGGTATCTTCTATGGTCGGGTTGTCTTTAGGCCTCTTCACAGCTTCCATGGGATTTGGATATAGGCTTCACTGCATGGCATGGCATGAATTTTGTTAAGTTCGGCTTCTTTTTTCATTTTCTTGGTCGAGATGTTGGTAGAAATATATATGAGCCTCAGCTCATATATTTGTACACTTCCCGGGTCACATCGTAGCACTTTATACGGACTTCTTACCACATATTGGGTCGTTAATGGTTCTGCGTGTATCAATACGACCTCACTCGTTAACTGTTCAAACTGTACTGCCTAAGCGTCACCTTTTATGCTTCGTCCGTAGCTCCAATTTCTTCAAACTTCCGCCTTTTCGATATCCATCTTACATTTTGAACCAATAAAAAAGCCGTTGCTATGGTGACTGACTTTGTTCATTTAGTAATTTTGAATTTTAATTAGTTTCAATTTTTGTGAAAGACTTTTCTTTACTCCAATGTGTTATTTTTAATTTTTGAACTTCCGTTTAATAATTTATTTTTATTTTACTTTTAATTTAATTAACTTGCTGTTTCTTCTTGCTAACTCAAACTTCGACGGTAGCGCTGTCACTGTAGTTTGGCAGGATCGTATAAACAATCTACCCATGCGGTTTTTATTGAAACTAATATATCTCCCATCTTGGTTAACCTTAAATTTTTAGGCTATTATGTTTTAAATTGAAATTTGCATCTTTACAGAAATACAACTCTCCCTAGCTATGCCTAATTTACTTTCCGCACATTTTTATACTTATATTCACTATCCCTGATTATATTTGGTCAAAATTAATTTAATATATAAATTTTTGGCTGGGTCCCATAGGCCTCACTTTTACTGTTTCATTTAAATTGGTCAATTAGGCGTTAGCCTAATTAATGTTGTGTTGGATTTTTATTTATTATAACATTCCCGGTTTGTCTATTTAGTTCTAATTACTTAGCTTACATTGATTTTCCCTATATTTAACATTTTTATTATAATACTATGAAATAATTGAAATATTAGTTGATTGATCTATTTAACTACTCTAGGCTTAGTTACATTTATCTGTACTAATACCAGATTTATTTGCATCGGACATTCTGGCCGTTGCAGGTTAGAGTGGGAGTGGGATATTAGGATAGGGATCTAGATGTATTTTAGAGATTATTGGGGGATTATGAAGTAAAAAAGTGTGAGTTATAATGTAATTGGGTGTTGAGTATAAGGAACTATACAAACTATACCCTACACCCACTTACATTATAACTAACATACACTTTTTTACACATACCCTCTAAAATACACCTAATTCCCTACCCTTATATCCCACCCCAACTCTATCCAATAACAACCAAGAGGTCAGTTACCGTCTGAGTTAACAATGGGACATATCTCCCAAAACCATTCTCAACAATCATACAAGTAAGTGTTACTACAGGCAACTGTAACATTTGTACAAGTGTTTTTAGTTAATAATATTTGTGGTTAGAAGTTTTATTTACTGACCTAACTTTATTATAGAGGGACTCTATGACTCACTAGATGTACTGCCAGATCACTCTTAATATCTGCACAAAGTTTGAGTAAATTTCCATCTGAAAAAATGGAGCATAAAATTAAAACTTATGAAAATCAGCTCTTATAAAAAAAAGATTGATTTAGATTATTCACCTTTACTGTTTGAAGATTGATTGTGTTGCCTTCACTCAGCCTTTTTTTTACTAGTATCTATTCAAAAACTTAAGTTTGGCAATATGTTTTCAGTGAAAATACTTACTGAACTTAGGCTTAAACCAAAAGCCTTGAGTGAATCTCAGACCTGAATATTTTGTCTTGTCTTCTCTCTTTATGAAGTCATATTTTAATACAAAGTCTAAAACAACTCTTCTTATCAAACAGTTGATGGTTCACTGAATAAAATACCTGTTCTTGATTATATTAGGGTTTGCTAATTAATATTTCCAAATGCAGGACAAAAGTATGTGTTATGTTAAAACCAGTTACCTTAAATTTGATTAATTTTGTTGCATTCTTACAGGGGTTCTATAAATTATAAGGCAATTTTAGACTATTAGCTCATCTACTTTTATGGCTACTATTATTTAACATTTATAAAAGCATCCAAAAACTATTAATTAGGTCTACTAATAACTACTATTTTGGCTAGTGGTCTATTCACAGTTACTAACTGTTCTAGACGCTTTTACTCTGATCACGACATTGTAAACACTGTCCCTTTTCACATTTGACCAACCCTTTATATCAACTTGCCACTTCTAATAACGTTTACAGAAGGTTCTAGAACTATGTAGCTGTTTTGTTGGAATCGAAACAATGTCCTTACAGCAGAGCAAAAGAATAATTTTATTAGTGGCTATATCCATTGTGTTTTCTCATTCTGCAATTTAAGGGGTACACAGTATCATTTCTGTCAGACATTTCATAACAGTTGCTTGATGTAATCATCTTGAATTCACTGATAAAGCTATAATTAAAAAATAAAGTGAATACATAGGCTTACTTGTTGGTCGGTTTTGAAACAATCGTTCCTTTTACGAAGCAAAGCCTCTACTTGGTAACAATAGAGGCTTTGGTTCATAAAAGGAACGATTGTTTGGAAACGCATCAGCAAGTAAGCCCTATGTATTCACCTAGTCAAGTATTATTTAATTACAATTTCGTAACAGTTTAGGAATTGTTTATCTCAAGACGTCCACCAGGTACAACAGATTACTTCGAGTAAGGTTTTTAGTAGAAGTACCATTTATGATAACAGTGTTTAAGTTTTGCTAGCAAGGTAAAGATTTAGTACAGTAAAGGCACAATTGCTGCAGTATAAAAAGGTAACAATTATTAGCTGTACAATGTACTCTGCATTAGGACTTAGTTCTTAACTGTCTTATAGCCCAGAATGACTCTGCTCTGTCAAAGTTTTTACCCCTACTTTTATTCATACCCACATTATCTTAAAAAGATGTATTTCTACAACTTTGTGCTTTCCTTGGTACTCTTCCACTTCAACATATGACTATAATTGCTTAGTCTATTTTTAGAAATATCCTGTTTAGCATCAACAAGAGTTTACAAAAACAGAACTGCAAAATTTGGTTTAGTAATCGAATTAGTAATTATTTCCTTTAAGAAAATGTTAAATAAAAAGAGGTTTACAAGAGACACAATCATAGTCTGGTATTAACTTGAAAAAAAGAAACTTTCTTAAAAATGATGAGACCTAAATCAAAAAAGTCAATTGTGGAAATAAAAAGCAGTTCATGGATAATGATTTTGAACTTCATAATACAAGTATTTTACTCTAGTTTTTTTTTATTTAAAATTTTATAAATGCATACGTGGAACAAAGTCGTACCACATAACTAGGAGTGTTTAGTAAGTTTTCACACTAATGAATGCTTCTCTGAGGCCTTCTAATGGAAGGAAACACATCACCATAGTGAGATTAACATCAATGATGCATGTGAAAATGTCTCCTCAGAAGTATCAGCTAATATTTGTTGAACTATCATATGCAAGCTTACATGGTAGGGGCCATTGAGCAGAGCTGTACATAGCTATGCTGAGGAGAGATAAGGCACAGGGGCCATGCTAATGTTCTCTGAATCGCTCTAACTGTAGTGTATGTACTGCCGGAGCTATACATAAGGAGAGATAGTTGCAGTAGGGTTAGTGCCAGAATACGAGTGAAAGCACTGGAATTTGTAGAATCATGTCCGACAAACCCATTATTTTTCATTTGCTACCAATAAACAGACATTCACGAGTTTTTGGTTTCAGGTATTAGGATTTGAATGATCTAATGTGAAATATTTAAAGTGTTTGCTTAGCTATTAAATTAAATAAAAAACTTTGAGGTGATATTTTGGAGATATGTACATACTAAATAAATGTATCTCTTGACACTTATACAAATCCGGCGCGTATCCAAGGGGGGGGGGCGATCGCCCCCCCCAACCCTCAAGAACTTTGGGTTAAAAATCGACAATATATTATTAAATTCGAACTTTCTATTAAATAAGACTTTTACTTAAGTTAATTCGTCTTTTATTGTTAATTTGAAAATGTAACGCGTTCCCTCGGCATACGCTTGTAAACGTCTAAACGCTTTAACAACAAATAGCGCTAGTGAAGCTTAGTCTCGAACATATGATTTTCAATACGTAATTTTGCAAGCGTAATATTCGCAGTTGAGTCCGGAATTGTTCGTGTTGGAAGAATAACTACTTATATTAATTAATAAACCATTTTTATAATAATAGCTTATTATGAAATTAATAATATTCTCTAGCCATAAGTGTTATCGAAACTAGAATAATTATTTATTAAAAAGTCTAATTTGCTACGAATCTTTATCACGTTACCGATTTCTAACGCAAGCGTAAAAAGAACTTTTCTGTTCTATGTTTTTACATACACGCACGCGCGAGCGCACACACACATTATATATATATATATATATATATATATATATTTATATATAATGCATCGATCGCCCCCCCCCCCAAAGCAAGTCGCTGGATACGCGCCTGCAAGTGCTGAGTTGCAGTGCTGTAAGTGGCATTAAATCTGTGTGACCTTCATTAAAACTGCAAAATTACATTTTTCAAAATGTATCAGTATGGTCCAATGGCTTTATTAACAATATTAATATGTTTTTGTAGTTTTTCAATTTCCTTCTCTTATATCCATCAAAACAAATCACTGAAGGAAGAAGTCTAAATGAAGAAAAAAGCCTTTTGTTTTAAATCCGCCTTTAAAATGAAAACAAAGTGAATAATTTTATTAAAATTTTACTTCTACTTTCTTGACTTTTGTAAATCGAGGTGTAATAAAACATTAAGGGGGGCACAAACGTACCTTTGTTAAGCCCAATAGTAATATGTTACACTCCTTTACTTGACCATATATGTAGATATAAAGATAAACAGGGAGTAGGCTGCCCCAACCATACTATTGCCAGTATTCAAAATACTTAATCACACAAAATATATTTAAAACAAATTTTATTGATTCTTCTGAATGATACATTAATTACATTATTTCTTATGGAGACTTAACTTTCTCAGAGAGCATGGGCAGATTCAGCAATTTCCAAACTCATTCTTAAGCAGAACATTTTTACATTCAAATATGAAACATTTTATCACAATATATTAGTTTTGAATAGAAATATAATAGGTTATCTCTCTTTAATATAAACAGATAAAGTTTGGTTTTATTTTTAAATGGAATAGGGGAAAATCTCTGACAGAAACCTTCTTACCATACCCGGGGGCTGCAGCCTCCCCTAACTCACTCCTAGATTTAAAAAACCAAATAAATATCCAGGCGTCATTTGTAGACCAGTGGATTTTTTAGAAAAAGTTATTTTAAAAATTGTAGGACATGGCAGAGACTAAAATATTTATATACAAAACATTTGTGTTTTCCATGAATATTAACATATTGTTTTTTTTAATTAAATCTATGAGTAATTAATGTGTTTATTTTCTTTTTACAATAACTACCATGGTCTAGTACTTTATAACTAGTTAAACAAGGTTTCAAATTGAATTTTTACCTGTTTATTTTCATAGTAAACCTACCCCATACATTTTCATGTGGGCGTCCATGATCTATGCCATACTAAAAATACATTGACTGTTGCTTGTAATGGGTATCCAGACAAGAATTTTGAGGGGACTGGTAGAAGGCCCCCCCCCCGAGGTATAAAGGCCCCCCGCTCGGAAATATGGTAACTATAGTGTAAATAAACTCTAAGGGTCTTCTACCTGAGGTTAATAGTTGTAGGCCTACTCTGTGACATTGCACAACCATTAACAATAGATTAAAATCGTTCACATTTTCAGCCTTATTAGTACATAACTTGTTTTTATTATATCAAGAATTACAAGATCAGCCATGCAAATATTGCAAACCCCCCTCTCAGTTTATAGCCAACCAGAAAATCAAGGGATGTTTATAAACTATCGATACTTATTGTCCATTCATCTTCTGTCAAGAGGTCTAAACATAATAGATCGCTTCAGCAGTTTTTTTGACAACTGGAGGGAGAAGCTCAGTATAGATTTTATTCCATGTGTCAGTAGGGTAAATATTTTTATAATTAGTGTTTTCTTGTTTGCACACGAAATGAACCAAAATAGTGAAACACCCTATAAAAAAATATATTTAGGGCATTATAAGTGAGAATATTTTTGTAGTTAAATTAAGGTGACCATAATTGTAATTACCTCAAAGCGGGACACACATTAGGAGGGTCAGGGACCCCCCTCCCTGATACTATGGGAAAGATATTTTCTAAATTGACACAACTAAACGTCCTATACTCATTATTTTATCTATTTTAGCACTTACATTTACAGAAATAAGCATAGGAAAAACTTTACTGTTCAGGTAGTAAAAGTAGCACAATTACACTAATCGGAATATCAGTTAAATTAATTTATTAATAATGAAACAAACAAAAACAACACATTTAACAATTGAAAATATTGTAAGTTACACAGTAAAATCAACTGAATAAAGTGTACTGTTCGACCGGGAGGAGAAAATAATTGGAAAACTATGTAGACAAGTTTGTGAAACATCTTCTTTTACCAGACTTGTAAAAAGGTTAATTGGTAAAGTTTAAATTGTCAATGCAATCTCAACACATTTCAATATAAAAACAAGAGTACAGTATGTCCACTAGCCTACACATTCACTAATTGGCATATTTTGATGAATGTATGTTTTTAAGGAGAGCTGGTTCTCCTTTTATTTTGTCATGAAACTTATCACAAGTTAGTCCAACATTATACTTTAGCATAAGCATTGCTCTTAAAGTTAGAACGTTCAATTGATTTATTTTTAGTCCATATATTGTTCATGTTAATAGACACTCGTTTTCCTGGCAGACACAGAAGCAACTCAGAGATGTAACGTAAGTTTTCGTAAGGAATGTTCTTTTGTTCAAAATGGAGGAATACTTCTACCCATCTTTGGTCGATCGAAGTTTTCACCTCACACCATTCTGACAACTTTTCATTTGTGGCATATTTTTTTAGACAGTTTACTTCATCAAACCGTTTGTTGTCATCAATAATGACTGATTTCAGCAAGTTTGATAACACTTCTACTCCGTTTATCACCGACTCCCTTACTCCCTCACTCACTCTCTCTCTCTCTCTGGTCCCTACGTCACTCCCGTACCAATACAAAGGTAAAACGTTGCGAACTCACTCACTGAGATAACCTATGCTACGCGATGACAGATTAGTTAATTAGCAGAATTGCCATTCCAAAACTACAAAATTCCCCGATGCAGGTATAATTTACAAGGAACCAAATAAACAATATGTTTAAGTGTATGCAATGTCCTTGTTGCTTTTATATTGTGAGAGTCAGTCAAGAACATTTTATTTTTGGATATAATATTAAATAATATTTAAAGCGGGACGTTTATTTGTTTATCTTTATCCTGCCAAAGCGGGACATAATAGTGTCCCCCGAGTAAATCTGGGAACAGCGGGACACTAACCTAAAAAGCGGGACGGATGATCACCTTAAGTTAAATACAACTCAATTGACACGATAAATTAATTCGTACCCGCTAGTGTATGCATATAATTAGACGTGTTGGGTTAACTGCTAATAATTATAAGTTTTATACTTCCACTATGGCTAAGTTTATTGGCTATTCAAATTATAGTGTTTAACTTAGATCAGTAACACTGAAAACCACCGGAACGGTCGTCGTAAACAAAAAAAAGCTGATCTATTTTGACCGAAAGGCTATTTTCCAACTTGCATAATTCGAATTTTTGTTAAATCGAATGTTTTAATTGGTCCATTCAGCCTCGAAATATGCAAGTTCTACTGCACTGAAATCTTACATTTTCAGGTTAATTAGTACATTACGTGCATTTATTATATCAGGAATTACAAGACCAGATGCGCGAATATTGTAAACGACCCATTTCAGTTTATAGCCATTTGAAAATCACTCATATGGCTATATTATAGTGATTAATATGGGTTGTAAACATATCCTACTAATTAACAAGTAAATTTAAATCTCGAACGAACAACCGAAATAGAATTTAGTTTTACATATATAGTGTTATTTTTATAGTTAACAATTCCATATTTTTGGAGGGCTTGAGCGTCAAAACCCCCCTTAAATCCGCCACTGATTGTTTGTATTGTTCTTAGAACTGTAGTACACATTATTGCATAACCTATTTACTACTGGTCTCTGGGCGTCGTAACTTTGTTGACGACATGCAAATAAACCAGTTTTTGGTGACGTCATGCACGCCGGTTGGTCGGAGCTTCATGTGCGCTGCTTTATGCAGAATAAATATGAGGGGTTTTCAATCCTTGATGTACTCTTGTGGTCGGAATGCTCCACAAACAGCTGTTCCCGTATGCAATAACGCCTGGGGGAGTAATAATTGTAAAAGTTTTTATGCGTATTAGCTAAACATAGCTTCTTTAACTTGCTGTAGCCGGTCGACCTTGGACTATAGTCTAATTCGTTGCTATAACACTGAGTCTTGGGAAATCCGAGCTTAGGCTTGCCTTTCCTTATCTCGCCAGTGCTGCGTTTACTTTCGTGCGGTCAAGATGTGGATATGGCTTCTTGTGTTATCTGGCTTCTTAGGCCTTGTCCAGAGCAAGTGTAAGTTAATTAGTGCAAGTAAGAAGTGAATATTCCCAAGTAGAGACAGTCTTTTTAAACAGTAATTCTTCAACACCCGCTTTTGTTTTTTTTGATACATTTAAATAAATTGCAATTAAAAATACAGTATTTGCGAAAACCCCAATACCACAAAAATAACTTATATTACAAATTACCTAAGATTTAACCCTTAAGTATATTTTGATCAACATATCATTATCAGAGGGTCCTATTACAAAATTACAATCTAGAATACAATAACGGACAAACTAGACTGACTGAAAGGGTTTAATTTGAGTTAACTTATATTAGTTATGTTTGTGGTATTGGGGGTTTTGCCAGTATTTTTATTGTACCCCTGTGATCTTGATATTGTATATTAAATTTTAAAGTTACTTTGGGAGTGGGGGTTACAATACATTTGGTTTACGTGTATAATTGTTTTACAGAAAATTCAGACTTTACAAAAATACATGTTTGAACAATAACACAAAATGTTTTCCAGAACCTACTGACCTAATGCAGAAAGCTGCAGGTTTAGTCGTAGGTACAGGAAAGCACGCGCACAGGTTGCAACCAGAAGCCTGAGAGGCTGAAATTAATTTTAATTAATTGAACAGCTCATTTATAAACCTATTAGCGCTAGTTTTCTGTCGACAACATTTATTTCCAGGAAACACTTTTCTAGAACAATAGAGTGAAATTCCCACACGTGGGCGCTTCTACTACGTTCTTACACAAGAATATTTGAGGAAGTACCAATCATCATCAGCTATAGTAAATTTACATTTTATTTACTTCTTGTTTGTATAAGTAAAGAGGTAACTTAATTTTTGTTGAACGAAAACTTTTAAAGTTACTAATTTCAAGAACTATATTTTGGCGTGTTTAAAATTTTGTGTTCATTTCAAATTTAGTTAATTTTAAAACCCCGTCAGAACAGATTGACTGTCAAATATGAAACTTTTAAAAGCTTAAATATATTAAATGTAATTATTGCGATACTGACTGAATATATCGAAATCTTGTTGCTGTTCATGACGAGCTGGTTGCTAATTACTTATAACATAAGGACGCTGAAGAAGTAAGATGAAAACGTTTCCTCCAAGTGTAAGTTACCAATTTAACCTTTAGTTATCAAAAAGTTTGGTCGCAAGTAATAGCAAAATAATAAGTGACAATATTTTACTGTCACGGAATAATTACTTATAATTTAATTAGTGAATTCAATATGAGTACAACAAGCAACTCTAAATATATTCTAGTGAATTATAAATTGCCCGTTACAATTTGGGGGCAACACGGGTCTTTAGTTTTGGAATAACGATTACAATTCGGGAAATATTTACAGGCTTAAAATCATGTAAACCCCTCCCCCCGACTGAGTGTTGACCTTTATAGTAATTTATGTTTACCATTTAATCTCGGTATATTTTATAGAAATAACATTTTTTAAATTGTAGGCTTTGATTAATGTTTGGGTCAGGGTTAAAAACAGATTTGTATAGATGTTTAAATAATAATACAACCGCAATGCCCTGTTTAGGCCTACATGGTTTGCGGAGGGTAGCTACGCCACGTGAATGGGTATCCCGGATTTGTAAAGGTTTCTCTCTTCTGCTAGTACTTGGTCAAATGGTAGTGTACAAGGCTGTTTTAATAGGAACAGTCTTCGCGGCGTTTCTTTTTCACCCTATCTTAATCAGCCCTGCAGGCTGCAGCCCCCCTTTTCTTGATATGAAAGGGGGTGGCGGATGTGAAGACATCCGTACTAAAAAATGATTAAGCAGCTAAAAAGTTCCAAGTTTTAACCTTGCCTAACATATTACTACTTATAAAGTACTGGGCCACGGCACATAGTGTTTAAAGAAAATAAACTCATTAATAAACACGGAATAATAATTACTCGTGCTTTTTATTTAAAAAAAAACAATAATTTCTAAATATTCAAGGTCAACATTTTTTTAATATAAATATCTTAGTTCTATGTCATGTCCTACATACTGTCCACTAATTTTTAAAACAATTTTCTCGAAAATTGCACTGGTTTACACATCACGCTTGGATATTTATTTTGTTTTTTAAAGCTGGGGTAAGCTAGGGGGCCCACGCCTACCCCCCGGATGTAGGCGCCCTTACCTGCAGAAGTGTAACGGTACAAGTAAAAGAGTGTCTAACAAAAGCTACGACACGCTAGGACTCTTCCACTTGCAAAGCACTATTTTCAATTTTCTGGATAAATAAATAAATGTTATCAGGTTGTCAGCTGTTTATGCTGGCATAGAAAAGCAACAATGGTCGTTTAGTTTGAGTTGGTGACGTGCAGGCCTACATCGAGTGAATGTTGAGGAATGTGGCGCCAAAATGTGTTGTAAACACGACCTTTGCCAGTCTTGTAAGGTTTCTAACTCATGACTGGGCTTTCTCCGAGACGCCGGTAAGTTCGTTAATATTGGGAAATAGCATTTGCTTCAGGAATTTTGAAATATTTGACAAGGATCAGTCAATTTCGATTTTTCTTTTTTTAGATTTTTAAAGCTACTTCAAACAAGAAAAAAGCGAGTATCCACTAAGTGACATATATTTATAAATAGGCTATATGTAAAGACTTACCTAACCAATCATTACCACCATATTGTTTTTAAAACCAACAAAGCCTTTAAAGGCAGACATTATTAATTAACCCCCATTTGTAACTAAGAATACATAATGTAACATCACAGAAAGCTAATGTAGGAAAGTATATAGCTTACGACAAGTAGGTGAAATAATAAAATGGTAAAGTACTTTTAGTTTTTAGAGCTGAAAAATATATGGAAAAGTGGAAATTTTTGTGCTATAAATGTTAAATAAAATGCCATTTGCCATGTTTGCGTTCGGATATTCGCCCCTGATTTAAATCTACTTATTAGTAGAATATGTTTACAAACCCATATAATCATTAATAAATACGCCCGTCCTCAATGTAATAAATAGATGCTTTGTATTGTAAATGCATGGTAAATGAGACTGATTAATGATTGTGTAATGTTACAGAGTAGGCCTATAACTATTTTCCTCAGATAGACGACCCTTAGCGTTCACGCTATAGCTACCATGTTTCCTAAATATTTTCCGGGAGCGGGAGGACCCCTTCACTCACCAGCTCCCCCAAAAATATTTGTCTGAATCCGCCACTGCACCGGACACTCACAAATTTAAATCTGTGATCTACACAGGTACATACATAGAAGCACGCGTGTACATGTTGAATGGAAGCTTAAAAATTACGTATTTATTATACAGGATCAGTTTGTTAATAAGGTGGGAAATAATTATTTAAATTAGAAAAATACTGTACGTTTAAAAAATAATAAATATATTTTACTTTCATCCGTACTTACACATATGCCCAAACAGGTGAATATATTTACTGTTATTCAATATAAGGTGAATTTTATCAGGTAATGAAATTAATAATAAAATTCAAAACAAAACAAATGGGACTTTTGCATGGGCAATAGCTTACGCAGGGAATATATAAGAAATATCTACGCACCCCCCTTCACCATCTTTGTTTCAAGTTTCATAAAAGTCGCCTCATATTAAAAAACCATGACAATCTTTATAGACTTATCTATATGTAAGTAAATAGGAAACATTATTTCTTATTTTAGAGTTGTTTATACACAAATGTTTAAATAAATATTGTTTAAAATGTAGTAGAGCTTCAATTATCCGAACTCCGTTTATCCGAATCGTTTTCAGAAAACATTTTAAGAGGTAACGTGCTATTTCCAAAATAATGAATCTGTCTACACGTGGTATTGACCTTTCCTTCGCGAAGCTAGTGTAGGTGCTGCGAAAACATTATTTGGGTGCTGTCACCGTCTAAGTGCAGTTCGGTCGTCCGCCTCCAGGTGACCTCCCCTGGTATTGTAATCTTTCGCAGCTGTTCGTTGTTTGGTCTTGCCGTTACCGGATAAACTAATTATAGATCAATCAGATAAAGGAGTTAAGGGTTAACAGTTGGCTGAGATGTACGATGTTGGACAATCAACGATTTCAGGCATAAAAGAGCAAAACTATGATTTTAAACTTGCTCGAAAATGAATTTGAAAGTTCTTCAAGAAAATCAATGAAGGCAGCAAAAAACAGAGAAATAGAAGATGCCGTTTTCAAGTGGTTTCAACAACGTTATGTGGGGAACCCGATTTCGGGTCCGATTCTTTGATTTCCTTCTCATTTGCAACATACATACATGCAATTAAATATATAGCCAATTAAATAAGGTTGTCCTTATTAAAAAAAAACTTATTTGCGTTCCTCCCGACGGGGCCCGCTCCCATTTGGTTCGGGTAGTTGGAGTTTTACTGTACTTAAAATTGCTGTACAAAACTCGTATAATCCAGCCCCACACACCAGAGTTTCAAATCCAGTTGCTAGTTTGAACTGAAGTTGCTGGGTACAGGAAGTGGTCCGTAACACTTTTACACATTTAAAACGCATAAACAGTTTATTTATTGCCATAACTCCAAGTTTACCATTAAAGGAAGATAAATTTATTTACAGTCAAGGTAACAGGTTTTACTGAGCAATCTCTGCAGCAGATTACGTTATAAAATAGAATTTGAAATATCAAAGTGTACAAACCTTTTATTATTTTATTGCCACCACTATAACAATTTTATCTACTAAGAACTACCGGTTTAATAAAAAAAAAAAAACAAAATGTAAAATCAAAGTAGGCCAGGATCAATCAATTATGTTTTATCAGGGTTACATGTCTTATAAATAAAATGTAAATTTGTTCAAAATATAAATTCTGCAAAGGTTTTTCTGCGTCAGTTTTGAAATGGGAACAATGCATTCATATACCCCCATGCTTTTATGTATGTATAGTATTTAAATGTCACACCAGTGACAAGTAAAATTATGCTTCATTTAGAAAAAGCTTCATCATTTGTAATTAAAAGCAGCAAACTCTGTACTGAATTCGGTTCTATTTCAATGCTCCCGCTTTATTGTTAAATGCAGTTTAGTTTAGCCAACGTGCGGTGCCGAACCGATCCGATGGTTAAAATATCCCAATTAAAATTTTGTTGCTTACGAAAGGGTCGCGGTCGAAGTGGTCCTAAGGTTAGTAAGCAAATAGAGGCAGGAAGGGTTACCTAAAAACCCCTCAGCACCCCTTACACCCACTGTCACAAGCCAGTTCTTATCTCGATAGTCACGGTGGGAGCTTATTAGTGAGCAGAAAAAGTGTACGGTGTTTCCCATGTTGAGTGAGTAATATCATTGGCATTTCAGCCATTCGTCCAGCGGGGTCCTCAGAGGAGCCGGACAGACCTGGACAAGAGTTAACCGCCCATTCTGCCTTTGTGGCGTCTTCCACTACGCCAACCTGGTGGAGGTGGTTCTGGAAGTAGTCATGGCCAGTCAGTAGGCGAAATCTGGCGACCGCCTCCATACGTGGTTGGTTTTGGGCAACGGGCCCTTAAAAGCCGTTAATTTTGGCCAGATCCGCCATTTTAGTATGAGTATGAGCGTTGACAAGACTGTTCCTTGCAGAGTTTAGGGATGATGGGACAGTTGGTTGATCAGTCTCTGCCCCCTTTTCGTCAGTTCGTTCCCCCTACAATGCCTGGCTAAGAAGGCCATTGCAATTGTACATGCCTTCCTTGCTTTATTAGTTCCTCAATTTCCAGACGGCGATTGATCTTCCGAAGGTAGTGTAACAATTGTATTGCTAAATACAAGCGTCGTAGATTGCTAATTTGATTGAATTTTCCCTTTAACATTGCGTTGGAGTTCAACTATGTTGTTTACAATAGAGTTTATTTAAAGTTGGTTGTTGTGATGACCTTGATTTCACTTATTAAACCATAAGTAATTATATGGAGAACTAAGTGGAAATTATTAATTTTCTGACGCGTTTCGAAACCATTGTTTCATTGCTACTCTGTAAAGCAGGTTAGGTTCGTCAATGAAATGACGGTTTCGAAACCATTGTTTCATTGCTACTCTGTAAAGCAAGTTAGGTTCGTCAATGAAATGACGGTTTCGAAACCATCGTCTCATTGCTACTCTGTAAAGCAGGTTAGTTTCGTCAATGAAATGACGGTTTCGAAACCATTGTTTCATTGCTACTCTGTAAAGCAGGTTAGGTTCGTCAATGAAATGACGGTTTCGAAACCATCGTCGCATTGCTAATCTGTAAAGCAAGTTAGGTTCGTCAATGAAATGACGGTTTCGAAACCATCGTCTCATTGCTACTCTGTAAAGCAGGTTAGTTTCGTCAATGAAATGACGGTTTCGAAACCATTGTTTCATTGCTACTCTGTAAAGCAGGTTAGGTTCGTCAATGAAATGACGGTTTCGAAACCATCGTCGCATTGCTAATCTGTAAAGCAGGTTAGGTTCGTCAATGAAATGACGGTTTCGAAACCATCGTTTCATTGCTACTCTGTAAAGCAGGTTAGGTTCGTCAATGAAAAGACGGTTTCGAAATACGTCAGCAAGTAAGTTTATAGTTTTCATTTAGTTCAAAACTTATAAGCGTTTATGTTTTTAAATATAGTTTACTTTTTCTTTTCTCATTGTTTTTCATGTCGTGTTTTAACTGTTTTTCTTTATTTTTAATAAGTTCGACAGTGGTATTAAGATATGTAGTTGAAATATGTTTTATTTTTCGTTGATTTTTAGCTCATGTGTTCCTTTTTCTAACCACTGCAATGTCCGTTTCCGAAACTAATTATCTCCTTTCTCCACGGAATCGAAAAATAATACTTGGCGACGCAGAAAACCTTCAGACACACAGCGAATAATAAAACGTGGTGGCGACGCTCCAAAAATGCAAACTTAAGATAGACAAAAATAACTTAATTTTGCAATACACACACATTTTAAAATCACTTCATTTTTATAACACAGCACTGCGTTATACTACATTAGAATATAGCGACAAGGTATCCGGTTAGGATCGATTTGGTTTTAAAATAATATTCACTTACGCGCGAGGTAAACAGCTGAAAGCGTTAAACACGGCCTTTTTGTTCCGCGAAGCGATGCAAAACCGTGTATCAAAGTGGAGGCCATTTCACTTAGCAAACATTTCCCTCCGAGCAACATTTACTAATTTTGTTTACAATATTATTATAACCGAATACTCTATAACTGTAACCAAGGAAGAGTAAATACAGTAGGCCTACTCCTCTTTATAAAAATAACTTTTGTGAAGTGAGGATACTTTTGTCTGTGTTGTTTAGGCTGTCGCTACTCAATTTTATTATTTTTACGTGTCTGAAGGCTTTCTGCATCGCCAGGTGTATGTTTGTCCAATATTGATTAAGTGTAGAATGGAAATAATTTCTAACAAAAGATATTTTTATACTTTAGAATTTCGACAATATGTTTATTTTGAAGGATTATCGCCCCGTTCAAACGGTCCAGCTGTAAACGCAGAGGATAAATCGTATCACTGATACGCAAGTAAGTTATACTTGGTAGTACGAGATTAACAAGATAAGGCAAAGTGCTAAATATTACCAGTAAAATTAGCAACGATCAGGAAGTGTACATACAGCTGTTTAGTGTTAGAGTGGTGGTAGGCCTGTCAACTAACTTACCTTGGCCTAGTTCTCACATTGCCAAAGATCTTTTCGGCTTCTCTTATATCTAAACTCTAGGCTTACTTTCTCAGGGAAGCAGAATTTCACTTCTAAAAATATATCTCCTCAGAAAACACATGTACACTTTGGTCTTTTTATTACCAAATTTATATTTAATATCTAATAAATAGTTTAAACACGTTTTATTCATGTTTTATTACTTTGTGTACTAAATCTTCCAATTTTAAAACCATAATACTGTACAGGGCTCCATTGAAAATATGGTGCCCCTAGGCACTTAAACGACTAGCGCCCCTCCACGTCTACTTCATTGATTACTTTTACAATTCATGCCACAAAAATTAAAAAAAAAAAAACACTGTATAAAAACGTCCGAAGTTCGCGGGCCCAATACTGCTTTGTCATTGATCCACGACCCAAGAACTGTGCGCTTTTTTATCTATCTATCCGATTCAAAATTTCAAAAATATGTTTCGTTCTTGAAACATAAGTTTTAGAATTTTCCTCCAAGATTAGGGGTTTTAGACTCATACCTAACGGCAATCATGGCTCTAAACTAGAGATTCTTTTCATACGTTTGTTGTACGAAAACAAACGTACGTAGTTTTTTTTAACTATTTTACATTGACTGAATATTAACTATTAGATAACACAATTATTAATAAATGCGCGCGTGTGCGGTGTTTGGACGGGCTTTATGGAGTAGCATGTGACCGGAAAAATCCATACAAACTATTTCTAAACACTTGGCAGTGAGAGGAAGAAAGAAAGATGGCGCAAGAAGAGGAGTATCTGGTTCTTACGCCTCTCCAGATATATCCGTATGTGGAGCATCCCAGTCTAGCTTATTGAAACCTCCACCCCCCACGAATCCTACCTCAAACTCTTAACTCCCGCCCTGGTGACTAGGGTCAGGTCCGAGACTGGGGGCTTGTTGTACCAGTATGCGTGAGTACGCAACCTTACTCTAAGGCCTGGATAGCACCCCCCCCCCAACAGACAGTACGATTCGCCCGCTTTTCCAAATCTATTCTGTAACTACCCCATCTGACTACTTCGCTCCAAGATGTGCAATCGGACCTTTATCCATTCTCGGTTGGCCTTACCTAAAGGCGCACCCTCAGACTCAGGGCTTGGTCCTAGGTGGGCATAACTCATCCCATGTATTTATAAACTAGAGAGCTATCGAGAACTGAAAACATTTAAGGCGAACGTTTAGGACTACGTATATACAAAGCTGAACACGCAGTCTAAACACTGTCAGAGCTTGTTGTTTTTTAATATCCTGACATTTAGCCCTTCAGCTGGTGTTTAGGTACCAAGTGTTTGAAAAATCAAAGGTTTTAAAATGTAAACTTTAAAATATTAAGTTGCAAAGAAACAGGATTTCGCTTTCATTGCCTAGGTGGTGCATTCGTTGTACGGCTCTTGACCCGTTCTCGGATGAAACGTGTCGGCAAATCATATCATTAAGGGATGTGTATCAACTACGTTTATGTAACGATAATTATACACAATGTAAAAGATATTATATGTAATAGAATAACTAGCCAAAATAATATAAATATTTATAAATAGGTAAGAGGGCTACTGTTATTAAGTAGAGGTGCACAAAATAAATCATGTATGAACCCGTTTCTGCATAGTAATTTTCTGTATATCTAACTTTTCGTGTAAGAAAATGTTTTGGGAAATGACCTTAGGGTTTTAGTCTGCCTTGGGCTCTTCCGTGTGCAGACGACATTATCATTACATTACTTTTTATACTCATCTAACTAAAAATATTCTTATAATATAATAACAATTATTAAAGTACGTAAGAAATATATATATATATATATATATATATATATATATATATATATATATATATATATATATATATCGATATTTAAAGTGTGAAAATGGGGTGTTTTTTTAAAGTTCTTGAAGTGGTCAAGAAGGGTTAAATTAATAAATTATAGGCAAATTACAATATTCTTCTATTTCTGTAATATTAGGAATTTCCCACTTGGAAGACACTACACTGCAAGTGTCAACCAAAGCATTATAATGCTCTGTTTATAATACTCCCAAATACTCATCTCCCAATAGTATAGTCTACTCTTACTCCCTTATATTGAGTCGAAGAGTATTATTTGAAGCAAATATGTATGTTGGTCTAAGCCAGAATGTGAACGGTTTACTCTGGTCGTTCCACATCCAAAGTATGGCCGGGGCTCTGTACTGAAGGTGTGCATTGGGGTTAAGGCTCGCTAGAGTTTTGTTATTTCATTTACAGTTTTGTTTATAGTCAAATTGATTTGTAGTTTATTTAATTTGTCGCGAATTCAAGGAATTTTTACTAAAGTATTACTTTTTTTTTAACTAAACAATTTTCCTCCAAAACAGTTTATAAACAATTTAAAATGTTTAAAAATAAAATATACAAAATACCTACTTCCAACAGTTGTCAATAGAGTAATCTCTTCCTCATAAACTGAACCTAACCCCGAAATTCCGCACAGCCCCCTTAACTCAAATTACACTTACAACAGGAATTGCAGTCATTTCTTATGTACACTTCAAAATTTATCAGCGTATAAATGTGAATCAGAAGTTGGTCCAGGACCGTCGCTTGGTTTGTTGGCGCTCGGGGCAAGATATCGTCAGGCGCCCCGCCAAAAATTAACCCCACCTAATATTATATAGTACCTATCTGTGAACATATATTATATTTGTTAAGAGATTAAAACTATTTATTAATGACTTTTTACCTTGACAATGATCAATAAATAATGTAACATAACCTACGTGTAAAACAGCTATTCTGCAACATAACCTATAACACAAAATCATCTGTTGCATGAAATCATATGCTATTTAATTCACTTTGATAAGACTCAAAGCGTAACCTGACGGAAATTATACTGTCGCTAAATTTTGTGTTTATGTCTTTCCAATAAGTTTTAGTAGGCGTTGCTATAGAAGTTTACACTTCAAAAATACTTTCTGTACGTCTAACTTGTTAATATTTTGTCTTATTTTTGTCGTTGCCGCAGAGACCCCTGACTCCGGCTCCCGAAGCGACTCTGGTATGAAGTTTTTTAAACTTACAATCAGAAATACTCAGACCACAGTTTAAGATTGTTTAAAAGCAAATTGTTTATTTTAAAATAATTTTGGATAATATATTAACGAATATCTCGTGTCATTAAACAATAATGGTAGGTATTAAACCTAGGCCTAGAGGGCAATTGAAGTATTTACATTCTGTGGCAAATAGCTAAACAACAATAACCCTTGCGACAAATATTTAAACAACCTTGATGTAAATTTCGCTAACACGGTTAGCACTATTAGAGAGTTACAAACTTACTTAAATATGTTTGGAACCTTCTGATGATGCTAACCGTTTTGGCGAAACGAACATCAAAGTTGTTTGAATATTTGTCGCAAGGGTTATTGTTGTTTAACTATTATAATTACACTAGCGTGCTCTCTATGGATTTTTGAATTCCGTGACGACCCAAAAACAAAAATACGTGCAAATAATTTTCAGAACTGTAATGGAAGCTATACAAATTAGAATTAAAAAGATACTGATAAAACAATTGTTCAGTTTATAAAAGTTGTAGGCTATTTGGATTGATGATGTAGGCCTATATGGTTTCTCTATAAATTTTTTAAACATGTTCAGGAAACAAATTAAAGCAACTGTGGCATCAATTTAAATAGATAAAACCTCTTCTTCACACAACTAGATTAAATTATTGCAAAATAATTAAATTTAATTTACAATAGAAAATTAAAGTTTCGGAATTAAACTAATTAAAATTATAACTTTTGTAAAATATTCTCCGTAGAGGATTGATTTGCACTGAAATTTTATTTGTGCTTGAGAGCCCGTTTATGTATTTAATGTATGTAAATACAATAATTTTATGTATTCAAATTAAATGTTGTGATAGTCAGAAACTCAAATCTCCACAATCGCCATGAAAATGCTTTGGGTTGACTAAACCAGGGTTTACGTTTAAGGTCTAGACACCAGGAAAATACTTTTGCATTTACCCGGTTCGCACTTCGTCTCACGCATGCGCATTCTGTCTCTTGCATCTATATTTTATATAGAACCACGTAACCTTGCACTTGGCCTTGTGAGCCTCTAGGTAAGTAGTAGGTGAAACGGGAGGTAGAGGGTCAGTAGTATCTTTCCTACAAACTTGATAAGGACTGTCAAAACACTGACTTGTATGAGACGATTGACATTAGATAAATTCAGTGATAAATTAGCTTCGGCATGAATTAATAAACAGTCTTGAAATATGAGTAGACATATCATATCGGATGCAGAAGTTATTACTGTTGAACAGTGATGCTCAACCTTTTTGGAACGGTGGGCCAATTAAGTGTTCATTTTTCTTGAACCGGGCCGCCGGGTTAAAATTTCTGGAGTTCAATAATTGTAATACGTCTTATCTAGTTGTGGTTAACTTTCAAATAATATAGTTTACATTTTAAATTATAATGTAAACATACATCCCTACATACACAGCCATTTTATAATTTATGATAGTCTATTTACCTGTAACAACGTATCCAGATAACAAATTCTTTATCTTGTTAATGTTACAATGTTGATACTTGCAGCAAGTATTTAAAGTTAACTACACTCATTAATCATACTAAACCACGATTAAAAACGTAAAACAAATTTTAAGTTGAAAATTAAAAAAACATGAAATGAATTCTGAAAAGTTTTTATTTTAGTGGGAAATTTGACACTGTTTTTCTTTTGATAATTGTTCAATGCCCATTTTAAGGTTTGTAGTTACTATTTTCAATGTTGATTCCAAGTGAATGTCAGTTAAACGTGTACGAGCTTTAGATTTGATAGATTTCATTAACGAAAATGCATGATCACAAATGCAAGTACTACCGAACAAACACGAAATTAAAAAAAGAATATTTCTCGCAGATTAACCATTTCTATAGGCAAGTAATTTTTGTAGAAATCTAACAGTGGAACCTCACAGAATTTTGATTCAACTGATTAATGTGCGGCAGTTCAATAAGTTGCATTTGAATATTGTGTGGTGCATACATACAATCAACACTGAACGGCGATACAAAGATTTCAAAAAATGCATCAAATTTATTAAGATCATGAAATCTGCTTTCAAAACCTTCCTTGTAATATATTGCTATATTTAGAAGTCCAAGGTGTTATCAGCATCTGTTGAATTCATCTCAATAAGTGAAGGGATGTTAACCAGAATTCCATTTCCCAATTGGGCACCCCACACTGACAACTTCTTTTCAAACGTTTTTACTCACTGACAAGCGAATTAAATTGTCTTTGAGTTGAAGTGTGGTATTCAATTTGTTCATATGATGCATAATATCAACATAAAATGCTAATTTACATAACCAGTCTCTATTTTTAAATTCGAATACCGTAATACCACGATCAGAAAAAAATATCATTTTCTTCACGAAGACTAAACACTCTTCTTAAAACTTTGCCTGCATTCAACCACCGAATATGAGTATAATAAATTAAATCTTCGAATTCACTTTAGATACCATCGAGAAATTCTTTGAATTGGCGATGGACAAGTCCTTTTCTATGAATAGTGTTCACAGCATTAGTAACAACTTTGACATCATGATCTATTGTAATGATTTCGACAGTGAAACGTTACGAGCTCATCTCCATATAAACTACAGTCTGTATCAAGGTGTGACACAACCTATTTTTTCCCAATCATTGATGGAACGCCACTAGTTGCCACCGCAGTTTATCCGTATGCACTTACAATTCAAAACGTTTGAAAATTTTATTGTCTCCTGATAAATATCGAAACCTGTCGTTGTACCCTTCATAGGAAACAAACTTAATAGCTCTTCAGTGATGTTAAAATCTCTATCAATGCCTCGTACAAAATAGCGAGCTGGACTGTATCTGAAATGTCAACAGTTTCGTCCAACGCGATCGAAAACCACTTGGATTTGGAGAATCTCTGTTATAAAGAATATTCAATATAGGTTGACATATCTCCCACTCTTCAACCTACTGCCATTCGGCTTAGGCTAATCTGTGAAACTAATTAGGTTAGGCCTATATCCGGAAATATTTAACATTCCTTAACTAATCCTCTTTTTGCAAAAGGCTTCAAATGTTTCATTAATATTTTCAAAATTTCGAAACTTGCTTTAACTACTAATTCCGAATTTTTACTGTGCATTTTTGAACAGATTTTGTTTACTTGTTAATTTCTTTTTGAAATCGTTTACTTTTTTCTTTTCTCAGTTGTCCTGTAAAATTAGTATAGGCCTATGTTTTTGAATGCTTAGATTCGTAATGTCTTTTTAAATTGAAATCTTTTATGACACCAACAGTTTCTTGGCAAATAAGACAAGTTGCCTTATTATTTTGATATTGAATAAAAACATATATATTTTTCCACTTATCTTGAAAAAAAACAGCGCCTTCTCCTTCAACTTTACGTAGTTTTGACACTGATATTTTAGAACCGCGCTACCACAAGGGATTAATCGTTACCGGTACAACTGATGGATTCGCACAATAAATACCGTAACATACTACCACACATCTTATACTGGTCTCGTGTTAATAACAACTGACTCAATTCAGTTTGTCATCGAGTATAAGAGTGATGGGAAACACAGCAACTTTATTATCACGATTGCTTGGCGACAGGAAATGATTCATCGATATAATGGTATAGCAGTCGATGATTTTAAACGTAGATACAGGTCCATGCCTTGCAAGTAATTACTGGGGAAACAATGCCGAGTGTGGCATTGACACATGTCTCAATGAATGTCTGCCACAGACGGTTACGTGGTCCGCACTATACATTCCGTATATTTTGCAGCGTAGTTTACAGCTTGTTTCTAAGTATGTAGTTGTGGTAAAGTATAAGGAGCAATAGAGTTCGGTTAGGCAGCGTTAATGATGGCGTGCAAACACATCTCTATTTCATTTCTGAATGTTAAAGAATGGTATTTTTAATACAAGCGATAAGTAATGATTCCCCCTTCCAACGTAGTCGAATTGAGCAAAAAATGTGTACCAGGCGGTGCAGAAAGTCATCAGGTATACGCTCGAAAAATTAAAACTGGATAATAACAATTTCCCAACCCCTCCACGGTACACTTGAAACGTTGCTAATTCAACGCTTTTGCTTTATTTTTTTGACGTAATAACTCGCAAAATGCCTTGAATGTTATTAAACTGCCTATTGACTCCCAAAAAATTACAAATAATAATAAAAAAAATCTACTTCAACAAATCACTATTATCACCACATTTCACCCGCCTCACAAACTTTATAGCATTATATACTCCAACACATGTCTTACTTGTTTGCAATAATATAAGTCGCAAAATTAATTAAAAGGACGAAACAAACTCTTACAGACACTATTCCAAACACAAAACAGAGAATATTCCATGGAATATTTACACACTTTTATTTCTCACGGCTTTGCGTAAGTATTATTGTTGTTAGGGCAAAGTTTGAAATTGTAGGTACTAGCATTATGCACAGCTCTTATAATTACCACTTTTATATGTAAACTATCTCGTTGTTATAATATTAAAATTATCTTATTAAGGTTTAAGATTATTATAAAATTTCTTCTTTGCTGAATTTAAATTAATTTTTTAAACTGATAACAGATTATAAAGAAACTTTATATTTATTTTTGGGGGGATGTTAAGATAAACGTCATCTTCTGCGCTCTTTGGTGATAAATATTCTACATTTTTTAAATATAAAAACATTAAGTGTATATTATCTATTTGGAAAAATTATATTTTTCACATTTATTTTCACCAATATTTAAGAAATTATTTTACTTATGAGAATGGATGCTTGCACATCTCAGGTGGAAGTCACTCTACAGTAAACAAATACTGGCTCAGTGGTCAATCAGAGTTCGATTGGTAGAGTGAAGATGATGGCTAGAGCATGGGTTTCCAAGTCAGGGGCGATACCAGTTGGGAAATTCTCATTTAGTTAAAACTGAAGTACACAATTTATCTAAATTTAAAACTAAATTTACACCTCAGTATTTTTACATAGGTAATTTTTTGACCATGATCAAAAAATGTAATTGAAATGTATGCATTTATAAAAAAAATATGAGTAAAATCTGTGAACATTTTGTAAACTTGAAATTAAATCAACATGAGAGCTTGATGGGAATAATAGTACAAAATTGTCGCCAAACGAATGTAGCAACAACGGCACAATTAACAAATCTTCATTTTGGATAAAACACAAGTGTATCGCAGGCAGCTCTTCGATTATACTTGCCTTTTCAAGCACCTACTTGAGTGACAAATTTTTTCAGTACTTGTTGCAATAAAAACAAAATATAGGGACAAACTTGATGTTGCTAATGACTTGCATTGTGCCTGTACTAAAATACAACATCAAATAGGCATGTTAGTGAAAACAATTCAAGCTCAACTATCTCACTAACAGATTTTCCTCTTATCAGCTAAAATTAACCTTGCGAAATTATAATTGAAATGTTATATCATGTTTCTTGTGAAAGTATGTATATATAAATAAATTGCTTTAAATATATATATATATATATAATGAACAAAGATATTTCAGTTACAAAAATAGTTTTAATTTATGTATTATTCAAAGCTTTTCACCAATAAAATAAGTATCTTCAAGAAAAACAATGATTTAACAAAATTTTTACAAAAATTAACATGATATATATATAAATCATTATGATTTAAATCATCATTTATATATAATATTTGTTTCTTTTTCATATGCCCATACCATTTATGTATAATGTAAAGTGAAGAGGGCGAGGGAGGCTTTCATTTCAAAAACAGGGGGCGTGATACCAAAAAGTTTGGGAACCCCAGGGTTAGAGGTTTGATTCTCTCCTTTAAAATCCTTAAAGAAGGAGAAACCAAATATATTATTACTACACATCTTGAAACACATGTGACATATAAATGGTTAAAGTTAATGAAAAGAATGGAATTAAAAATAAATATGTTTGAAACATTAGAACATGAATTGAAACACAATAATCAAGTCTAATTATTTTAAAAGATGTGTAAAACCATTGAGCGGTTGAATTTGTAATAAAGTCATATTTTTTACAAATAAAGAAAGAACACAACTGTACTGATTAAGTAGAAACCTCGCCAGGCAAATTCATTTAATTAAAAAAGGAGGGAAATACTAATTTTTTCTTTTATTAAATTTGTTGTAAAAATATTTACAGACAAGTACATGATGAAAAGATGTATAGGAAGGTTTAATTTATTTTAATTGAAAATGAGGCAATCAATAAATAGTGTTATTAAATCTATTTAAAAATGTTTTAAACTTTGCAATGCTCTTTTCAGATAAATTATGTGTTCTCCATGATGATACAGAAGCCTCACAATGTCCTTTACTCTATGCTGATGGTGCCCTAATTCAGTGTACACATGGAGTTGATAGGTCAGTGTTTACATTTTGAACCTAAATTTATAATCTACAATATTAAGGTTGTATAACAGGTTTTTGAATAAAACATTTATAAATTTCTTTGAAACCCAGAACTTGAGTTTTGTCCGTGATTCACAATTTTGAACAATGCACTGAAAAGATGAAAAATGCATTTGGTGAGAAATACCAGTAGGTAGTGATTTTTCCCCAAATACAGTAATGAATAAGTATAAATTTATACAAACACACACACACACACACACACACACACACAGCCCCTGTTACGACACCATCAACCATGTATGTTTTACGCTCTACATTGACTTACTGATGATGGGTGCTGTAGACCCGAAACGTGACAGTTCAGCAATGGTCAAAATATAATATGATACCACCCGACTTACCACGTCCTGGTACCTGTAGTGTGTCGAGCGTGATCTGCCAGTGGATAAAATCCTTGAACTTCATTTTTAAAACTAACCATAATGCTCTATCTCATTTAGATAGATTTGAAGCTCATTATTAATTATTTTATCAATGTTAAAATGAATATAATTATTTGCTATTGCTTAAATATTTATTAGAATTCTTTTTCCTAACTTGATTTGAAATGTTTGCTTTTATTTTTTAAAATGGTTGGTAAAATTCTAGAAATTTTATTACTGATTTACCACAGGTTAATAATAATAATTTTTAAATATTTTGTAGTTTTAACTTGATTTTTAATTAATTTGAAATTTAATCAATATAAAATTAAAATTCACTTTTGACAATTTTATCTCAAAGATTTATTTTATTTTCTCTTAACAAAAGCAGTTTTTACTTAAAATAAAGATAAATAGCTTATAATGGTTCTCAAATGTTCTTGTTGTTTTGATTAAAGTACATAAATTATTCTTCTAACAACAAATTTATGAAATTTACAACTTTGAATAGAATATGAGAAATATTTATATTAACTGGTTTTATTTAATGTCCATTATTTTATTTTTAGAAGTAAGCGCAAGTTTACTTCCAAATCATTTAAATTTCAATTTACATTTGTGCTCCCAAATATAAATCTAAAAGATTCGGTCAACAATTTTATAGGATTTTCGTTTATTACATATTTTTAATACTGGTTGTATATGTAATATTAATGGACATAAAATAAACTATATTAACCAAGTTAAAGCGATTTTAATTTAAATTTCCCTATTGAAATTCTCATTCAAATTTTCTCGTTGAATTTAAATATATAATTTTATTAATGACATTGGATTTTCTTTGTCTTAACTTGTTAAATTTTACCTTGTAACAATTTGATAAACTTTAATCTTGATATTAGTAAATTAAATTTGAATAATTTATATTTAATCTCCATCATTTAGATACTTTTCCATATAAAAAGTCAGTTGCTTATATACTGTATTTTTTATTCTAATGAAAAATCAATTTGATAATAATTTTGTATTTAATTAAATCTGTATTTCTAATTTTTAAATTTGTATTTAAATTAATAAATGGTTATTTTGTTATTAAAATTTTGATTTGCCCCAAACATTTTCACCGCACCTCGCTCTTCTTCTCCCAAGTATGGTTCCCTGGAGTCTGGAATGTTCTAGCGGACACAACTGAACGATTTTAAGGCCGTTTTTGATACTGTTTAGTTACATTAAAAACAAATTATATTCGAATCGTGGCGGTTGAAGAGCTGACCATCTCCACTTCCATCTTGGGCTATGGATTAAGGCTTAGCCTCGAAACGGCATCTTGCAGTTCATGGTTCTGGATGACCAAAAGAAAACTTCCGTCTTCTCCTAGCGCTGAATCACCTCTTCCCTTTTCTCATACAACGGGGTTCCCCCTCTTTCGTTTTGTTAGCCAAAAACAGCCCTTTGGACCGGCTTTGTTTACCTATTCTGATAGCGATCAGGTTTGGCACGCTACTTTCACTTCCACTATTGCTTTTTAAAATCTTTAAAAGGTAAGACGGGCATAACAGCCAGTTTGGGCCTAATGGCCAGTCAGGTTTTTAGGGCCTTTCGGTGGTGCTATCCTGCGACATACTCTTCATGGTCCCCCTTAGCTGAGGTGAGACACTAGAAGGCGAAAGAATGTAATTATTACAAATGTACATTAACGAGATAGGTTTTTGAAACATAATTGTTTTAAAAGACCGACAATTTAGCCATAAAAATAGATATTAAAAAATGATCTATCGTTGTATGTTTAGAAATGGTAAATATACCTCTTTGCTCTACCTAGTACTGTGAAAGGTACAAGTGTATGTAAAATATCTTCCACCGCCAAATGATGGAAGTTGAATTGACAGATGGATCCACCTGAAACTGTGATTACATTCCACCCTATCGAATGGATGCAAACAGAGATGAATATACAATGGTTCAATCATTGTGTGATATATGTCAAAACTCACAGAAAATGATAAAATTTTGTTGATATTAGATGGGAATCCTACCCATACTCAAAACTTTGAGTTCATTAACATGGCAAGGGCTAATCACACAAATGTGGCGTGCCTACCATTCCACTGCAGCCATAAATTGGAGCCAGTAGATGTGCCTTTTAAAGGAACTCTGAGCACTTTTTGCATTTATGCAATTGAGCAATTTTTAAGAAACCTTTTAAATTTTTTAAAAAATAATGTTTATAAAATATTTTATATATATATATATATATATATATATATAGTAGATATTAAAAAAAAATTACCCAGCATTAATGAAACTATGTTTTGATACTATGTGAGATTACCAATTTGTTAAAATAAATCTTTTCTACATAAAAATCAGTTCCCTCAATTTATTTACGACTGTTTTACTATGTGGCCATTATGCCCAACCCCATGAGGGCATAATGGCCCCTTGCTTGATTTTTATAATATTCCTTTTTTAGGTCATAACAAGATTTTTCTCAAATGCATTACACTAGTGATTGTGTAAAATAAATAATTTTCAACTATACAGATGTATTAAAAATCAGTTTTAAAATTCATACAATGTTAGCCTGGCCGTTATGCCCGTCCCTCCCCTATAATTATCATATATTCAATATCTAAGCAAATTTTCACTTCAAGTTTTTCTGCAACTTCATTATCACTGACAGACGGGTGCTCTATTTACTACATGTGTCTGTCTTTTAGATGATAAATCTAGGAAAGTGATGTATTTTAGTTGATGAGTTCATTACAACACATTCTATTGGTGTTTAGAAATAGAATCATATTAATATAATCATCTGCTAGTGGATTTAAGCATCCACATGACCTTCAGTAGGAAATAAGTCTGCATATCCCTATGCAGAAGATTTTGCAAACATGCTCATTGCTACAACCTTATCACTTCTGCTGAGCTGTCTATGTGCGACAGCTCCTCTGAAGTATCCTTAATATTTCATGTCTCAGTGTACCCAACTCTAAAATTATAAGTTAACATTGTTCTACAAACTTTGTAACACTCTCAAGTAATTGGGTATTACATATAAAAGAATTTATATTTTTAATTTTTACTTAATAATAAGATTGAACCGACATAAAAAAAATTTTTTGTTTTCTATGTGAACACTTGGTACTGTAACGTAGGGAGTAAATCATGTAAAATATTGTACGAGGTGGTCAGTTAAGGGAATCGGTCGAAATCACGCCATGTTATGTGAACATGGGGTGACTTCAGGAATCAATGAAATACGAATATAAAGTGGGGGATGCTGGCGAGACGCCATTTCAAGAGAGGTCTTTGGACGAGACAGTTGTGAAGGGCAGATTACCCCAATATTTTGGACATTTTTTTGAAAACCAGCAATCATTCAAGAATTAAATATGTTGAGGCAGGCAGTGTTTTAATAAGTGGTACGTAAGGAAGAAGGCGAAGCATTTCGATGAGTTTCTTTAATTAAATTTTGTACCTTTTCGTGTAAGTGCAGTTATGTGAAAGTGATGTGCTGTGCTAAATTGGAAGTAATAGTGTGATACAAGCTACGTGGTTGACAAGGTACGTTTTAGTGTAATAAGGATAAATGTATCGTAATATTAATAATTAAAGAATAAATATGCTACAACTCACAAATATAAAAACTTTATTTTCATACATCGTTTCAACGACAATTTGTCGTCATCCTCAGTGATGCTACACAAATCAAATTAAGCTTAACTAAAAAAACACTGTAACTTTCACTCACAAGCCAGCTCGAATATTATTTATATCGTAATATTACGAAAATTAAATACCGACATGACAATTGTATAACACATAAACGGTACCTACAATTGTTCCTTGATTGTTAGAATAAAAAAAAAAAAAAACTAAAGTTTATTGCTTAACTTACCACCTAACGGTACTTTCAATGATATTTAACTTGTAGTAATAAATTAGTTGGCAGTAATTTAATAGGTGATTTCTTAACAAAATGATTTGTAATTTATATAAATTCTGACATTTCACATTACAAATACATTTTTATTGTCTTTTAAACATTCAATAGTTATTACGAACGTAACCTAGTTCAATCTTCAAGATTTGGAAGGGTGTTACAGACAGACAGTCCCTGCCTGAGCTGTGACGTAGGACTAGATGCCCTGGTAAGTAAATATTAATTGTTGGAATAAGCAAAATAACATATTAAATAGAGATAAATTTCTAGGTACAAGGGCAGAACGTTACAGGTGCGCCACTCTGCTAAATACTTAGATTTAAATTAATTAAATAGTTGAATGATAATTACTGCTAACTAATTCTAATGATTAATGCCATTTATGTGTTGATGAGGTAAGTTGTGCAGCCCTCCTTAAGAATACTTGTTAGTGTGTAGTAAAGTTATTTTAAAAAAAAAATTGTCTAGCGATTTGAAAATAAATATTGATCTGTTGGTGAAAGACGAGTTAATTTTCGAACTAAAAATTAGGAGTGTAGAGGTTAGAACGGACAGTACAGTATCTGAAATAAGAAAGACCTTGAGAAAAATAGCCAAAGATACAGATTATAGAGCCGACCCTGTTAGTTTATTTGGTAAAATGGATGTGCCTAGCAAGTTTTTGTTAATCGAAAATAAATTTAGGGACTTAGTAGAAATATGTAATAATTTAAAAACCGACCCTAGAGCTATTGATGTTTTAAGAGCTGAAACAAAACTATTAACATTAAGATGTAAATGCTTGTTGAAGTTTGAATTAGATTGTAAAATGTCAGACGACCTAAAGGATTTTTTTAAAAAGATGAAAAATTTGGAAAAATTTATAGCTGAAACAAGTTTAGACAGTAAAGTTAGTAAACACTTTTAAATGTTTTAAACTTGCCTATAGTAGCACTTACTCTGCTTGTTGAGGACGGCCGTTTCGGGAGATGTGTCCCTTTGTCATCTCAGACCGTAACTGATTTCAAGGTTTACGTAGGTTAGGGTGGGGGTGGGATATTTTGGTGATGTCGGTGTATTTTGTGTGTATTAGGAGTTATGATGTCAAAAAGTGCGTGTGAGTTGTAATGTAATTGTGTATTGAGTATGTGTGTAGGGTGTAGTTTGAAGTGCCTGTATATTTCGTATACACATGCAACAAAGGCCATAAATTAAACACACTAGAACAATTTGAAATATATAGACATAGCAACACACATTAAAATGACATCTTGAATGAACAAACACGGCACAGATCACACATACTTTTCGATCACATCACTTCTAACTTTCAAAAAAATGGTACCGATGAAGTACAACAGCAGCATTTCTAGCGGCAAAAATACGAGGCTGAAGAAGTTGTAAGACGAAAACGTTTCCTCCAAGTGTAAGTTAACAATTAACAACTTTTAGTTAACAAATGTCTGGTCGCAAGTAATAACAAAAGTGTAATTTGTATTAAATAGAGATAAATTCCTAGGTACAAGGGCAGAACGCTACAACTTGTATCATTACTTTCCAAAAATGCCTTACATATATAGTATTGTATAAAATGTTTCCATGTTTAATTACATAAGTTTTCGTGTTTTTTATCATTGAGAAATAAATTTTGTAGAATGGACTGTCTTCGTCTAGTGTCTGAAGGACATGCAGATTTTGCTGTATTCGAAGCTGAGGAGCTGGTTGCAGCTCTAGAATACGATGAATACCCACAAATTTTAATCACTCATAAACTCCGCACTCACTTAGAAGGTAAGAATTACAATTAGTCTTTTTAAATCTATTTAAAAAATACTTCTCATAAAGGTTTAAGAACATTAATTGAAACTAAAGTTTGATGAGAAAAGTTGAATCTGTGACTAAGACCTCGCCCATGTATAAATATCTCTAGTAATGATTTTTATTATTTTGAAGGGATTTTGTGACTGACCTCGTTAGGTCTACATTCGGTCATGTGTTCATTTTAATGGCCCCCATCACCTCAAGTTATAACATCCTTCCATTGTGTGATTGAATAGTTTTTGTTTAATCTTCATTTACTTGTTTAGATTAGGCATTTTTTAGTTAATAATTAATCTTTGTTAAAACCCTTTTTGTTTTAACTTTTGTTTGTAGTACATTTGAAATTTAGTGCTTTTACTAAATGTGACATTATATAGCCTTGGGGGCTTAGGGTTGCTTTTTGGGGTACCTATCTGAAGCTGTAGACTATTTAAATTTCTGATTAAATAAATTTGTTTTTATTGATTCTTTTGAAGTTTTATTTCAATACTTTCTCTTGGAATCTTACATTGTAAGTATTATAATTCCCTCTGTACAATATCATGAAGAATTTTCCAGGTCCCCTCTGTTTTTACTATTATACACATAATATATGTAACAAAATTTTCAAGTCAATTCCTACTTAGATCAAGTAAGAAAAATTTTATTTTAGTTACGTTTTTATTAAATATTTATAATTAGTGTGAATAAAGTAACATAACCTATGCATTAAAACAAATGTTCTTCTACATAATCTATAACATAAAATCAGCTGTCTTATTAAATCATATACTTTCACTTATTTTAAGCCAAATGGTAAGAAATAACTATATTACATAACTTGCCCTTTTTGTGACTCATATAAAACTACAATTAATTAAATTAAAACCAAGATTTGAATTTGAAATTTAATGAATAATTTTAATTGAAATAATATATGAAACTTTTGTTTTATTTATAGGTATAAGAAGTATAGGTTATTTTGTTTGTATTTTTGAATAGAATCGAAATAAAAATTTCTTTTTAACAAAATATGTTTACCTTTGTTTAAATAAAAATCTTTTGACTAATTAGACATTATTATTTATTTTGCTGTTATTCTTTGTGCATGGATAAATTATACAAATTATATATATATATATATATATATATATATATATATATATATATATATATATATATATATATTGTAAAACTTAGATGAATTATTTTTTCTTGTTGAATATGTATGGTGAAATAAAATAATTTTCATAAACAAGAATATACGAGTATTACTTCATTTTATTGTTGATTGAAGCTTTTCGCTAATTTACATTATTAGCATTTTCAAAATTTATAAATCACTGTCCAGTTATGTGACTAGAGTAAGACTGTGCTAATTTACATTATTAGCATTTTCAAAATTTATAAATCACTGTCCAGTTATGTGACTAGAGTAAGACTGTTCTACAGTCTTACTCTAGTCACATAACTGGACAGTGATTTATAAATTTTGAAAATGCTAATAATGTAAATTAGCGAAAAGCTTCAATCAACAATAAAATGAAGTAATACTCGTATATTCTTGTTTATGGAAATTATTTTATTTCACCATATATATATATATATATATATTCTAAATATTTAAAATTATCCATTGTTTTTCCGTTGCACTGACTTTATGAAGCTAATAAATCACTAATTTTGAGTAATTTTATCCACCATTAAGTGCAATAATTTTACCTTGAGTGATGAGGTACCTTTCGGTCGTTGACCATCGTCGAATGAGTGATTCGACAATGGTCAACGACCGAAAGGTACCTCATCACTCAAGGTAAAATTATTGCACTTAATGGTGGATAAAATTACTCAAAATTAGTGATTTATTAGCTTCATATATATATATATATATATATATATATATATATATATATAGAACATAGTCAAAATACAAATACAAGAATTATAATTTAATTTACAATTCAAAGCTTTTCGTTGGCTAACAGTACCAACATCATCAGGAATATTAAACAATTAAAATTGTTTTAAAAATTAATTTTAATTGTTTAATATTCCTGATGATGTTGGTACTGTTATCCAACGAAAAGCTTTGAATTGTAAATTCAATTATAATTCTTGTATTTGTATTTTGACTATGTTCTTTATTAATACACAAGAATACACATTGCGATATATATAATACAATTATAATATACATTTTACTATTCATTATAAATTAGATTATATGGTACTCTGTAAGTTTATTTTGTTGAATTCTATCTACATTAAAAGAACAGACTTCATTTTCTTTACAGAAGATTATGAGTTTGGTGTAGTTGCAGTAGTGTCAAATTCTGCAGGAATAACTAGTGTAAACCAGCTAAGAGGGAAAAGACTTTGCCATCCTGGATATGATCCTTTTTCATCACGATATGATTGGAACGAGATATTTTCCTTGGTAAGTTAATTATTGTTTACCCTATAGTAAAATAGATAAAAAATGTCATTTGTGGATGTAATTAACTACATCTAGGAAAGTAAATTAAATTCATTATAGGTATTTTAAACACGAAAAGATTTAAACAATACCTGGAGCAGGCTTGAATCATGTTAGCAGTTGTCTAAAAGCTTTATAAAGCATTCTTGAATTTTGTAGTCCATTACGTACGATGAATCTTAATGAATCACTTGAACAATAGTTTATGACTATCCGAACTTTAAATTTTGTAAATTTGTTAAAACCTACTGAGACAGAATGTTTTCGATTTCTATGTGGCGATCTTCATCAGTGTCTTCTGCTTGGAGATGTCGGGTCAAGCGGTGACGGTTTTAAAGGCAGGTTTTCGATAGTATCAAAGTGTATGTGTGATTTGTATTGTGTTAGTTCATTTAATATGTTTGTACTTTGTGTTTATGTGTATCTGTAAATTTCATATTGTTCTAGTGTATTGAGATGTGGTTTTTTTTTGTTGATGTATAGGATTTCTAGGTTATGGTATATGTCTGTGTATTTGTGTCCTTTTTCTTTTATGTGATTGTAACAGATAATATATAGAATAATATAGTACAACTACTTACAGACCCAACAGAGAAATATCACTGAACCATCAAAAAACTAATTAATACATCTGAATACATTATCAGCAAAAACAAAAAATACCACCTAAAACAAACCCACCCTAAAGCACCTACCTTTCGCATTCTCTCCAAAATTCACAAACCCAATGTCCCCATCTGAGCCATCATCAACTACCAGAATGCCCCTGCACATAAACTAGCAAAATACATGGATAAAATAATCAGACAATTCATAAACTTGAACACAGAAACACACAAAAACAGAACATAACCTCATAAATAAAATAAAAGACACAAACATATCACATAATTCAACACTACTATCACTCGACATAACAAATATGTACACCAACAATCCCGTATGCAAAAGGCTCAACATCCTAGAAACCCAATTAGTACAGAATAACATACCTAAAACCCACGTTACCGAAATCATTAACATCCTCCAAACCATCACCAAACAAAACTATTTCACCCACAACTCAAACTTCTATTCACAACCAGATGGCCTACCCATGGGAAGTCCTATCAGTAGTGTCCTAAGCAAAATTTTTATACAACACATAGAAAACATCAAGATACTCACAAACAATACACACGCATACTAAATCATTTACTGGCACAGATACGTTGATAATATCATAACACTATACAGAGGCAACCCCCGACAATGCGAAAAACTCTTCACCTACACTAATAAAATACACCCAAAACTCCACTTCACTTCAGAGATTGAAACAAACCGATCCCTAAACTTCCTCGACCTAACCATAATAAAAAGTCACATACAACAACACAGCATCAACATTTACAGGAAATCCATAACGATAGACACACCTATCCACAACACTTCAAACCACCCTACCCAACACAAACACTCTGCCTTCAGATTCATGCTCCATAGACTTAAAGAAGTTCCAATTACTACAGAAAACATAAACAAAGAACTAGACACAATTAAATATTTAGCATACAGAAATGGATACAACACCACAATAATAGACAGGCTATGGTTCAAAATACAAAAAAAAAAAAAACATTAAAATTAACAGTACAGACAGGGAAAACAAATACATTTCACATTATCACAAAAACAATCACATTATCATTCATAAACAAAACATTAAACAAAATAGCCCACAAATTAAAAAAAAAACAGGATACAAAATAGCGTACAAAACTAATGACAGGTTACAATACAAAATACAACAGACAGCAACAGCTTTAAACAAAGAATCGAGGAACACAAACAGAACACCAACTCAACATTTTACATTCACATAAAAGAAACAGGACACAAATACACAGATTTTACCATAACTTAGAAATCCTACAATCAACAAAAAAGGACCACATCTCAACACACTAGAACAATATGAAATTAACAGACACACAAAACCAGAAAGTACAAACATATTAAATGAAGAAACACAATACAAATCACACATACTCTTTGATACTATCGAAAACCTACCTTTAAAACCTTCACTGCTTGACCTGACATCTCCAAGCAGAAGACACTGATGAAGATCACCACATAGCGATCGAAAACGTTCTGTCTCAGTAAGTTGTACCAAGTTTACAAAATTTTATAAAGCAGTTTTTGCTAGGACAAATTTTTTAAAAAATTGTCACTAATGTCTTTGTTGAAATTTCTGGTTTGGCCAATTTATTCAAATTAAGTTCATTTTCCATACAGTCTGTTTCTAAGAATTTTGGCCTCAAGCTCTCAAATAGTATCTTAAGAAAGACATTTCCATATCATTCTTAATTAAGTAGGCTTAACTTTTTGATTTAAGTATAGTTGTCTCTTAAAATTTAGGCGACTGGGAATGTTGCATATACAACAATTTTGATTTTTTAAATTTCAGAAATCAATAGTTTAACATTTTATCTTAAAAACTATGTATAACATGCTTATATTCAAACAAAAAATGTGTTGTAATCAATGTTAAAAAAAATGGCAAGGGGCGAAACTTTTATTTGCAAGTAATTCTTTCTTTCAAACTGAAAATTATTCTTTTCAAGAATGAATTTGGTAAGGTGAACAAGGAAAAATATAGTGGGGTAAGGGTTGACTGAGCGTTTGTTGAGGAAATTTTTGAGAGCTGATAGACTATGGATATGAGGAATGTTCGTATAAAGAGAGGTAATATCTATGGTGACAATAATTGTTTCAGGTGGTAGAGGTATGGGTATTTGAGACAGCCGGTCCATGAAATTCCAGTCAAAGCAGAATTCCTAAAAAAATTCCTTAATAAGCATTAAGCTCTACTAGAACTAACCTAAATATATATATATATATGAAGTTATGGATAACGGTAAATATCAAGAATATATATATATATATATATATATATATATATATATATATATATATATACACATATATTTCTAGGTTTTACAACACTGTTTTCTTGTATTCACTTATCACTTTCATTATATGTACTTAAACAAGAATCTTACTTGGTATATATGCGAGTTAACTTTCAAAGATTGGTAGTATCTTCGTCATCACGCATCACTGACTGGCGTTTGTAGTAGACTGCGAGCTGCATGGAATTCACGTTGTCGCAAGGTGTGGTGTACTGTTATGTTTTATTTTCGGATTCATGGCACTGTGCGAGTCTTTTAAGTTTGTCATGGGGTTACTTTTGTCTATTAGATTGAATAATTTATCGTTTTTTTATTTTATTTGTATTTGTTTGCTTATGATATTATTTTTATGTTTATAAATTTGTAGTTGTTCCCAGATTCTCATTTTGAGTCCTTTTTGTACTTTTTTTATTAGGTGTACGTTTTCTAATGTAGGGAATGTGTGTTTGTTTTTGATGGCGTGTGTAGCTAAGTTTGAGTTATAAGTTTCAGGTTTGATGTATTCTTTGAGGTGTTCTTGATATCTGTCTTTTAATTTCTTTTTTGTTTGGCCTAGCGTATGTATATTTTATTACAGTCTGGGCATTCGATTTTGTATATTCCGTTATTAAGTGTGGGACATATTTTTTCGGTTGGTTTATTTATTGATTATGTTTCCTGTGTTTTTGTAAGCTATGTTAATATTATTATTTTTTAGTGTTTTAGTTATCCCTTTTATGTTGTACCCTGTATATGTGAATGTGGCCCATTTTGTTGTTGTTTGTAGTTCGATTTTAGGTTGTTTTAATTTATTTAATATTTTAAATTCTAATTTATCTTCAATTTTTTTTATTGTATTCATTTTTTGGGCTATTTGATATATTATTTGTTTTTCTTTGGCTTTTTCTTCATTTTTTAGAGGCAGTTTTAGCATTCTGTATAAGAGTGAGTTGTAAGCAGCCATTTTATGTTGTGGGGGATGGTTAGAGTAGTTTGGTATTGTATTAATGGTTTGTGTGGGTTTCTTATAAATTGAGTATTCAATGTTACTTGTATTTCTGGTTATTGTTAGGTCTAGATAGTTTATTCTATCGTTTATTTCTTCTTCCATGGTGAACTTTATGTTAGGGTGTAAGTTGTTGATTTTATTTAGGATTATATAATTATTTATTGCTTTATTTTGTGAGATGTATAATCCATCGTCAACATATCGTATCCAATGTCCGTTGGGGTCATGTGTTTTTATGGTTTGTGTGATTAATTCGTCAAGGTTTTGGAGGTAAATTTCTGATATTATACTTGAGATGGGATCATCCCGAATGTAGTTAGTCTTTAATAATTTACCCTGAAGATAATTGCTTTGCAATTGAAGTGTAAAACATGAGAAAAATAAAAAGTTTTTGTTGTTTAAGAGGTTTTATATATTTATAAAAAAATTTGCAGTTACAGTTGCTCCAAGTTATTAAATTTTTGTGTATTAATTTATTTAGCATATAAATACATATAAAATTTTAGACATTTTTGAATTAATCTTGAAAATATTTTAAAAATGACCTAGACCTCAAACATTAATCCTTGAAGAATTAGACAATGGCCTTAAAAAAGACTGGTTGAAATTTCAAAGCACTGTAAGTTTTCAGAGCTGAGAAAATATTCTTAATATTGACATGGGACATCATAGAATTCCCAAGTCCCCTTAGAGTTAATATTTACTAGTAGGTTTGTAAAAAACTTTAAAATTTGTAAAAATTATGTGTTTGTAATCATATAGAATGTGAATATTGTTCAATTTTAAAAAAGCTTCAACAAAATTATTGAAAATATTGAATATAAAAAAATGTTGGACAATCTTGAGGTTTCATGTGATGCAATGACACAAGGCATCTGCTGTTGCTTTATGCTAGACTTGATACATTAAGGAAAAAAAGTGATTCACAATGGCGATATGTTGTCACCTGAAGTCAATGTATTTAAAAAAAATTACTATCGTTAGTTTGAAATATTTAACCATTTTAAGATATCTGTTGGAATTTAACCAATAGGCCATATATTCTTATTACAAAAATAATTATTTATATCATTATTAGCACAAATCTAAATAAAATTTGATTTCACAAAATATTTTTTTATTTGAAATCCTAATACACTTGGTTGTTAAAGAAATTGAACCTTTAGTTTAACAGTTGACTGTTACTCCAAAATCTTTGATACCACAAGGCCCAGGTTTAGGGGTGCACTGCATACCAAGGGACACAAAGGTCATGATAATTATTCAACAGTAAATTTATTTATTAAAGGTTAAACAAATTTAGGGTTTTTCATTTTGTAGAGTTTATTATTGTTTATTGATGTGTTGTGATTGTCAGTGAACGTAGAGCTTGACTAAGAATTATCACAGGCGGTTGTTAGCCTGAATTATACACTCAGCTGTCAGAGAAAGGTTGACTTTGAATGTGCTTCTTCATTCTTACAAGGCGCAGATTTTAGTACGTCAGACATAATGTACACAGTTCCTAACAAGAATAAAAAAATAAAAAACAAAACTACACAAGGAAAAGCTTGTAAAAAGTGTAATAACCTTGACACAACTTGTTTAAAGTTTCATTGAGAAAAGTCTTACCTTGGCCAGAGTGTGGTGAGGCAGGGATGGGAGAGATATGGTTGAGGAATACCATACAGTTGTTAATCCCTCAACAAAAATTACACTCATCACAAAACCCATCACAAAAATGTTTTTGCTACATTTTATATGTATATATTTCATACAAACACAAATACCTAGATTATTACAAAAATATGTCTGCCAATCTTTTCTCTAATTTAAAATTTGAAATAAAGTTTGAGCTTCCCTAGCACTAACCTAGCACAGTATTACAAAATTATACAGTTCTAAACCTTTGTGGTACCACTGATTCTAAAATAGTACTGCCACTGTGTTTATTGAGATTTATTTCTATAGGCCTACAAATTTTCCATTAATACTTAGACAACAAAGTTAAATTAAAATATTTTTTCAGTACTTTGAAGAGAGGGTTGTGCAAGAAGAGTGTGAAGATAATTTGTCAATAGAAGAGAACAGAATAAAATCATTGTCAAATTTTTTTGGAGATTCTTGCAAACCAGGAACATGGTCTCCTGTTAGTGCCATCGACCAAAGTCTAAGTTAGTATATAGTTACTAGAAATGCTAATGCAATTATGAAAGTTTTTTTCTTTAAATTTAAATTTTACTTTTGCTCTTATTACAAAGATAAGTAACACATTGAGGGGGCACTTGTTAGGCACCAATAGGGCCAAATTTTGGTTTTTAAAATATAATCAATAAAAACATCAATTTGCATTTTAACTAATTATCAAAATACAATTAATAAATGTACAACCCGTACATTTTTTCAAAGGTTCTACTCATTAAATTTCTAGATAACAAGATAACTTTAAATATTGAAACAAATTGTCTATTATGTCTACGAATGTCTATTACAAGAATTAAATTTGTATAAATACAAAGAAAAAATGTAACTAAACAAAGTCATTAAGTTGAGCTCACTACAGTAAAACTTCGAATAACCATGACTTGATTAAATGTGGTGGTGAAAAAAAAGAGTATGTATACAAATCCAACGCACTAGTAACATAACATAGTAATAATAACATACTACATTTCCAAATGTGCATAGACAGGTTCCTATAAACTAAAGAGAAATACTGATTATTTCATATTTTAACCCCTGATAATGCTATAAAAAATGACATGGTACATACATATCACGTATGTTCAGTAAATCAAAATTATTTTTCAAAGGATCGACCCAAAATAATGTCTTATGTGGGAGAAGGTCTTAGGTGGAAATCTCCTTCTGAGATTAGGTTCTAGAAGTAAATAAATTCAGATCTTTTAATTATAAATTAACAAATGTTTTCAGAGTAAATGTAACAAATAAATTTTATAGTAGCTATATAACTATAGGAAAAGTATTATACTTTTTGTACAACTAGTATTGTATTCAATCTAAATTTATGGTATTGTGTTTTGATGGTATACCAATATATGTATGCCGTATCTGTTCTAATATTGTATTACAAATCACTGAAGTAAAACAGATAAATAACATATTTTTAATGATATCTATTATTTAAGCAATTGAAACAGTCAATTGTATTGACAGTTAGTCTTTGAACAGTCACACTGACATTTCTTTTGATAACTGCAAATTCACAATTTTACTGCTGTCAAACAGATGACAGAATAAATAGGAACCTGATTTTACAAAGCAACTCTCAACTACCATAAATCTCTAAACATGGCATTGTGGCATATGGAATACAAGACCCTTACATCTATGATAGATATACAAATTTCTGTACTTCTAACCAGGAAAGAAAGTTTAGTGCTACATAGTGTTTATAGTGTATTTAAGACAGATAATTTTTCTCACACAAAAAAGGGTATGAAAAGGGTATCATGGTTTACACAGGAAAACAAGTTAAATGAGAATTTAATAGGGGTTACACTTATTTAGGTTACACTTGTTATAGGTAATTTTAACAGTTAGAAGAAAAAAGCGGGTTTAGATAGGGATGCCTAAATGGTGTTATTGCTATATTCTAATTCATTTAACCCAGAATCACTTGCTCTATGAAGGAAACGGCTGTGACTACTTGCACCATAAATTATAAATTTCTATTGTATGAATTATATTAATCTTTAAACATCATCATTGATATAAAAACAATCTATTGAATACATGTATGGCATATTTATATGTAAAATTACAGATAATAAAACTAGAGTATTAACAGTTACACAAATACTCACGTTGTTAGGTTGCTCCTAACACAGCACTCACATGATCGCTCGTACATGTTGGCGCTCCCTAACAGGCGAAAGCTGCCACTTCTCTCACCCCTGGTTACTTTCTCTCAATCATGCTATCTACTCGAAATTGGGATATTAGCTGGCGAACATTCTCTAGAAAGCATATTTAGAAGCTCAGTCGCATACAGCGTAAAGATAAATTAATTCCTTCAGAGCTACTAAAAATGTTAGATTCAATCTTATAGCACGAGCGTTTTATTAAACTAGGTTAATAGCACAAGCACTAGTCTAGGTTAAACTATGGTAATAGCGTACGGAACTGACCATTCCATGATTTATATCCGCATATGCCTACAAAAAGGTTTTGGATGTTGAGAGTTGTTTCATATTTTATGACATAGTAACCCTTTCCCACAAGAAAGTGGTCCCCTATCTGCACACCTTCTCTTATTAACCCATTGATGTACTTATGATTGGTCATAGCAGTAATTATTTACTATTGGAAGGAGTTAATTTTGGGAATTCTATAGACATTTGTTTAAAATGATGTAAAATTATTATTTGTAGGGATAAATTTATAATTTGGTTTTGTTTACATATTAATGTTTTTGTTACCTATAGTTAGTTAATACACATTTGTAAACCTGTAATTGTAATTTTTTATTGGAATTAAGTATATTCAAGTGGCATGAAGGCACAGCTTTAGCCCACAATACTCTAATAAAACAGTAAAAGTAGAAAAGCAATAAAGGGCACAGCAGCGTGATTATAAGTAACAAACAATTATAAATCTTTGCTACAAAGATTACACTACCTTCTAAGATTAAATAAGCAAAATACAATATCCCATTCACCATTAAATGTCTACAGAGATCAGCCTACACAAAATACAGTAGAACCTCTCTAATTCGTCACATTTGGGATTTTGGAAGTCATGAAATTTATAAGTAATTATGGATAAACACAGCCCATTAATACGTAAATAGGTATGTAATGTAATTAATTTTGTACTTGCGTGATTTATGTTGGCCGAAAAGCTCAACCAAACTATAAAAACACTAGTAGGCTGCAGTATAGAATGTAATTTCAAATACAGTATGATACTCTATTTTCATAAAAGAAGTACATTGTAAGAACACTAGCAAAAAAAATACGGTAGGATATATTAAGTCTATTTAAGTTTTAGTTTTTATTAAAGTATGTCATTTTCTTTTGTACTAAAGAGCTCTTTTCTTTTTCTATTACAAGCTGCTAAATTTTTTTAATACTATCAATTTCATCAGTTCTGCTTCTTTTTTTCCTCTGAAACCACTTAATGCATTTTGTTAGCATTCCATTTACTGCTCTATAGATCACTTCATATACTAAGCAAATTTCACACTCTTCCTCAGTTTCTTCAATAAATGCATCTTCATCTTAAAATTTTCTCTTTAATCTTTTACCGGTATCATCTGAAGGCAGGCAGGCAGGCAGGCAGGCAGGCAGGCAGGCAGGCAGGCAGGCAGGCAGGCAGGCAGGCAGGCAGGCAGGCAGGCAGGCAGGCAGGCAGGCAGGCAGGCAGGCAGGCAGGCAGGCAGGCAGGCAGGCAGGCAGGCAGGCAGGCAGGCAGGCAGGCAGGCAGGCAGGCAGGCAGGCAGGCAGGCAGGCAGGCAGGCAGGCAGGCAGGCAGGCAGGCAGGCAGGCAGGCAGGCAGGCAGGCAGGCAGGCAGGCAGGCAGGCAGGCAGGCAGGCAGGCAGGCAGGCAGGCAGGCAGGCAGGCAGGCAGGCAGGCAGGCAGGCAGGCAGGCAGGCAGGCAGGCAGGCAGGCAGGCAGGCAGGCAGGCAGGCAGGCAGGCAGGCAGGCAGGCAGGCAGGCAGGCAGGCAGGCAGGCAGGCAGGCAGGCAGGCAGGCAGGCAGGCAGGCAGGCAGGCAGGCAGGCAGGCAGGCAGGCAGGCAGGCAGGCAGGCAGGCAGGCAGGCAGGCAGGCAGGCAGGCAGGCAGGCAGGCAGGCAGGCAGGCAGGCAGGCAGGCAGGCAGGCAGGCAGGCAGGCAGGCAGGCAGGCAGGCAGGCAGGCAGGCAGGCAGGCAGGCAGGCAGGCAGGCAGGCAGGCAGGCAGGCAGGCAGGCAGGCAGGCAGGCAGGCAGGCAGGCAGGCAGGCAGGCAGGCAGGCAGGCAGGCAGGCAGGCAGGCAGGCAGGCAGGCAGGCAGGCAGGCAGGCAGGCAGGCAGGCAGGCAGGCAGGCAGGCAGGCAGGCAGGCAGGCAGGCAGGCAGGCAGGCAGGCAGGCAGGCAGGCAGGCAGGCAGGCAGGCAGGCAGGCAGGCAGGCAGGCAGGCAGGCAGGCAGGCAGGCAGGCAGGCAGGCAGGCAGGCAGGCAGGCAGGCAGGCAGGCAGGCAGGCAGGCAGGCAGGCAGGCAGGCAGGCAGGCAGGCAGGCAGGCAGGCAGGCAGGCAGGCAGGCAGGCAGGCAGGCAGGCAGGCAGGCAGGCAGGCAGGCAGGCAGGCAGGCAGGCAGGCAGGCAGGCAGGCAGGCAGGCAGGCAGGCAGGCAGGCAGGCAGGCAGGCAGGCAGGCAGGCAGGCAGGCAGGCAGGCAGGCAGGCAGGCAGGCAGGCAGGCAGGCAGGCAGGCAGGCAGGCAGGCAGGCAGGCAGGCAGGCAGGCAGGCAGGCAGGCAGGCAGGCAGGCAGGCAGGCAGGCAGGCAGGCAGGCAGGCAGGCAGGCAGGCAGGCAGGCAGGCAGGCAGGCAGGCAGGCAGGCAGGCAGGCAGGCAGGCAGGCAGGCAGGCAGGCAGGCAGGCAGGCAGGCAGGCAGGCAGGCAGGCAGGCAGGCAGGCAGGCAGGCAGGCAGGCAGGCAGGCAGGCAGGCAGGCAGGCAGGCAGGCAGGCACGCACGCAGGCACGCAGGCAGGCAGGCAGGCAGGCAGGCAGGCAGGCAGGCACGCAGGCAGGCAGGCAGGCAGGCAGGCACGCAGGCAGGCAGGCACGCACGCACGCACGCACGCACGCACGCACGCACGCACGCACGCACGCACGCACGCACGCACGCACGCACGCACGCACGCACGCACGCACGCACGCACGCACGCACGCACGCACGCACGCACGCACACGCGCACGCGCACGCGCACGCGCACGCGCACGCGCACGCGCACGCACACGCACACGCACACGCACACGCACACGCACACGCACACGCACACGCACACGCACACGCACACGCACACGCACACGCACACAATGTGACAGTGCAGACGATGTTTGTTATTACTGTGACAAACTAAGAAGATGATGAATTAAAGAGTGATGAGTAGAGAGGTTATACTGTGGTTGGTTAATAGGAATTTCATTATCAAATACCTGTCCATTGATGATCATGAGTTACTTGTGTCTTGAGATTTAGTCCAAAGTGAGTGCATTGAGTCTCACCTGTGTGTCTACCTCAACTAGTGAAGTTAAATCTAGAAATAAATAAACAGATTGTTGAATTAAATTAATAATATTCTAATTATTATAATATTACACAAATAATTACAACTACAACAAAAACAAATTTACCTATGCAATTTATTAAAAAGCTTTATTGCTACAAACGTGTACACAACAAAATGATGAGGTTATACCTTATTTGTCTAAAATTATATAAGAGAAACTTGCACTGCCTAAGGAAAATATTTATATATAGACTATATAATTAGTCATTTCCGAGTAATTACATTTATGATTCGGCCCTGAGGTAACATTTCAAGAAAACAGGAAGCCATGTGTTGTTTTTCTTTTTCTATGTGTTTTTTCATGTTTCGCTAACTTTTATTGCTTTTTTTGTTATATTTCTTGAAAATTTTATTTTAAAAAATATGTTTGAAAATATTTTTGCTATTTAGGTAATCTAAAAAACAAATGTTCACACTCTTGCAACTCAACAATAATTAGTTGAATGATTTCGTTATTTTAGTTTTGGCTTTCTTCTTTATGTTTGCAATGTGTTTTATTTGTTATATATATTATAACAAAAACCTTTAAGTTAGGACAAGTGTTTGTAGATATTTAAACTTGAGAGATGGTAGAGCACACTGTTGCTGTCTAATAAAGGGCAGTCAGTTGTAAATCTTTTCACCAAAAACGGTTATTGGTATACACTAAATAATAATATACTTCGAAAGGTTTCATTGTAGGTCTCAATGATGTTCTGATAGGGTGAAACAAAATTTAAGGAATCCAATTGTTGATAAGGTTAGCCAATTAAATTGGAAGAAGGGATGAAACCCATACGGAAATGATCCAAAGGGAAACATGAAAGAGTCAGTCAAAAATGCAAGACCCGAGGGAGAAATACATTAATTTTAGTAAGAAAAGTTAAATTGAAATAAAACAAAGTAAAGTCACATGTAAATGTATAAAGTGATTTTAAGTAAGGGAGATAATTAAGTAGAAAGTGAGATAACCAAGTAGTCGGTGGTGTTAATAAGGGAGATATTGTGGAAATAAAGGTACCTTTCGGTCACTTGACCATTGTTGAATCACTGATTATTTTTCTCTATTTTTCAGATGTGAATGTTTGGTCTACATATAACAAAGAATACTACACTCCAACATACAAACCAAACAACAAAATAATAAAATATCTTAATAACACAAACCACAAAACAAATACAGAAAAACATAGCCTATCAGGAATTTACAAAGTTACATGTAACGACTGCAATGCATTTTACATAGGGGTAACAACCAGATCATTTATAATAAGATATAAAGAACATTACAGAGCATTCAAAAATAAAAATACAAAAACATCAAATGTTGCAGCACACCTAATATCACATAAAGATGAAATAACAAATTACGAAAATAACCTAACCATACTCGAAATAAATAATAAACCAATAAAACTAAACTCACTAGAAAAATACCACATAAATAAAAACATACACAACAATTTAATGAACCTACAGACAACATATGCAGATAACGTACTATTTAAAAACATTATAGACGAGGCTGAAGAAGAAATATGTGTGATGTCAACAAATACCAACATCACGGACCGAACATTCACATCAGCAAAATAGAGAATAATAATCAGTGATTCGACAATGGTCAAGTGACCGAAAGGTACCTTATCACGTAAGGTAAAATTATTGCACTTAGTGGTGGAAAAAATTATTTACAAGTAATAATAATAACTTCATATATGCAGTAAACATATAAACAGTGGGCGGATTAACCGATTTGCGGAGTCTGCCATTGTTTAACAATTATTCCAATCAGATTCATGTGTTTAAATTTCCAAACGGTGAATTACGACGTAAATATATATAAGGCTTAGTAGAAGTTAAGATGAAGGGAATAGATATGTAAATATGTACATACTAATTTTTACATTGAAAGGGAAGCATCCTGACGCGGGCCAGCGAAATAAAAGGGGCGAGCAGACTACTGTATATAAGAGACAATGACAAAATGCTTGGACGTCCGAAAACCTAATGTGTATCATAAGATTGTAAACAAATGTCAGCTAATTTCGGCTATAAATAGTCTAGGACGTGACATATGCATTATCCATGTCTGTCATATACATTATCAATCTTTATGGCTTTGTGACACAAGTAGACACTGTGCGACAAAATGGTCCTCAAGAAACTTAGATCGCACATTAAAGCTAAATCAATGCTCACAAAAAAACAGACGAAAGTGACAGATTTTATTGTTAAAAAGTGAAAGTATTATGTGTAAAGGAAATTACATATGTACATACATACTTACTTTTGACATATACTTATGTACGTATTGTAAATAGTTAGACATATAAATGTACATGTTATAATCCGTCAAATACATCGACATTTTAAATTATTTGCTGTATTTATTTTGTCCTCTGAAGATTATTTGTGAATTGCATTAACCGGGGTCATTATTTGTGTAACTTATGGTATAATAATCGATTATCGGATGTTTCGTGTATGCTTTATTCATAGCGGATTATCCAGGGAATTCGTTATCCACCCTATTCCACGGATAATCAGGAGTTTACTGTATGTATATATATATATATATATATATATATATATATATATATATATATATATATATATATGTGTGTGTGTGTGTGTGTGTGTGTGTGTGTGTGTGTGTGTGTGTGTGTGTGTGTGTGTGTGTATGTGTGTGTGTGTGTGTGTGTTGCAACGTCCCACCCTACTTTTATTTGATATCCCATCTCGCAGAATACCAAAATTTTGTTGTTTAAAAAACTTATTTATAAACAAACCAAACATCTGCCAATCACCCCGCTTGTTAAACTGTGCTAAGCTCCCTGAGTTACGTGTATATTTCCCGCTCGTAGGGCCAGGCCCAAAACAAGCCTATTCCCGCTGACTACTATTTAAAATAAGTATAAACTCTCCAAAATTGGTTTATCAATTATGTATGGTCTAGATATAGTCACACATGTCATTTCAATAGTCAGCTGGAAAGAAACACATTTAAAATAATACACAAAATATTCACAGAGTCTTACCACCTGATGATGATCTGCAGAGACAGCAAGGGAACGTGCAAAATATGATCGCGTTTAAATTACCTATTTTAAAAGGCTCCTGTGTCCTTTTAAACACAATCTGCCAGTAGATAAATCTCTGGACTTTTATACAAAAAACCAACTAATCTTTAGGCTAGCTCATGAAGTTAGTTGAGAGAAACTCTTTAAAAACATTAGGCTTTAACTATTATCATTTAATGAAATTTAATTAAACTTGTTTACTGATTTAATAATCATTTTCATATTAGTTGGAAAAAGCTAAACAGTTTTTATTGATTATTCGACACAGGATGAAATGCAAATACTGTTGATTTTTTTAACATATTTAATTTTATTTATTTAAATAAAAAAGAAAATTTATCCTTTCAAATACAACACAATTATATTGACAAAACAATTCACTAAATGACTTGTTGTTTCTCATCCTTTAAAATCTTATAATTTCCATTTATATCAATTACATTTACATAAACATAAAATTATTTTCCAAATTATACATAATAAAAATTTATCTTCTATATTGAATTGGTAAATTCGTATTTTATGACACTTAATTTTTAAATTTATAATATTCGAAAAATTCTCATTTCCTTTAAAATAAATGGCTTATGGCCAAAACCCTTTGTAAGTTTAATATTTATCATTTGAAATATTCTGATCACATAAATTCATTTTATTTAGCATACAATTTATTAAAATTTTATAAAGAGTGAAGTCATTGTTTAAGCTTGAATATTTGTTTGAGTTTAATAAAATTAACCAACTAAATTTGACGTAATTGGTATCGAATAGAGAAAATGACTTGCCAAAGATGTTCCTGCCGGTCCTGGAGTCCCTCGTCTGGATTCCCTGGTCCTTGGACATCGGAAGTCGCCATCCCTGGTTCGTCGGTGGTGGTTTTTCTCCATTCCCGCGTCCTGGAGGCTGAGTCTGGAGCCTTCATCCCTTGGTAGTCCTGGACGTCGAAAGCGTTGAGGTTTGGTCCATCTGGCCTGGTGACGGTCCTACTCGCGGTCCAGCATAGCGTTCCGCGGCACCTCGTATTAAAATTTATTTCAGACTGTCTCTAAAGTCTTAGAGACCTAGTATATATAGCAGTGAATTTAACCTACCTCACCCCGCCTGCAATACTTGCTATCATTGGATTTATTCCTTGTACAGGCAAGTCGGGCAACGAATCTGTTTTAGCTTACAGAGTTTGATTATCATTTTTGGAACACTGAAAAATGTCTATTTTATTAAAACTGCTGTAATTTTTTTGTTTTTTAAGTTTTTCAAATTTTGTTTTCACTAATGTTTATTCTGGCTTATTCTGGTTCTTTTAAAATGTCGATGAAAGTTCTACGTGGTTTGGTTCTTAAGATAGCTTTTTTAAGAACTTAGAAAATTTTCGCCTCACTCCCGATGGTCAAATTTAGCTAGTTATTACAAATTTATTCTTTAATATTTTTTAATTTAGCTTAATTATTCTATTTAAGGTTTTATTTAATTTTTCACACATTATTATTTGTATAACTCCAAACTTGATTAATTTAAAAATCAACTTTATTACTTAAAAATAGGAAATTATTTATTTCCTATTTGTCACGGTATATCAGACCGTTGCAGTGTGTGTGTGTATATATAATTAATTAATAAATTAAAAATATTTCAAAAACAGGAATACTTTTAATGAATATATTTATTCAAAGCTTTTCGCCTATAAAATAGTACCAGCATCTTCAGGAATTAATTAATTAATTATCTAATAAAATATTTTTACAAAATTAAATCATATATATATATATATATATATATGTGTGTGTGTGTGTGTGTGTGTGTGTATATATTTCCTAAACACTTAAGTGTTTTACTAGTAGCTCACGCGAAGATGGAATCAATAAATGTTAATATATATTTATATATATGTATGTATGTAAAACAAATTAAGAAAATCATTTTATAGTACAAGGGGAAATTTTTGAAACAAAACCTGTTAATCTAAAAGTAAATAATTATGAAAAAGTTTAAGATTTAAAGAAGACTTTTGTTCACATTTTTGAAATTAGGATTAAAATTTTTAATCAATGTTTTAAAATTAAGATAGCGTTGACTAAACTTTACACAGCAGTTTTCATTCACAGTTTGAATATTTTTGTTTTTTTATCATTTTTTTATAAAAAGATTAAACTTATACCATAAGTAATATGCTCTTTCAATTATTTTCCTTTGAAAGTATGAATGTTTTGATTCTGGTAAATGTTTGAAAAACTCACCCTTATAAATAAAGGTATTCTATATTTGCAGTACATAAAATTAGCAGTTTCTTTACATTATTTACAATAAAAAATAGTTTATGTTTTAATAAATGAATGTTTCAGAAAGTAATTACTCCAATCTGTGCTCTATTTGTGATAATCCTAGCCGATGTTCTGATCATGACAAGTACTGGGGTCGTGAAGGCGCTCTCTTCTGTTTGTCTGATTGTCTTGGGGATGTAGCATGGTCTCGGCTTGATGATGTTTACTTCCATTTTAAGGTATTTTTAAAAAATATATTTGATTTATTTTTTATATTTGAAAAAGGGAATTATAATTCAAAATAACTCTGCAATTATATAGTGCACATCTTGTTCTGATGTAACACATTGTAACAATTTTTGCAGGTATCAAACCTCTTCTGTCCTTTTGAAAAAGAGAATAATTGGAAGAAACAGGTTTTCATAATAACGTTTTTGGTGTGTTAAAAGAGTTATTTATACTTAATAAATAGGACTTGAAATTTTAAAAATAAAAATTACTAAAATTAATATTTATAAATTTAAAAAAGGAAAAATATATATACTGTTATAATTGTTCAAAATTACATGATTACTTAGTAAGAGTTGAATTTGTATTACTTATTCAAATGTTTGCATGTAAAAATTATATTCTTATACAAATTTTATTTTGCAGTCATCTTTTCCAGTCTGTGGAAATGTCAGCCTTCTTTGCCCAGATGGAAGAACAATTCCTTTTGATAGTGAAAGTCCTTGCCTCTGGATTGCAAGACCTAACCCAGTCATTGCTGCAAACAAGTAACGTTTTGAAATAATTATTTAATTTTAATTCAGGTTTTTTAATTTGAAAAATTTTATTTGTTTCGAGCTCTACCCAGGTGACATGTACAGCTTAAAGTATGCTGCGGACCCAATCAAATTTGAAACCCAAAGTATTTTAATACTAATTCTATGACTTAGTTCATTTTGAAACTAATTCCATACTTTGGGATAAGAAACCAGCATGATATTAATTTTGAGTGTTGAAATTTTTTTCTCTTATAAAAGTCACTTTGGACTTGAAAATCTGTTGAAAAAACTAAAATTTGCCATAAATGTGATGGGGTTGATTTTGAAACTAGACAACTCAGATGGTATTAATTCTATTCCTAGGTAAATGGCTATTAAAATAATGGAAAGATGTGCTTGGTAGTTTGTGGACAGTGTATATGGGACACAAGATATTTTCAAAACCATGTAAATTAAAACTATATTCTTGTTCTATCAAATAATAAAATAGTTTACAATGCATCGTTAATCTCTTTTTATTACATATTTTTTGTTTGAAATCGGAAAGTTTAAGATTTACTTTTGAAACAATTTATAACTTTTTAAGACTTTACTTTAATGTTGTATGAGGGTGACGGTTTTGGGAGTTATGTAAAATTGTAACACATTTTTATTTCCATTTTTAATTTGAGATAAATATACTAAACTTTTGAAATATTAAACTTCTCTAAAAGTAGCAGAGTTTAACTCAAAATTTGAACACTTTTAAAGTTATGTATTAGGTGTATTCATATTTTTTATAAATGGACAGTATTGTGCATCAGTAGAAAAATGGGGAAAAATTATTTTAAAGATATTGCCCTTCAAAGTTCACATGCACTTAAAAATCAATATATCTCTTGAAACCTTGAGTATATTTTATACAAGCATAATTAATGTGAAATTATGAATGTGAAGTGTCACACCTTTACTCTAAAAAAATAAATTAGAATAAAAATAAATGTAAATGCTGCTTTTATGATTCCCAGTGTTGAACTGCTGAAAATTTTATAATTTAAATATGTTATATTTTAAAAATCTGTCTCTCTCATTTATATTACTCTCCATTGCAACTCTATTACTTAATAGTTTTCTTTGCTTAAACTATATCACTAATCCGTTTTAAAGACATTATTTCAGCTCTGTTTAGTTAGAAGTTTTACTTTTTTTGTCTCAGATGATCACTTTAGCAATGTATATTGCTGTATCTTCAAAACGAAGGGAGAGATGTATTTATAAATTGTAGTATTTGAACATTCATTTTTTTTAATTGCTTTACATTAGGATAGCCAAATTGTAATAATAACCTTTTTTTTTCTAACCGATTGCGCTCCTTGGATAAGCTTGAATATTTGTATGACATATTGCTAAATATATTTATAGGTGATAATTTGACCTTCTCTCAGATGTTCTAAACATAATAGAACCATTTATTAGTTTTTATGTGTCTCTCGGTTTCGGTCAGTAGCTTGTGTTTGTTGAAGGCCATATTACTGTAAATATTTTATATAATTAGTGTAAAACTAAAGCTGTTCTAACCAGTGACTTATTGGGTTTGGCAGCTCCAACATATCTCTGAGAGATCTTGCAAAGTTTTTGTTTAACAACACTTATAAGCATACTATAAGCAACATTTATAAGCATGAAATAATTATTAAATTAGTATTCTCATTAATTATAAGTAATATTTTATGCCATAATAATCCAATAATAAATAGGAGCAAAGTAGAGATGTGTATGACATAAGCAAGGGAGGTTAAAGCAATTGTAATTTCATTAAATAACTTGTGTAGTTTGTACATTTTTTTGTAATTTTTTAACTGTTTTCCATTTATTGAAATTTTAAAAAAATCATTGTATTTATTTACAAAAGAGTTTGGTTTAAATTTTGAACAAATAACCTGGATAATGATAAAGATTTGTGTATTTATTAAATTATAAATATGGTTTTTAGTTTCTTGTTTTATGTGATATTTTGTTTTATTTAAGCATTTGTCAGATACCCATTTTTAATACTGCATAATAATTACAATAAATTTCTTAATTGTAATTGTTGTCATAACTAACACAAAATAAATGTTTATTATTTATTAAAAATTAAAAAACCTTTCTATTTTGAACTATAAGTTAAAACACAATGCTTTAACCATGCAGTAATTTTGAAAATTAGTTAGGGAAATAGACAACAGTATACCATACAAATGTAACTATTTCTGGAGCATATCATAAATTATGCTGCCTATAATTAACAATTTTGTATTTTTATGGATAATTTTATAAAAACATATATTAATAGACGGTTTGTTCTGTTCAATTTTTAAATTCTTACAGTAAACAGAATTTTTTTATTTAACAAAGGAAACTTCTAAAATACTATTGTAAATGATATATACGGTTTAAAGATATACTTAAATTTCAGGCAAAAAGCTCAACGTATACAAACAACCATATTTGAAATGTCCAAAGATACTGAGAATGTGACTGCTTCAAGGGATAATAGTGCGTTATCAAGACTTCTAGGAGGAGGCTCTGGTCCAAAACGCATACCATTATCCACTCCTCGTGACTATTTGGAAACAGTGCCTGGCTTTTTAAGCGCTAACACAATGGAGCGCTGTGGAGAACATTCTCGCTCCATTAAGATGTGTGTGAACACAAATGAAAAAAAAATTAACTGTGAATGGCTCAGAGTCAGTGCAAAAAGTTTTGGTATACAGCCTTGGATTACATGCGTACTCAGTTCAAACTGCTTAGAATCATTGTCTCTGGGCGAGAGTGATGTTGCTGTAACTAACAGTGATGATTTGTACACTGCAATAAGGTATGATATTTTTGTTACAGATTTCATAAAACGTTTGTTGTCATATTTCACTAAAAATATGCCAACATATAAGGTGCAATCTGAAAGTTCTTGGATTATACTCAACACAACTGCACAATTGTGGAGTTGTCATTGAATATCACATTTAGTAGTAAGTAAGCACCAACTTTCTTTGCGATATAATAGTTGGTTCCATCTAAAGTCTGTGTCATGAATCTTGTTATAATGTTCATTAACCCTTTGAGGACCAACTGGCCGATTTTTAGACTGTTGGAACCTTAGCAAAAAGGACCGGTCAGTTGATTCCTGAACAGTCGGAAAATATGCAAATAGGGCCGGCCTGGGCATCTCTAGATGGCAGAGTCAGTGGCGGTTTGTCCAAAAGGGCTCTGGGGCGCAGCCCTCCCAATTACAAAAATTAATTTTTAATTAATATTCATTTATCTTAAATTAGGTTAAGAAGAGCTTAGAATTAAGTAATGTTAAAACCATAAAATATTTAGCAGTTGACGCACGAAATTAGCCACAAGCTCTGCGCGGGCCTCACAGCAGAGAGCCCCAGACTAGTGCATTGTGAGTGTGTATGGAATAAGCTGAAACAGCCAAAACCGTGCGGTGACGTCACTCAATGCGTGTGTTACGGGTGGCCTGGGATGGAGTCCCGTCGTCTTGCGCATGCGCTGAGAAATGACTAATCAGTGCTGCTGATTAGGAAGCAGCATTGTAGGCTTATTTGTAATGTTCTCACAAATAAATGTTGGTGCGTTTGACTCAAAGTAAACAAATCAAATTTTATATTTAATAATAATATGCGCTTATGAAACTACTATTTTAAACTCATTTTAAAGAATAATATTTATGTACTAGATAAGTATTGTTTCCATTTATAGATCCTTTGATGTGCATACACAGGGGCCTAATATACTCTTAAAAGTAAAACATGATTCACACTACTCGTTGAGTACTCGACGCTTTTGCGACCAATAGGCGATCACTTAACTACCCAACCTTACAACATTTCGTAAATCACACCGTAATACGTCTATTAGTTATAGCAATGTTAATGTATTATTCAATAAGTATAACTTAATAAAAGTTGTAGGTGCTTAGAATATAAAACGAGTTAAATGGGTATCAAATTTCAAAATTGTCTCCGCACCTCGTAAATCTGGGGAGACCCCTTGTCATGAGCCCCACCAATGTAATTGGGCAGGAGCCGCCACTGGGCAGAGTTAAAGATATTATTTAGGAGAATACTATGTTACTAGATCATAAAATACAATTTTATTATAATGTTTACTTAATTAATAATAATTTGTATTGATTCCTGTAACCCAAAATAACATTTAAATGGCAAGAATAAATACGCAATTAGAATTACAGGCTATCAGCGGTTCGGATCTTGACATGAAGTTTGCCTCCAACTGGGCTGGGCAGACCACTTTGTTTACATTTGGTGCCTTTATGTTTGAGTTTTTTTTGTGGTCTTGTATGAAATGCGTCGTGATTTGTAAACATATTATTAGATTGACAGTTTTGTTTATCATGTCACACAAAAAAACTTGAGAACAAGATAAGTTGACAGTTCGCTTGATAGATCCTGTATAGTTTTGGTAGCAAAACTAAAGAGAGAAAATGAAAATAGGGTAGTTCAAATCATTTGCGGTTACACTAAAAGTCCGGAAGACCACCCACGCTTTGTTGGAGCAGTATGGGGTCTGCTTTATTAATAAAAAACGACACTGAATTTAAATTTAACACTAAAACGTTAATTAAAGAAATAGTTCAATTTTATGAGTGAAGTTAAATCTACGCCACTTACCATTCAGGGTTATACAGGGTAGTTGAAGAGTTGATGCGGCAGGTTGTCCCAGGCCTGGGTTAAGTCCTGAAGTGATGAACCGTAGCTTACGAAGAATTGCATAAAACTAAAACTCATTTAAAATTAATTGAAAGTTACAAGCACTTCAAATAGTCACAACAGAAAATCTTTAATACACACTTGATAGTTCACACACGAAGTTAAAGAATTAATTGTCTGCGGTGCAATGAGCGAACACGAGGTTAACCTAAAAATTACACTTGTACAAGGAAAGCGGTTTCAAATAGTTTTATCGCGGCTAAAGTCGTCAATTTATAGTTAGAACGCATCTAAAACATTAATTGAACATAATCAGTAAGCGGGGTAATAATCAAGACGCGGTTTAAACCCGATGTAATCGGCTAAAACACTTGAATAGAAACCAGGAAAGCCGCACTAGAAAGCCATGTTGCAAGAAGTGTGTGTAACTTGAGAGAAGACGGAAATGCTAGCAACAGGTAACTAAATCAGAAAATTAGTCTAAAACCATAGATGAATAGTCTAGATTCGTCTGGTGACTGGATCGTAAAACCTACTTCTTTGCAATAAAAGAATCCTAGATTCTGGTCGGCAATGAAAGTCTAGTAGGCGGTGGAACTTGAACTGTGATAAACACCAGCTGATTGCTAGGTTATACGAAATAATGAGAATTGTAAACAAACGTGGTCTGTTGAAAGTGAAGTTAAGGATCCTGTACTTAACAGATCCCTTAATTTGGATGATTCCCTTAACATTTTTTTATGACGATTCAGATATAGACCTTACTTAAAACCCAAATGTTCATAAACCATCAAATTCACTAATTTTTCCTGTAAATGAAGGTAGGTTTGTACTTCAGTTTTCGGGTAGTGGCAGTAAAAAGGATTTGCCTAGACAAATAAAGTGGACATGTGATAGGTGCTCCCATGATATAATACATTTGTAACAATCCTATATTTTTTAAATTGCTCATCCATATGTTGTAAATATTTTTTACTAAGTTCTAAATAAAGTGCAGAATAAAATAAAAATGTTTACGATGCATAAAATGTTTTTAGATTTTTCAGAAAAAAAATTTATTTTATTTTTAAAGAAATACATTGCTCTTTAACATGTATAAAATGCGTTTCTTTTGGCTTGGTCCTCAAAGATTTAACCCATTTTTTATGCCCAATAATTTTGGTCAAGGAGCTTGCATTTAATTTTATTTTAAACTTAGTTAATGGGCTACTGAAAATCTTCCAATAATCCATGAAGGGTAAGAAAACATTTGCTTAGTAAAGCACAGATATGCTTCTTTCAAAACAGTTATAAGATAAGAATTGCAGAATTTTGATGATCCATTTACAATGATTGTGAAACAATCCAGCATTGTGTAGAATTGTTTCCAATTTTTACAAAAAATTTATGTATTTGTCATGCTTCTCAATCCCAGGGTTCTGTCTCATGAGCAGAAACAGCAGAACTTTGATTTATTAACAGAACCCGAAAAAATATTGTCTCATTAGAACTGTCCACAGGCACTGAAATCAATAAAAAAAACAACTATAGGTTTTAAATTGTGCTGTGTCAGCGATCATAATGAGTTGAGAGAAAATGTCCATTAGTTTTTGGACAAACAAGTAGTAAGATAAAATTGAAATTTATGACTACTCCTATTACACTAAAAACAAATAAATTTGGTTGATGAACTAAAATTGCTAGACTTGCCAGATTTAATTCATTTTGCCTTGTTCAACAAAAATATAGTTTAAAATACAAGGCTTTAACACGGGAAGAATATGCTTGAGGACAGTGCTTGATGTCCTGAAACAGAACAATTGTTTTGGACACATTCAGGAATGGGAATATAGTAGATTTGTTGTTTTAATTCAAAAGATGACTGCTTTGAAGGGATCAGAGCCATCATTGGCTTAGGTAAAATAAATGTTTCTTCCCTTAATCCAAGAACCTTCTCATTGCACCTAGTATGCCTTTCTGATTCTTATTAGACTATTTATACACACTACAGCTTATTCAATATATCACTTGTTATACTTGTAGTTACCTAACTACATCAAGTATGGTTTTAAACTTGTTTTTACTTTTTAAGATTTGAATTACAAAATAGAGTTAATTGCAAAAGTCCTGTGTTATGGTGTAATTAAACCTGTTCTAGATAAAAAAAACAAAAATAGATTTTCTATTTAAAAATTATTGGTTACATCTTTTTAAAGCATATTTAAAAATTATGAAGAAAAATAACTGTATTAACTAGAGACAATATCATTTGAAATTTATTATTGTTTATGTATTAGTATTAGTATTATTACCATGTTAAAGTTTCGAATGTAATTCTTAATTAATTGGTAAATTCAAAATGTTGTTGACACTATACTAGAAGTAGTATGAAATTACATTTGTAGTATCCTATTGACAAATTTCATAATATTATTACAAAATTTATAAAATGTTGGTAAATATAGTAGTAAATATAACAATGTCTTACTATCATGACTCGCACACTTTCAGTCTAACAGTGTAACATTTAAAAATTTGTTGTTCATGACGAGCTGGTTGTTAATCACTAATTACAATATGAAATCATGTGTGATCAGACATTCTGTTAATATAATCACCGAGCTTTATATTAATAGAAAGTCTGGTTGCGCGTGATTTCAAATTGTAATAAGATAATAATTTGACTTTATCCAGGAGCGTAGCCAGAGGGGGCACGTGCCCCCTCCAAACCAATTAATTTTAGGAGAAAAATACTACTCTATAAAACCGCACTATGTTTTTAGTGAAACAACTTCCTGACAACCCAAGAATTGTCTAATTTAAAGTCCTAAAATAGCATAAAATATGATTTTAGAGATAAAAATGTCCAAAATTACCCTGGCAAGGATTAAGAACTTAATGATAATTAGTTTGCAGTTTTTGTGTTATACTTCTTGAGGTTTTTATAGAAATTACACTTGTTTGTATTATCTTGGTAGAAAAACCACCACTACTTACTGATTTATTCAGCAGAAGTGTTTCGCGCCACAGAACAAAAGTACACCACAGACTCACACCAACACAACACACCTGAGCAACAGTCTTGTCAGTAATTCGCAGCATTGAAAAATGCGCTGACCTAGCGCGAAATGCATCTGCTGAATAAATCAGTAAGTAGGGATTTTTTTGTCAAGATAATACAAACAAGTGTAATGTAATATTATTAGTTCTAATGAGTAAGGATTTTATAATTTAATTAGAAAATTTATGTGCCATGGCCATAAATAATAAACTATGCTAGGTGCTCATAGGACTCTTGTCAAATATTGAAAAATATTAGTTATGTTGGATGTAGCTTATGGCAGACATTGCAGAAATAATTTTAATTAAAACCGTCATAGACATTGAATATGTGTGGAACCCAATGTGTTAGTGTTAATGCTGTTACAAAACATTGATTTTTTAATTGCTGCTATTAGTTCACACTCTCTTTATATATCTTCTTCGCATTTTCAATAGTTATTAAAATACCTTTTATTCATCCACTTAAGTTCAAATACAATTTTTTAAATTTGTAGTTAATAACCCTTGATGTTAATACAGTTTTTCTTCAAATAATAATTTATTAATTCAATTTAATGTTTTAAGTTCATTGTATATTGGAAAAAACTTTTCACAAAAGGGGCAAGTTATCCAATATAGTTATTTTGTCCCATTTACTGTAAAATAGTGATAATATATGATTTCATAAAACACCTGATATTATGTTACAGGTTATGAAGTAGAACATCTGTTTTTCTAATGCGAAGGTTGTTTTACTTTATTTATATTAATTGTAATTATTTAATAAAAAGTAACTAAAATTAAATTTTTCTTTGTAGACTCAAGTAGGAAATGTTTCCAAAATGTTTTGTTTATATTACTTGTTTTCTAGTACATTCAACTTAGAGCCCTTAATTGTTCAACACCCCGTGCTTGCAACACATGTCTATTCTGTGTCCGCAATTGTGAAAGCCAATTCTAAAATCCACAGCCTAGCTGACCTCAGAGGAAAAAATGCCTGTTTGACTACATATGACGGCCATGGTAAGTAGCATTTAAGTATGCAGTCTTGAGCACAAAGAACAGTTATTTTATTTATTGACTATTTTATTTAACAGTTTCCTCGGTTATTTTTACTTTTATTATTTGAGAATGATTTCCTAGTCATAATTTAGTAACATATTTTTATAGGATTTTAAGCTGTTAGAATAATAAATTCTTTGAAATGTGTTTGTACCTATGCTTATAAAAGCAAGAGCTTTTATCATTGTTGAAGTGCAGTAAAGGCTATCCTGCCATGAAATTGCCTAGACTTAAATGTTTTTATTTATAATTAAAATATATAAATTTAGAAATCTTGTTGTTCATGACGAGCTGGTTGTTAATCACATATTACACTTTGAAATTACCAGACATTCTGTTCAACAGAATGCAACCAGACATTCTGTTCAATATAAGCTGTTAAATTGTTAACTTACACTTTGAGGAAATGTTTCCATCACACATCTTCAGACTTTGGATTAAGAAGAGATTAAAAAGAAAATTAGGTATTAATAATAATTAATTCTATATTATATTAATGGATATCTCATCAGGCTGTATTGGCATATGTAACACAATATATTGTATTTACATGTTTTGAAAATTGTTTATTACTGAAGTTGGCAATAATTTTACTATTATGCAGGATATGTTTGCTTTGTACAAAATATCAGCTAAACTACATTCACTTTATTTGGTCGCTTATATTCATCACCATTTGTTGTCATTCAACCGACAGCCATTCATGCACAGGTCTAAAATCTCAGACACTGCCCTTTAATCTAAGCCACATTGTGTCTGGTCAATAATCTATTCAATTTGTACATTGACTACAATATTTTGGTTTTGACTATGCTTTGTGTTTAGTAAAATAGTAATATTATACTAAATATGATTATATGAGTTATTAGGTCTTGATTGTGTCGTTTTCATCTTTAAATTTCCTTAGTTATTATTGCTTACTTAGAATGTTAGTTTTTTTACCTAGGTTAACTGAAAACATTTTGATGGAACATCTTGAAATTAATATATTAACAAGTAAGATATTACAAGGAGAGGGTAGCTGGCTTGACAAACATGAGGGAAGATTTATAATAAATTACATTGTATATGATTTAAGTCATTTGTTGATTCCATCTTCGCGTGAGCTACTAGTAATCACTAAACAGTTTTAAATGTTTTAAACTTGCCTATAGTAGCACTTAATTTGCTTGTTGAGGACGGCCGTTTCGGGAGATGTGTCCCTTTGTCAACTTAGACCGTAACTGATCTCAAGGTTTACGTAGGTTAGGGTGAGGGTGGGATATTTTGGTAGTGTGGGTGTATTTTGTGTGTATTAGGAGTTGTGATGTCAAAAAGTGCGTGTGAGTTGTAATGTAATTGTGTATTGAGTATGTGTGTAGGATGTAGTTTGAAGTGCCTATATATTTCGTATTGTTCAGTTGTGTAGCGTAGGTTATTTCTGTGTTGTTTATGAAGAATTTGTAGGTTAGATGTTATGTCTATGTAGTCATGTTTTGTGGAGTTGAGATGATCGGCGAAGTTTGATTGGTAGTTATTGTTTTTTAGTGCTTTTATATGTTCTTGGTAACGTGTGTAGAATGACCTCCCTGTCTGGCCTATGTAAAAACTGGGGCATGAACTGCAAGTTAGTTTGTAAACTCCAGTGGTGTTGTAAATGTCGTTGATTTTGTTGTTGGGTTTAAATTGTTTGTTGAGAGTGTTGTGTGAGGAGTAAGCTATTTTGTAGTTGTATTTTCGTAATGTGTTGGTTAGATTGTGGGTTTTGGATGATCTGTATGGTATTGATAAGTATTTTATGGGATTGTCATCTTGTGTGCTTGTATTTGGGTTATTATGTTTATTTTTTAAGCGGTTGTATAATTTGTCAATCATTGTTGGGTTATATCTGTTTGTTTGTGCTATATATTTTATGGTGTTTAACTCCTGGTAGTGTTCATCTTTGTCTAGTGGTGTTTTAAGCAGGCGGTATATCATGGTGTTGTAAGCAGCTAGTTTATGTTGGTGTGGGTGGTTTGAGGAACTGTGTATGGTCGTAATAGTAATCACCCTAAACTTACATACACCATCGAAACAGAACAACAAAACTCCCTCAACTTCTTAGACCTCACAATTAAAGGAACAGACAAACAAACACATAAATTCAACATATACCGAAAACCCACCAGCACTAATACGACCATACACAGTTCCTCAAACCACCCACACCAACATAAACTAGCTGCTTACAACACCATGATATATCGCCTGCTTAAAACACCACTAGACAAAGATGAACACTACCAAGAGTTAAACACCATAAAATATATAGCACAAACAAACGGATACAACCCAACAATAATTGACAAATTATACAACCGCCTAAATAGTAAACATAATAACCTAAATACAAACACACAAGATGACAATCCCATAAAATACTTATCAATACCATACAGATCATCCAAAACCCACAATCTAACCAACACATTACGAAAATACAACTACAAAATAGCTTACTCCACACACAACACTCACAACAAACAATTTAAACCCAACAACAAAATCAACGACATTTACAACACCACTGGAGTTTACAAACTAACTTCCAGTTCATGCCCCAATTTTTACATAGGCCAGACAGGGAGGTCATTCTACACACGTTACCAAGAACATATAAAAGCACTAAAAAACAATAACTACCAATCAAACTTTGCCGATCATCTCAACTCCACAAAACATGACTACATAGACATAACATCTAACCTAAAAATTCTTCATAAACAACACAGAAATAATCAACGCTACACAACCGAACAATACGAAATATATAGGCACTTCAAACTACACCCTACACACATACGCAATACACAATTACATTACAACGCACATGCACTTTTTGACATCATAACTCCTAATACACACAAAATACACCCACACCACCAAAATATCCCACCCCCACCCTAACCTACGTAAACCTTGAGATCGGTTACGGCCTGAGTTGACAAAGGGACACATCTCCCGAAATGGCCGTCCTCAACAAGCAAAGTAAGTGCTACTATAGGCAAGTTTAAAACATTTAAAAGTGTTTAATGATTTGAGTCTTTTTAAAGTGATATTAAATCATACATATCACACATTTAATATCAAGCATACATATCAGGTCTTTTAAATCATACATGTTATGATTTAGGTATAATTCTGTAAATACATTTTTATGATTATAGGATGGACCTCAGTAGTTATGGCATTAAAAGACAGCAATCTCCTAGACCCAACAATATGTCCATATTCTAAAGCAGTTTCAGAATTCTTCTCTGGAATGTGTTTCACAGATACACACTCAAGACCTCTGCCCCACAAGAATATGAGGATTTGTAGTGTAGAAGGTAAGAATTGAATCATTTTCTCAAACTTATAACTGTATAAAGTAACTGTGGTGTATTGTTCAATTTAAATAAATGAAATTTCTATACCACAAATAACTTTTTCTTTTATTTAAAACCTTATGTACATTTCAATTGCATAGCAATCATCCTCAGAGGTAATTTACAATAGAAATACTATTTTTATTGTTATTACCTCTGAGGATAATTGCTATGCAATTGAAATGTACATAAGGTTTTAAATAAAAGAAAATGTTATTTGTGGTATAGAGGTTTCATTTATTAAAATTTCTCAAACTTGAAATAGTACCTTAATTTAAGTCTTGGAAATAAGGTTTTTAATATTAAAGAAATATTAATATAGACTTATACTTTATAGTTACCAGCTGCGTAATATTATATTGATAATAGTTTAGTCAGTAAAATATTTTTTTGCACCTTTTTATTAACTCTATGGTGGCCATGTGATACATAAAGTGCTTTAATTTTCTCTATTTTAAAGTTGGACTAGGAGTTTGGACTAGGAGACTGACAGACTTACCTTGGTAAGAGTCCACTCTGTAGTCTTGAAATAGAAACACATAAAAGCACTTAAACAATGATATATTTCAACCACACAGTGGTCTTTGTCAATCGAAGAGAAAATACAAAAAGAAATATGAGAGAATGAAATAAAATCTCATAAAATCTCAAGAGTGGACTCTTACCAAGGTAAGTCTGTCTGTCTCCTAGTCCAAAAAATCTATATATATATATATATATATATATATATATATATATATATATATATATATATATATTTAGGTTAGTTTTGGTTGGTAAAGATTATTTAGATTTTTTGGACTAGGAGACTGACAGACTTACCTTGGTAAGAGTCCACACTGTAGTCTTGAAATAGAAACACATAAAAGCACTTAAACAATGATTTATTTCAACCACACAGTGGTCTTTGTCAATCGAAGAGAAAACACAAAAAGAAATATGAGAGAATGAAATAAAATAAATACAAGTTGTAATCACAGATTGTGTAGAGTAGAAATCAGATGTCACAGATGCACAGATTAAAGATATATATATATATATATATCTTCCATGAGCATATGAGTGATTATAGTTTATATAAGTCTGTCAGGGGAAAAGAGATAAGGCTATTAAGCCTTACTGTCAAAATACAGGGTCATCATAATTGTACATCGAAAAATGTCATATACCAGCTACAATGTAAACTTTGCTCAGCACATTACATAGGCCTGACCACGGATGGTTTGAATATCAGAATGAATGGCCACAGACATGATGTTAAAATTATGAATATGGATAGACCAACAGCTCAACATGCTGCGAGTCACAACATCACAACTTTTGATGACTGCTATACCACAAAAATAATTAAATCACTCCCCCCTGATTGCAATCCCTCAGAACTGAGAAGGTGGGAACTATCATACCAGTGGTATACCAAATCCAGAGAATCCCCTAATCTCAACATCAGATAAACCCATACATTTTTTTTTTTTTTTTTTTTTTTTTTTTTAATAGCCTTATCTCTTTTCCCCTGACAGACTTATATAAACTATAATCACTCATATGCTCATAGAAACAATATATATATATATATATATATATATCTTTAATCTGTGCATCTGTCATATCTGATTTCTACTCTACACAATCTGTGATTACAACTTGTATTTATTTTATTTCATTCTCTCATATTTCTTTTTGTGTTTTCTCTTCGATTGACAAAGACCACTATGTGGTTGAAATATATCATTGTTTAAGTTCTTTTATGTGTTTCTATTTCAAGACTACAGTGTGGACTCTTACCAAGGTAAGTCTGTCAGTCTCCTAGTCCAAAAAATCTATATATATATATATATATATATATATATATATATATATATATATATATATATATATATATATATATATATTATATTATACTCCCTCATACATTTCACTTTTGTTTACCTTTCTTAGACTAAGATTTAAGCACTTGATTAGTGACATTAGCTCAGTTCAGTTGAGTTGTAGGTAGCAATTGTAAAATGCTATGAGATATTTTAGTTCCCTACTCTTAGGCAAAACAGTTGCTCAGTATTGTGTTCAAAAACATAATCAAGGTATATTGTATATAAAAATGTTCAGACTCAAGCAAGTTAAGGTTTTTGTATTAGACATTTGTATAAATCTTGCATAGTTTTTGTAATGGTTCATGAGCATAGGAGATACAATGTTTTAGTTGCTTAATGTTTTAGTTGTTAAATTTGATAGTTTAATTTTGTTAATGTGTATACCATGAATAATACTTGGAGTGTATTATAAGTTACACTATTTTTTAAAAAAATGCATGTGGTTGACAATTAACGATTGGGAGTGGTGGGAAATTTGCATATAGGTGTAGTCATAGCATTGTAAAATTTCTATGCGCATGCATCGATCGAGCAGGGAGCCAGGCTCTTAACACTATGGAAATGACACTTGTTTCTGTCGCTGATTGTGAAGTTCATTAAGTCAAGACTAATGGTTTCTCACTGGTTGCAGTCATTAATTGAAAGGAGAAGATAACTAAACAATGAAGAACAAAGTGGCCTTTGCTCCACTTTCTGCACTCTGACAAATGTCTGATGTGCCATTGACACCGATTGGCACCCAACATTTGTTGAAATCCTTTGTCAACTGATTTCGAATGTGGTAATAAGCTGTGCATGCCCTTCTGATGATCTGTGTTTTTTTTTGTTCCACGACAATGCTCGCCTACATGCTGCTCGTCAGACTCAAGATCTGCTTGAAGAGCTTTGATGAGATGTTTTCAGACATCTGCCTTACTATTCCCCTAATCTTGCACTAAGTAACTTCCACTTGTTTCCGCAGTTCAATCAATATCTTGGGGGAAGACACTTCTCAAATAAGGGGGATTTGAAGCAAGACGTTGAAAGATCGCTAACTGATATGGTAGCAGAATTGAAGGCACTGGATTGAAAATAACTTTTACCACAGTACCAAAAATGTATTGAAAAGCAAGGCGATTATGTGGAAAAATTGTTTTTTTAAAAGTACTTTTCAAAATATATCTTTAAATGAAAACAATTTTTTTAAAAAAAGGTAGCATAACATCTTCTTGAGATAATCTATGTAATTGCTAGTGGTATTATTTGTACACTATATTTGATTTTCAGCTATACAATACAAGACAACTTCATTCTGAAACATCTTTTTATATTTATAATATTTTTATAGTTTTTGTTTATATTTTGTTGCAAGAAAGAACAAAAAAAATTTAACTAACCCAATTACAACAGATCCTTCAGGAATTGGGTGATAGAGGCAATACATTTAATAATGCTTTTAGTGATGATACAGATTGAAAGAATAACACATATAATATAACAACAACTGAATAGAAATTGAGCTATTAGTTTTAGCTTGAGATTAGAGTTAGCCATTTAAGGTTCATCCAAGAGGTAGTATTCATAACAGTTGTGCGAGAATCAATGCACAGCCACAAATAAGACGCATGTTATTGTTTAATTGATGCAATTCACTTAGTTTCTAAGTTATCTATTAGATATTGTAGGCATATAGGTAAAGTAAAACACAAATCTAGTGTCCCTAGTTAGGGCTACCTTGCTTCAGAATTGAATACTTGTTCGTTTTTGCTATGCTTTAGCTGTCAGAGTAACACATGCCACTCAGTTTAAAGTGCTATTTTTTTCACAATGCATTATTTTTAGTTGTGCAATGAAAGATGTGAATTTATTTGAGCTTACAGTGAAATGTTGATCATCAGAATGTGAATAATTAGAAACACCTGTAATTGGAATTTTGGAGTCTATCTTTGATAGATGTCCTAAAATAGCTTTCTGGCAACCCTACAAGGTGTGCTATGCTTGAGACAATGGTTCAGTATATGTGGTAGTTACTAATATTTTAGTATTTGTTGATTCCATCTTCATGAGAGCTACTAGTTTTCACTAAAACACTAGTAAATATTTTACAACTTGCCTATATTAGCACTTCCAGTTGAGGACGGCCATTTCAGGAGATGTGTCCCATTGTCAACTCAGATTGTAACTCAAATGTTTACAAGTGTTTTAGTAATATTTTACAATATTAAAAAATCCAGTGCTAACTTAACATCAGGTTATTCAATTTAAAACAGTGAATTAAAGTACATTTTATACAGTATTGTAAAAAGTGTGAAATACAAATTTTAATATGTGAATATCTTTTTAAACTATTTTATTAAATTTTAGTTCGTTTACATGCAAAAATACATTAAGTAAAAAACTTGACCACCTAATTGTTTAGGTTCAAAAGGTTTTTAGATTTTTAGAAAAAAATTAATTTTATAATGTGCATATTTTAATGGTAAATATTAACCAAACAGTACTACACAACTAGCAACAGTTACTCAGGCATAAGTGAATATTGTATAACTTAAAGAATATTAACATCATAACTAACAAAAACACCAAATATAAGTATCAGTTTTGATTATAGCTAATTATCTGAAGTACTAAGTGAAAACTATGAAAGTTAACAAGTTAGGCTTCGACAATAAAACGACAGTCTCGAAACACGCCAGCAAGTTAATAGTTTTTACTTAGTTCTTCAAACAATTACTTATGATTTAATCAGTGAAATAAAGATGATTAGAACAACCAACTTTATTGGCGTTTCTTATAACAAATTTATATAGAACTCATAGTAATATGAAGTAACTTTATTTGTAATTCTTAAAGTAAAAATCAATTTTGAGAATTTAGGAATTGTGTAGTTTCAACCTAGTTCAATTTATTTTGATTTAAACATATGACTCATTTTAAACAAAATTTTGTTTCAAGATCAAACAGTCTTTACTTAATTTTAATCATTTTTATATAGGTGTATATATTGTTCCTGACGAACATGCTGATCCTGTACCAGAATCCAAAAAGAAAGAAAAAAATGCAATGGCTTTTCATTGTCTTGCCACTGGTGGTGGAGATGTAGCTTTCATACCAATGGATACAGTCAAACAATACACAGGTAAAGAAAATAATGCCTTTATATCCACCTTAGTTATAGTATCTATGCATGTCTGTGAAACTAGTTCATTTACACTGTTAACGTGTTTTAAGTATATAGAACAAATATGGGATATTTTTTTGAAAACACAATTGAAATTTACTTTTAGTTCTCTGTAACACTTTGTTAACTCTTTAAATTCTGTGGCCACACAGTTTGATCAATAAGCATAATATAGTTATTTTCATATATAACTAACATTTTAACTATAAATTGGTTTATTTAGTTATATACACAATCAGAGTACTTTTATAACCTTCTGATTGTGCTAACTATGTTGACCAAAAGTACATCAAGGTTGTTTAAATATTTGTAGCAAGCAAGGGCGGTTCTAAGGGAGAGACAGTAGGAGGAAAGGACCCCTCCAAGAATTTGGGTACTATTTTTTTTTAAATATATTTTTGATATTTGGAAAACATTTCAATTTATCCCAGTTTACTTATAACAAAGTATTTTTCACTTGACTTTTATTTTAAAACAATATATTTGTTTTTACATTTATGTAATGCTAGGTGTAAATAACATTGGTAGTTCCACCCAGCGTAAACAACGCTAGCATGTTAAAAGTCACACACTAGTTCCGTGACGGCTCGGCTGTACTAACAGTCTGTGTACTATGACTGCTTGTCGTCCTCGTCAGACTGAACTGCTTTGAAATGATGGAAGTTTAACAATATTTTGGATTATATACAAAATAATAATTTTGGTGTCTATGTAAAGGTACGTAAAATGCAGGTTTTGATAGGAAAAAATGCCAAATTTCCTGTGATTTTTAAGTACAAGAATAGCTTAAAATTTCATTTCCAGGCCTTCATTTTTGAATGTTCAACACCCCAAACCACCACATGTTTTCCTGCCATTGTGCCCCCCTCTCCGAAGTCTATCCTGGAGCCACCCTTAATAGCAAGGGCAATTGTTGTTTAATGATTATAATCACGCTATCATGCTACGTATAGATTTATGGTTTAATTAGCTTTAAATTTACCTTTTCTAGTTTGTTAACATTTTTCTTCAGTTCTTTTAGATTAATATTGAAGTGCATGCCTGCATATTCTATCAGTGAAACTATCATGTTTCACTACCTTGCCGGTTGTATTACTCCGATGAGATACCCGTGCAAACTCACAAGTATCCTGTGTGGTCTGTATTTGTAAGCAACACAAGAGGAACAAGAGATTTTAAAATTTTATTTTAAAGAATTTCTTGAATACATTTCTGAAGACCATACTGCTTGAATAGTTATAAAACTCAATTAAACCTTTTGACTGAATAGAATACTATGTAATTTAGAAGAAATTTTCTGAGAATATATTTTTGTATAGGTAGTCAAATGTTCACTGCCAACTAAAATTTATGTATCATTTATCGATATCTGACCATATTGCAATGAGTTGAAAAATGTTCTTATATGATTTTTGATGGGAAAATTATGTGGCAATTAACCGTATAATTTTTTGTAAATTATTTAAACATTATAACATAACAAATAATTAATTATGTGTGTGTGTATATATATATATAACATATAAAATAAAACTCTAACCTATTATAGCTAATTATTTTGTTTTATCTTCATTTCATTATTTTACTATAGCACAGTTTTAACCTATTTTGTCTTCTTTTTCAAAACTGCTAAGATACTGCTAAGATAAAGTTAATCTATATTTGACACATAGTGTATTGTTGTCAGATGTGTTTTATTGACTCCATGTTCAAGACACGACAGACAGTATTGTACTTTGATTGTATTTATACTTGTTTATTAATTAAATTGTCTTTAACTTTTTGTTTATGTATTTCTAGTGTTTCACATATATTTTTTTATAAACCTTAATTAATTTCTTTTGTTATTCCATATTTTTTATTTCTAGAAATTCATGTTTATTACTTATGTGATGAGATGTCAAATTTGATTTGTATATATCTGGTTTTATATAAGCAGTAGGACGCCCTTTATACTTATACTTCTTTGACTTACATAACATCTTTCCCAATTGCTTATATTTTATACCTTATATTCAAGTTTTGTCATATTTGACTGAAATAATATTATTATTTATTATTGTTGATCTCATTATTATTCGTTATTATTCATACGTAATTTTGACACATACTTTCAAATAAATTATATTATTGATTCTTTGTATTTCATAATCTCTCTGTGAATGTTTTTCAAACTATTCTTTTATTATTGTCTGTATTATCATTGTGTTGTCTTTTTATTGAGTATATACTTGGTTTTTTTTCTACATATATTTTCTGTTTATTTTATGTGCATGTTATTTGTACAAATGTTTTATTTTTTTTGTTGTAAATTGATATATTGCACACTCTGTAGAATAAAATATATAGAGCTGCTATTTTTTTGCTATATGGATGATTTAAATAATTTGGTATTGTCTGATTTATTTGCATAGTTTTGTGGAATATTTTATATTCAAATTTTTTAAATTATTACTTACAATTCTGGTATGTAAGAAATGAAGTTCATTGTTTAATCTATTTTCCTTTTACATTAAAAACTATTACATATTTAATTTATTTGATCTAAAATATGTATTACATTTATCCAAGTTATTTTACATATACAATCCATTGTTAGATAGATATCTATACCAATTTTCATTTTCATTGTGGTTTTATAATTTTATTCATTTTATCATCTATATTCTGTAAACATATACTTGATAAAGTTAAGCCCAAAATGCTAGTTCATCTTCCTGTTTATCAAATTTGACACTGAATGATAAAAAATTTCTGTTTATGATTATGTGTATTGTATTTATAATTTCCAATCTTAATTTTTAAAATCCTTTTCATATTAAGTTAAATTGGTTTTTATAATTTTACTATTTTTTATATGAGAATATTTTTTATATTAAGTGATATCATTCACTTACAACTTTTTTTAAAAAAAATGTTTTAACTTGCCTATAGTAGCACTTACTTTTTTCTGTTGAGGACGGCCGTTTCGGGAGATGTGTCCCTTTGTCAACGTTGGCACTTGGTTTGTCCCTTGGTTGACAAAGGGACACATCTCCCGAAACGGCCGTCCTCAACACAAAAAAGTAAGTGCTACTATAGGCAAGTTAAAACATTTTTTTAAAAAAAAGTTGTAAGTGATTACTAGTAGCTCACGCGAAGATGGAATCAACAAATGTTGATATCATTCAATTATTATTGCTTATATTAATTTTCCACCAAGATGTATGTAATTTATTATAGCATTATTATTACATAATTTTATTTGTCTGAGTATACAAAAAATTACACTTGTATAAAATATCTGATACTTAGCTCTTTATAAGTGAGAATAGTTTATTAGTAAAATACAATAATTGACATGAGGAATTAACTTGCCCTATTGGTTGCCGTTCATCTAATTAGAAATCTTTAATGGATTAAGTCATCTAGAATTGTAATTGAATGTGAGGTTTGAAGTATGTACTTGAATTTTATAGGGTTTAACTTATTTTTTTGTTTGTGTTCATGTAGACAGGTTGTTTCCCGATGAGCCTTGGACAAAAGGACTAAAGTCAAAAAATTACCGTCAACTATGTGAAGGGAATTCATCATCCAGGTGCATTTTGAGTTGGTCTAGCACAGGCCAGGTAATAAACTAGTTAATGTAAATAATTCCAAGTTGATAGAGAATAATTTTCAAAAGAAATATACATTTACACTTTTTTTGTAATAACTTGGCAAAAAAACCACTATGTTAAGTACAGGATCCTTAACCTCACTTTCAACAGACCACGTTTGTTTACAATTCTCATTATTTCGTATAACCTAGCAATCAGCTGGTGTTTTTATCATAGTTCAAGTTCCACCGCCTACTAGACTTTCATTGCCGACCAGCATCTAGGATTCTTTTACTGCAAAGAAGTAGGTTTTAAGATCCAGTCACCAGACGCATTTAGACTATTCATCTATGGTTTTAGACTAATTTCTGATCTAGTTACTTGTTGCTAGCATTTCCGTCTTTCTCAAGTTACAATTCTTCTTGCAACATGATGGCTACTAGTGCGGTTCTCCTGTTTTCTATTAAAGTGTTTTAGCCGATTACATCGGGTTTAAACCGCGTCTGATTATTACCCCGCTTACTGATTATGTTCAATTAATGTTTTAGATGCGTTCTAACTATAAATTGACGACTTTAGCCGCGATAAAACTATTTAAGCCGCTTTCCTTGTACAAGTGTAATTTGTTAGGTTAAACGCGTGGTATTTCATTACACCGCAGACAATTAACTCTTTAACTTCGCGTGTAAACTATCAAGTGTGGATTAAAGATTTTCTGTTGTGACTATTTGAAGTGCTTTTAACTTTCAATTAATTTTAAATGAGTTTTAGTTTTATGCAATTCTTCGCAAGCTACGGTTCATCACTTCAGGACTTAACCCAGGCCTGGGACTACCGCAGCATCAACTCTTCAACTACCCTGTATAACTTGGAATGGTAAGTGGCGTAGACTTAACTTCACTCATAAAATCGAACTATTTCTTTAATTAACGTTTAGTGTTAAACTTAAATTCAGTGTTGTTTTTTTTTTATTAATAAAGCAGACCCCATACTGCTCCAACAAAGCGTGGGTGGTCTTCCGGACGTTTTGTGTAACCACGAATGATTTAAACTACCCTATTTTCATTTTCTTTCTTTAGTTTTGCTACCAAAACTATACATGGTCCCCACTGGGCCGGATTGTTTGAATTATTTCAGCTATAAATGGTTTTTAAATTTTTCACGATAATTTATATCAGTGATCACGTGGTTCCTTTGTGACTAATTAAACATTGGTCCATACCGAACCGGTTTATTACGGCTTAAAATTTTATATACAGTCCACTTAAAATATTTATAAATTTAAAAATTTTTTGAAATTTTATATTTGAAAATTTTCGAACATTTCAAAATGGAAATTAATACTGATTACTATTTGGCAAAATTAAAGAACATTATTACTGACTTAGAGCAAGTGAAAAGTGTGTTAAATGAAAATGAGATTCCGGAAGGAATTGTTCTGGAACTTGGGCGAATTCAGGCTAATTTTTTTGAAACGTTTGATTACATGGAAAAGACCTTTGAAAGACAAGTTGCCGAGTTCGCGGAAAAAGCGTTTGAAATGAAGGCTAAATTTCAAGAGATGTACTTACCGTTGTTAGTGAAATACCCCAATATCATTAAAACGGAGGTAAGACCAACCTCACCAGGCAATCTTGCTACCAATTGCATAAGCCTACCTAACCTACAAATACCAGTTTTCTCAGGTAATAGCCACGAATGGACTGACTTCATCACAATGTTTGACTCCATGATTCATGGTAATAATAATATCAATGCGGTGCAAAAATTTCAGTACCTGAAATCCACTCTGAAAGGTGATGCATTAGCAGTTATTACCGGACTGACTATCTCTGAAAGCAATTACGAAATTGCTTACCAGGCGCTGCGCAACCGCTATGCAAACCCTCGTAGGTTGGCTGACCATTATTTTCAATTGATCAAAGAATTCAAGACTATTAAGACCGCATCTCAATCTGAACTTAACCGGTTTTTGACTGCTCACTCCAACGCCGTGTGCGCCTTAAAGGCTATTCAGTTAGCTGACTTAGCAGATTTCCTCCTATTTCAAATGTCTGTCAACAATTTGGACTCACAGACTCGTCTCAACTTCGAAACAAGACTAGGGACTAATACGATGCCCACATACAAAATGTTAAATGACTTTGTTACGGAACAGGCTAGAGCAATGGAGTTACTCAATCAACCCTCTGCCGCGACTGCAGTTAACTCAAAATTAGGTCAGCAACCGCGAGTGATGGTCTCTGCGTTGAATGACTCAAATTCCAGTGGTGCCCCTATTTTAAATATTGAACCCGTCGAAGCTAACCTTGAGGTTGAATCGAATCAAATTCTTGATCTGTCGGCTTCTTATGTTAATACAGCTACGTCTTAAATTCTACCACGCACTTATGAGCCCAGACCTGTGATGCAGAGCCCTATACGGCCGTCTGCAGGAGGGAGACAAGGAAATGTGCCGCCAATTATGAACGCGCCTAGGCTTTCAGTGTTCCGACATCGGTTGCCCCCGCTTCACATGGCTCAAGCCAACATCTCAACCACTCATACTGGGATGTGTTATTATTGTGGCTCAAACCATAATGTTTTTAATTGCCAGTCGTTTTTGGAATTAACTGTGTCCGAACGTAAAAGTGCCATTGGAAAATTACGACGTTGTTTTAACTGTCTTGGATCGCACTTTCAGTCCAAATGTAAATCTATGAAACAGTGTAAACAGTGTGGAGAGTCACACCACACATTGTTGCACGAAAACTCTCCTGCACAACAATGACTAGTTTCACCGCGACACCCTCGTTCAACAGCTAACCCTAAGCTTGCTACTCAATCGTTACCGCATGCTCTTTCTTGCAATATTGAAGCTTCTCTCGCCCTGTTAGGCACAGCGCAGGTCATCATTCAGGACCAATTTGGTCAACCGCTTCCATTTAGAGCACTTATAGATCCAGGCAGTCAAATCTCTGTCATAACTAAACATGCAAGCACTCTGTTGAATTTACCCGCTCGGAAATCAAATCTTTCTTTGATTGGTGTCCCCGCCAAGACAACCCGTATTCATGAGTACGTCACTTTGCTTATTTTCTCGAGACATGACCCAGGTGTCATGCTGACCGCAGAAGCCGCTGTGCTTCCACGCATTACTGACCCGCTTCCATCTACCGCTTTGGCGCCTTGCATACGTGCTCAATATCAGCACTTACCGCTAGCTGACCCTCAGTTCGACACCCCTTCCGGTGTTGACATCATTCTAGGTGCTGACATTTTTACACAAATACTTGTGAATGGACCTTGCAATATTATCCAAGGACAACCCTCAGCACTCAACACCAGGTTAGGATGGGTCGTCATGGGTTCCATACCTTATAGCATGCCTCAGCAGCCACGTGTATTCATCACTACTTTGAAGTCAATCGATGACAGCATTAGACGCTTTTGGGAAGTTGAGGAAGTCGCACCCGCAAATCACCTCAGCCCCGAAGATCAACTTTGTGAAGAATTGTTCGCAACCACCACTGATCGTGACGCAACGGGAAGATACATCGTAGCACTCCCATTTAAGCCGGAAGCTATCCCGCTCAAGTCTAACCGTAACACTGTTCTTGCGAGTTATCATGCGTTAGAAAAGCGTTTAAACCGCCAGCCTGAGGTAGCCATACAATATCATCAGTTTATGGCCGAGTATATCGCTCTAGGGCACATGTACCCCGCCCTCAAGGCTTCTGACTATCTTATTCCGCACCATTGCGTATTTAAAACCACCAGCTCTACTACCAAGCTTAGAGTTGTGTTCAACGCGTCATCACCTGATTGCCACGCAAACACCCTGAACCAGCAAATGCTATCCGGTCCTAAACTGCAAAAGGACTTGGCTAATTTAATCATCTCTTTCCGTTTATATACTTACGCTGTCTGCACCGACATCAAGATGATGTACCGTCAAATTTTGGTCCGACCTGAGGATCGCTCTTACCAACACATACTTTACAGGTCTTCACCTCAATCACCGTTAATCGAGTATGAACTAGCTACGGTCACCTATGGCCTAACCCCTTCCGCTTACTTAGCTCTGCGAACGCTTGAACAACTAGTAAAGGATGAGGGAACCCGCTATCCTACAGCCTCCGAAGTAATCCTTCATCAGACCTACGTAGATGACGTCGTCGCTGGAGCTGACACGCCCGAAGCCGCTAAGACGTTAATACAAGAACTTATCGACATTTTCGCTCGCGCAGGCCTGGAACTCAGAAAATGGTCGTCAAATGAACCCTCGCTACTCGCAACGCTACCTTCCTCTCACTTGGAAAATCCGCTGTTGTTTCAAGACGAATCCGCTGCAATTAAAATATTGGGTTTGCAATGGAACCCTTCGTCAGACTCGTTCTCGTATCAAACTCAAACTTTTACGCTGGTGCCCACAAAACGCACCATCTTGTCCTATGTCGCACGCACTTTTGACCCGCTTGGCTTCTTAACGCCTATTACCTTTTGGATTAAGTCTTTTCTTAAACGCTTGTGGTTGGAGAAACTGGACTGGGACCAGCCTCTGCCAACCCCTCTGCTCGATCAATGGGACAGCTTCATTGTCCACTTCGCTTGTTTGTCTGCTATTCAAATTCCTCGCCATGTAGGCACGCGATCAGCCAGTCATCGCATCGTTGGGTTTTGTGATGGTTCCGAATCAGGCTATGCTGCTTCTATCTATTTGAGATCTGAGCTTAACGGGGCCGTCAACACCAGCCTGTTGAAAGCTAAATGTAAGGTAGCCCCTGTCAAATTGCTTACCATACCTCGTTTGGAACTTTGCGGCGCAGTACTGCTGGCTAAGTTATACAAATCAATTCAACCCGCTCTTGATTTCATTCCAATCGCTAACACTCTCTTCTTTACTGATTCTGAGATAGTACTTCATTGGATTCAGACCCCGCCTCATCAATTGAAAACTTTCGTAGCCAACCGCATCACTGAGATTGTTTCAAGCACACAAATGGATCAATGGTTCCATGTCTCGACTAATGACAACCCCGCAGACGTTGCTTCTCGCGGTTGTCTGCCTGATCAACTTGCCACACACCCGCTTTGGTGGCATGGACCTCCATGGTTATTGCACTCTCCTACCGCTTGGGATCTCACACGACCTAAAGGAACTAACCCAGATCAGACGGAAACAAAGGTTGAAGCTAAAGTTCATTGCACGACTGTTCAAGAACCCAACCGTCTCTTGGAAATGATCGAACAACATTCAAACTTAACCACCCTTCATCATGTCTATGCATACGTATTACGTTTCATTAACAATTGTCGTAACAAGTTCCAAGTTACCAGCCATCCTCACAACACTCGTTATAAGGCGAAGCTCGCAGTGATCAAAACCACTGCCCTTAAACCCACTCTCCAACCGCTTTCAGTGCAAGAACTTGGTAACGCAAAGACTTTGTGCGTTAAATTGGTGCAAACCCATGCATTCTCTGACGCCTTGAAAAGACTTCAAGCTGGTATCCGCGTCAACGACAACTTACGCAGCTTAACACCATTTGTCGACCCCTCTGGCTTGATCAGGGTGGGCGGTAGACTTGATCATTCGTCTCTGAGTTATGACTCTAAACACCCGCTTCTGTTACCAAAGCGCCATCATTACGTTGACCTCATTTGTGACCATTATCACAAGCTGGCCTTGCATGCTGGACCGCGTACCACTCAGGCCTTCATCAATAGTGAATTTTGGGTCATAGCTCTACGATCATTACTTCGCCAACGCATCCATGCGTGCATTCGATGTTTCCGCATGCAAACTAAACCACGCCAGCCCATAATGGCACCTTTGCCCTCATCAAGAGTTACGCCGTCTCCACCTTTTTATAGAGTCGGAGTAGATTTCGCTGGACCTTTTGACACAAAGACCAACCATTTGCGCACCTCCAAGCTATTGAAAGCTTACCTCTGTTTATTTGTATGTATGACCACTAAAGCAGTTCATTTGGAATTGGTGACCGACTTATCTACTGATGCCTTCCTCGCCGCATTACACCGCTTCACCGCTAGACGAGGTCTACCTTCAGAAATTTATTCCGATAACGGCACGAATTTTACTGGCGCTGCTAACCGACTTAACGATGTCTACAAGTTTCTGGACCGCTCTAGCTCGCTTCTTGAACGCAAGCTAGCCGACCAACGCATCAGTTGGCATTTCAATCCTCCGGCTGCCCCTCATTTTGGAGGACTTTGGGAAGCCGCTGTCAAATCCGCTAAATTGTTATTGCGACGCACTGTAGGCAATACGACCCTCACCGCTGAAGAGCTATCTACTCTGTTCATCAGGATAGAGGCCATTTTGAACAGTCGTCCTATTTTCGAAGTTTCGCCAGACCCCCGCGAAGGAGCGTCCTTTCTCACTCCTGGGCATTTTTTGATTGGCCGTCCGCTACTGTAACTTCCTGAAGAAAGTTATACTGAACCTCCGCTTAAATCTCGATGGTCTATGCTCCAACAGATGTCCAACCGCTTCTGGAAAGTTTGGTCCACTCAGTATCTACACACTCAGATTCAACGGCACAAGTGGAATAAGGACTCGGCGCCACTCAAGGAAAATCAACTCGTCTTCATAACTGGAGAACACCCAAGCCCCCTTCATTGGCCTATGGGTAGGATCATCAGTCTGCATCCAGGAAAAGACCACGTCTCCAGAGTAGCCACGATCAAGACCGCTCACGGACAGCTGAGGCGACCAGTCAACAAGCTCGTCGGCTTTCCGCTTCATCATTAGTTCTTCACCGCTTTCCTACAGGTGCTTTCTTCGGCGCTCTTTGCCCCTTTGTTTCTCTTGGTTTTTTTCGTTTTCCCTGCCACGTTTTTTTCTTCGGCACCCTCGGTTTCCGGTGCTTTAGTGGTTCTTCGCCCCCTACCCACCTGGCGGATTAAAAACATTCGTTTTGGTGGGCGGTATGTTAAGTACAGGATCTTTAACCTCACTTTCAACAGACCACGTTTGTTTACAATTCTCATTATTTCGTATAACCTAGCAATCAGCTGGTGTTTTTATCATAGTTCAAGTTCCACCGCCTACTAGACTTTCATTGCCGACCAGCATCTAGGATTCTTTTACTGCAAAGAAGTAGGTTTTACGATCCAGTCACCAGACGCATTTAGACTATTCATCTATGGTTTTAGACTAATTTCTGATCTAGTTACTTGTTGCTAGCATTTCCGTCTTTCTCAAGTTACAATTCTTCTTGCAACATGATGGCTACTAGTGCGGTTCTCCTGTTTTCTATTAAAGTGTTTTAGCCGATTACATCGGGTTTAAACCGCGTCTGATTATTACCCCGCTTACTGATTATGTTCAATTAATGTTTTAGATGCGTTCTAACTATAAATTGACGACTTTAGCCGCGATAAAACTATTTAAGCCGCTTTCCTTGTACAAGTGTAATTTGTTAGGTTAAACGCGTGGTATTTCATTACACCGCAGACAATTAACTCTTTAACTTCGCGTGTAAACTATCAAGTGTGGATTAAAGATTTTCTGTTGTGACTATTTGAAGTGCTTTTAACTTTCAATTAATTTTAAATGAGTTTTAGTTTTATGCAATTCTTCGCAAGCTACGGTTCATCACTTCAGGACTTAACCCAGGCCTGGGACTACCGCAGCATCAACTCTTCAACTACCCTGTATAACTTGGAATGGTAAGTGGCGTAGACTTAACTTCACTCATAAAATCGAACTATTTCTTTAATTAACGTTTAGTGTTAAACTTAAATTCAGTGTTGTTTTTTTTTTATTAATAAAGCAGACCCCATACTGCTCCAACAAAGCGTGGGTGGTCTTCCGGACGTTTTGTGTAACCACGAATGATTTAAACTACCCTATTTTCATTTTCTTTCTTTAGTTTTGCTACCAAAACTATACACACTACTTACTGATTTATTCAGCAGACATGTTTCGCACTAGGTCAGTGCATTATCCCCGAAAATGGAGCGTGTATCTTGAAGAACAAGTACATTCAAGTTAGCGAAACTTGTCTTTATGTGAAGAATTCTGATTTGTATGGCTCTTGATCCTTTGTGCGTGTGAAAGTTGTAAAATCAAAGCTTTTACTTGGAACAATTTTGTAATATATGTAAGATTTTTGTCTCAGAAACTTTAAATACAAACATATATTTTTATCTAGGTATACTAGCCACTCTTTAATACATATAAGCTAATATTAATAAAAAACTAATTTTTTATTAAATTTATACAAAAATATTATTACATTTCTTATTTTAAACTTTGGAAAAAAATTATTTTTAAATTTTAATGTTTTTTTTTTAGTTATTCAAAGACAGACAGAATAGTTGAGTAACAAATTAGTTAATAAATATCATAAATGAGTAAAATAAAGAAATACATTGCTAATCTCATAGACTGGTGGTTGGGCTAAACATAGTTTGTTTATAGTGTTCATGAAGTAAACTTGTATTATTTACTGATTTCAGATTTTAGTAAACAAAAAATTACCAAAGGCCCGAAAGGAAGATGTGATTTCACTCTTTACAGCTTTGGAAAATATATTTAAGGAACCAAATGCTCCACTTCATCACACATTAGAAGTTTTCCCTAAAATTGATTATATATACACAATTAAGGTATTTTCAAAACCTTGTTTAATTTTAAAATTATTTTAAACACTGATTAAATATATATATGGTTTATATTGACGTTCCAGAAATTTGCATTGCTTATTTTATTTTTGTAATTCGAATTATTTTTTAAATTTAAATTTAATTTCAATAGTTTTTAGGGTTCTGATGAGTTTATCTAGTTATTTAACTCACATCTGCCAAATGACTATTAGCGGCTCAAAATATAGTTAAAATATAATACAAAATATAATAATATAATATAATACAAAATATAATTGCCTTTGGACCCGTGCAACTGTGCTCTCTCTACCTTTCTCTGAACACTTTTTTTCTGTTTTTTTAAATTGTTTTTATTGCACTTGTCACACCACAACAACAACAACAAATGACTATTGACTAGTAGTTTTAAAACAAACATACCACTGGTCAGTAATTGTTTAATCAATAAGTTTTAAAATCACCTATTCAATTAAGTTATGGTATATAACATTCTATTCCACTGTTTAGTTTGGTGTATGAATTATGAATATACAGAGCTGAATCGTGGAATTAAAGTTAGTAGTTTAACTTCAAATAGTAGTAGAATTAATAGTTTGACATGTTTCGCCATGTAAAATGACCTGTCTGCTTGACTAATGTGAGATCCAATCAGAGGTGTAGCTAGAAGGGGGCACATGCCCCTTTCAAACCAATTAATTTTAGGGGAAAATATTACCCTATAACAGTGCTAGGTTTTTACCAAAACAGCAATTTAATAAAAGTGCCAAAATGGCATAAAATATGATTACTAGAGATAAATATGTCAAACATTTTTTGCAGGAGGGTTCCACCCCATGACCATCTGGGTCGTGCCCCCCCCCCCAAACATTGTCCTGGCTATGCCACTGGATCCCACAAAACATAATGTATTTATCATGCATTCATAAAAGTAAATTTGTTTTGGGATAGACCTGAGCTATATACTGCAGTGCATTTCTTTATGTACAAGAATAACTGAATGCATTGATATTGTTACTTATTACCTGTTGCCAAACCAAATTTCATTCCAAACATTGTAACTAAATTTTATGATCAAATTTACTGGCAAATGTCTAGTATTGACTAATCGTATCGATTAGTCTTCTTTTTTTTCATAAATATCAAGTATATTCATCGGTGCAAGATTTTGGGGGTATGTGTCAGCAATATACCCAATGTAATTTATAAAAATACTATTTGTTGAGACTATGCATCATTGCTAAATTTTGGGCATTAGCTAAAATTGTTGGTATTAGGTCAGCACTAAATTTCAGGACCATGAGTTGGCCCTAAAAATGTCGATGATGTCTACAAGTGCTGAATTCAGGACGATGCATTGGCTCTAAATGTCAGGGGTATCTACAAGTGCTGAATTCAGGAAGATGCATTGGCTCTAAATGTCAGGGGTATCTAGAAGGTGTAAATGTTAAGACTGTGAACACTACCAGCCATTTAAATCTATAATTACATAGTTTTTAAACTACTGTAATGCAATATAAGTGTTTTAAATGTAGAAATTTTATTAGCTTAAATTAACCAAGTGTGCATAAAGGTTTTACAAAAACCTTTTTATTAGCATCAAGTAAGGAGCTGCAAAGGTGGTTCTCTGTGATGACAAGTCACCTTAATCATAAAATTGGACTTTCTACTAATATACTTTTTATAAGTTAATGTTTTTTTTATTTATATACAACGAACATATAAATCTATTCAAATTAAAGTTTATTACATTTCTGTTATAAAAGGTAATTTGAAGATCCTATGAATTTGTTTCTTAGTTTTATTATCATTGAGAGCAGTTTGTGGTAGACATAAAGAGATCTTTTTACATAAACCATTTTTAAAAAGTGTCTAAAATACGTTCATAATTCTTTAGAAATATTTTGGATTAGCAAAAAAAAATCATGGTAAAAACTAATGTAAAATATAACAAAATTAATAAGAAAATAAAAAATGAAAGTGCTTACATAAAAACAATTTAAGAGAAATAATCTAGGATTAATATAACTTTAAAATACTAACCTCTACAAGTTAACTACAAATACAAAACTCATTCAAGTGAAACAATTTTTAAAATTAATTAATTAATGAAAACATTTATTTCAGGATGATATTAAGGGCTTGAGCACAAGAGTCGAGTCCTTTGAACAGTTCAAAAAAAAAGCAAAAGCCAGACCAAAGAATTTTGAGCTTCTTGTTCCGAAACTAGATAAATGTGTTCCATCTGCTTCGAGTATAACATACACAACAACTTATGTAATTCTTACAGGACTTTGTTTTTCTTATATAAGACAATATTTTTAATTGAAATAATACTTAACATTACAGGTAAAAACATTATAACTTGTTGCAAGATAAAAGAAATTGTGCTAGAAATCTTGTTATTGTAAATATATTATAAGTTTTCTGAATTTCTTAATTTTAAGCACAATACCAAACTGATATAACAATTCTGGTAAAGTATATAAAGTATGAAACACTTTTATTTAAATATACCTAGTTTTACACTAGCATTTGAGCGATATTTATAAGCTATTTACCATTGCAAGTTGTGTAATTTTATCTTATTTATAAATACATAATTTTAATATTGCCGCGTGATTTAAAAAAGTATGTTTAATAATGTATTTAACACTTTGCAAGTGAGGCCCCATGCAGAGCCATTGTAACTTATGCTTTAATTAATTCTCTATTGTCTTTTTATTACTTTTTTGTAGTTTTCAAGAAATATGAGATATGTTGCACTCAGATAAAATTCCCATTACATCCTGACCAAGATGAAGAACCCTTCCTAAAGACTTCCTGTATACTCGCTCAGTAGATCTTTGTAAGTTGCATACAGTCTTAAAATTATAGCTGTTGTACTTTAGTATATTTTTGTGTTAACATTGTAAAACAAACTGTTATGATGATAATTTTAAGCAATATATGCTATTATTTTGGGGACTTTCCGGAATTTATAAATAGATATAAACTTTTTAAGTTGTAGATATAGGCCATATTTTTCATTAATTATATTTCTTTCATATTGAACTTATATTCTTTTGTTTTTTAGAAATTGAGGAAATTTTTACTTTGAATAACTTTTAAAAATAGTAGAAAACCAAAGTTAACATTTTAGAAATATTTTTAACATTATGATCTATTGCCTTGAAAAAACAAATCATGTTCATCATTTAAAAAAATTACATAACTAGGATATAAGGCCAGTATTCAAAACACTTAACTACATAACAAAATTTTAATTAATAAAATATTATTAGATTTAAAATTCTCAGAAACAAAATGAAATTATTTAATGAAAAGAAAGCTATATATTGTATATTAAGCCGTATTTTTAATAAAGAGTTTTATGGAAATTAGATTATATAAATAATGTTATATGTTTCACAGATTGTTTTTTTTTTATAGAAATATCCTTATTGGACTATGAATAGGTATATTTTTCATTATATTTCATAAAATGAGACAGAGAATCAAGTATAGAAGAACATATTGTACAAGAAGACTCAGTTCTTGAAAATATCTGCTATTTGCAAAGTGCTAAATACCAAAGTAGGTGGGTGTGTTTTAGCACCTTTTATTTTTGTATAATATTTTGTAATAAAATATCAAATAATTATTGCAATTGTGTTGATTATTTATTTCATTTCTTTAAAAACCTTTAACGTAAAAAACTAAATATCACACGCAAATTTTTTTATACTATGTGTTGAGCTTGCCTATGTTTTTTGAGCAGCATAACTGTCTGTCCTTCTAAAATAGTGAAAACAGTATTTTAAAAGATAATTTTCAGTGACATCATAAATCTATTTTTAACTTTAGTATGCAATAAAAATGAAATAATCTATTTATCACCATCACAGAATTTGTGTGTAAAATGTTTTTATTTGTTTACAGCTATATTTAAATTTAAATTCTTAGATGTATGTAAAGTAAAACATAAAACAATTTGTTTTTCAGTGATTTATTTATTTTTTGCAATCTTAAATGATTGAAAATGTTTTTTGGTTAAGATAAATTTGGAAGCGTTTGTCTGGGTCTCATGTAAGGTTAGATACCCAAGTTTTGCAATTTAACAAATTTCTAGATTAGGCAGATGATAGAACACACAGTATGCAAAAGTAAAACTTGGGTGACAGTCAGTGTCTAATAAGTTGGGAGAATTAATATCAAATCTTTATGTTCAGTCTGTGTAAAGGCTGCCTACTGCTATGATAATGATTTTTTGATGACTAACCAGTATCCAAATATATTAAATCCAGTGTAGGTATCAGTTTATACTCGTATGATACTAACTGTACCTAGCATACTATTTAATTTAAAAGAAATTTCAGTAGGATACAGATTCAGTTAAACTTAAGGTATGTTTAGAAATATAATTACAATATTTACCTTGGTAAAAAACCTCAACTTGATATTTTTCAGCAGATGTGTTTTGCTCTAGGTCAGCCTATTATTCAATGCTGTGAGTCACTGACAAAATTGTTTGCTCAGGTGTGTTGTGTTGGTGTGAGTCTGTGGTGTATTGATGTTCTGTGGTGTGTTATTGTTCATAGAGAGTAGTTGTTAATTATGTGTTCAAATATAGTATTTGATTGTGAGTGTGTTTTGTCCTTTAGAATGTGTTGTGGATAGTATTTATGATGTTTGTATATCCTATAGTTTTCTGTTGTGTTAAGTTTGTTGCTTTTTCTGATGTAGCGTAGGATATTTAGATTGGTGTCTATGTTAGTCTGTGAGTGTAGTGCCTTTTGTATGTGTTTGTTAAAATTTAATTTGGTTTGTGTCTTTTTTATGTACTTGTTGTATCTTGTGGTAAATGTTCTCCTTGTTTGTCCTATCTAGAAGCTGGGGCAGTTATTGCATGTAATTATAGAAAAACCTTAAGATATACAACAAAAAACTGCAAGTTTTAATTACAATATTACTTCAGATGAATTCAAATTATAAATTATCCATAAAATTAAATAAAAAGAATGGTTGGCAAACAATACACCTTACTATTTATTAGGAATATACTGTGGTTGAATTTAATAATAAATACACAAAAACCTCTTAACCACAAACTTTCTTTAATTTACCCTAATGTACATTTCAGTTACAAAGTAACCATCCTCAGAGGGATAACATACAAAGACTGATTAACGATAGAAAAATACCTTATTTATAATCTACAGAACTAGTCACTCCCACTCTATCAGAATTTAATAAATTCTCAGGTTTATGTTTACTAATTTTTAAACTTTCAAAACTATTTAATAACTTATTAGTTCTAACATTCTTAATTAACTTGACATGATTAACATCTAGATTGTGATTGGTCTCTAAAATATGGGCAGCAATACTAGACTTATCAGATCTTTGGTATTTAATATCCCTAATATGTTCCTTAAATCTAGTTATTACTTTTCGTCTTGTCTGCCCAATATACATTTTATCACAATCCTTACAATTAACTTGGTAAATCCCTGATTTATCAATTGTTTCTACTTTATCTTTTGCATTACCTAATAAATTTTTAAGGTTATTATGATTTTTATACGCAACTCTCAATTTAACATTCTTAAAAATTCCCTCCAGCCCTTTGGTTAAAACTTTGTCAAAAGGTAAACTAATAAAACGGCTTTCTTCTTTAGTTTCCAAAGGTAATGTTGTTAATTTCTTCCGAAAAATCCTAATCTTTTGCTTCCTAAGGATATTATCAATAATTTTACGTTCATAACCATTAAATTCAGCTATACTTTTAATATGTTCTAATTCAATATCAAAACGTCTTTTACTCAAAGGAATATTAATCAACCTATTAACTAAAGAATTGAAAGCTGCAAATTTGTGCTGGTTACAATGGTTAGATTCGTTTGGAATAAATCTATCATTGGATGTTGGCTTTCTATAAATATCAAAAACTATTTTATCTCTATTTCTAATACAATAAACATCAAGAAACGGTAAACGTTTATCTCTTTCAATTTCATAAGTAAATATAATATTAGGATGTTGATCATTGATGATCCTTAGAAATGGATCTATTTGAAATTCTTTAATATTAAATATAGCGAAAATATCGTCAACGTATCTTATCCAGACACGAGGAAAATATTTAAGTTTCTTTTTCAATCCTAGGATTGGATTTTCCAATCCAATTTATTCTTGGTAAGTGCAATGATCAAAAATGATTGGTTGCATGAATATTGAGACAAAATAAGAAAAGAACAGCCAACAGTAGTAGCTTTCCAGCTGGTTATACAAGTCGAAATACTATTCCAGGAGTTAAAAGTCAATATATTAGGCTATCGAAGATTAGTCTAGTACAAAGCTCTGTGCCAACTACAGGGCTCAAGAACAAAGTATTCTAACAATAAACAAAGCTAGCCTATATTTAACACATATTGTTACTAAATTTATGAAATTCTCCTATCATCTGAGACACTGAATATAGTATTACTGTATTATATTACTGCTAAGTAGTATTACTGTATTATATTACTGCTAAGTAGTATTACTGTATTATATTACTGCTAAGTAGTATTACTGTATTATATTACTGCTAAGTAGTATTACTGTATTATATTACTGCTAAGTAGTATTACTGTATTATATTACTGCTAAGTAGTATTACTGTACTATATTACTGCTAAGTAGTATTACTGTATTATAATTTGACTGTACTTGCACATAATCACAAACTAATTTGTTTTTAACATATCTATATGTTTCTTCTCATCCTCAAATAAATAATAAATTTTCTCCACAAACCTTTAATAATTTCCTATATTATATTTGTAATGTCATTTTTGGAAGCTTATTGTTTACACGCATATGTATATTGCTTTATATAAGCATTAAAATGTTCTTTAAACATTTCTTTCAATTGTTTTTAGTTTGATCTTCATAACACTTTTAACTTATTACAACAATCACATTTTATACTATATACTCCCATTTTTCGTCCATATCAGTTGGATTATTATAATTATTAAATTTCAAATCTTAATATTGGTTTTATAAGGAATATTGACATTTGTATTTTTTAAATAATTTTTGTAATTCTATTTATTTTATAACCTTTAGATTAGAATCTAGTCCAGACTGGTTTATTATTATTATTTGTCTCAATTAAAGTAATAAATTTGTCTGAAGCATTGTGCTGCTTTTTATATTATGTTATTATTAAGTTTATTTACTAATTTATTTGTATAACAATTTTTACAGAAATTTGATATATAATATTTTTACTAAACACTTGTAAATGTTATGTTACACGTGTTTGCACATTATGCTAAACATTTACAAGTGTTTAGTGAAAATTAGTAGCTCACGTGAAGATGGAATTAACAAGTGTTATATTTTTTCCTTCATTTTATATTCATTACTCATTTATGCATTCTGAATAACAAATTATACTAAGTTGGCATGTTTGTTTATATGGTTAATTCAAATTTCTCTCTATTATATTGTTTGTTTCTGTGGGTTTACGGTAAATTTTATGCTCAAATGTTTCATTCCTACTAACAATTGTAATATTTAAAAAACTAATTTTATTATGTGTTTCATATTCAAATGTAGATTAAAAGTTTTTATATATTTTTTATTAAATCTAAAATATATACTACATGTATACCATTATTAGCATGTTTGTATATATATATATAATAAATACAAATACAAGAATTGTAATTTATATATTTTTTAAAACTTTTCACTAACAAAAGTATTGGCATTTTCAGGAAAAACATTGATAAAACAATTTTATTTATAACAATTAAAACATATATACTACAATTCAATCATATGTTTATTGGTATTTATACTTTTATGTAATTTTTGCCATGCCATCAATGACTTTCTGAATAGTTTGGTGGTTTTATTTCAATTGAATTTGTTCATTTAATAATTTGTCTTCAACTTTATGTTTATAAATTTTTAGTTTTTTGTACATTATCATTTTTAATCCTTTGTTTATTTTTTAATTACTTTGTAATTTCTATTCTAGGAAATCTGTGTCTTTTATTGATACAATGTGTAGCCAAATTTGATTTGTGTATGTTCGGTTTTATATAAGCATTTAGATGTTCTTGTTATCTTTCATTTAATTTCTTCTTTGTTTGTCCTACATATAATTGATTACAATCTTGACATTTTTTTATTTTATACACAATTTCCTTCTTGCATGTTATTTTGAATATTGTTATTATTTAAACAATTTTATTATTAGTTATGTAATTAATTTGTATATTTTTGGTTATTTTAAAATAATCTTGTAATTTTATTTATTTTGTTTATTTTGAATGTAAATGTCTAAATTTATTCTCTTGTACATTAAATGCTCACTAATCTGGGAAATATGGGGATGGGATATTGCCGGATTACTGAAAACGCCGGATTACTGGATTGGCCAAAAATAAAGAACACAGAGAAATAGTGCTGTACTTGAATTGATAAAATGAGAATGAATATTGTAGTCTGTATTTGACAATAAAAAGTTACTTTTAACATTTTAAAAGGTTACCATTTACACTGCAACAGCACTGTTTACGTGCACTTCAAAAATAGTCACTCTACATAACTGCTGTAGAAGGTCACTCAGTCACTGACATTGACACATAGTGAAAAATATACAAGTTATGTTTACATATTGATTATGTTTACATCTTCCGTCCTTGACGAAAATCCCGGATTACTGGAGAACCCGGATAGGCAAAGGGCCGGAATTATAGAGAGTTTACTGTAATATTTAAAACGTTATTGTTGATTTTTTTTCTTGTTATGTTATTATTTTTTTTATCTAGTTTTTCATATATATATTTTCTAATGCAATTTGCTATATTATATTTCTTTTATTTGATCATACATGTTCATTGGTATTTTATGCATTCTATGTAATAAATTATACAATGCTTCCATTTTTTAGTTATAAGAATGATTTGAATAATAATAATTATTATTATTTCATAATTCTCAATTCTATACAAATATTTTTTACTATCGTAACTTTTTATAACTTTTTTATTCAATCTTCTAAATTTCTGAATTATTCTTGACAAAGGTAACGTTTGAGCTGGATCATCTTGTTTGTAAAATTTACCATTGTTGGGAAAATAATTTTGCTTCAATATTATTTTTAGTGTGTGTATAATTTCCAATATTAATCTTTTATCTTTTTAATGCTGATTAAAATTGAATTTTATTATTTCAATAGTTTTCTTACAAGGGTTTTTTTAAAACACATTTCCTATGTAAAGTGATATTTATTTATTATTTTTATTAATTTTAATTTTTTAATAAGATCAATAGAGATTATCATATTGTGATTATTATTGTTTTATTTTATATTTATGAATTATTGCCATATTTTTTGATGATCTTATAGCCAGATTGCTTATAGAGTTTAATAATTGCCTTATTGGTTTAAACTTTGTGTAATTTAATAAATCCATTCCAAATAGGAATTTAGGGATTATAATTTATATAACTAATAATACATTTCTGATTAAACAATTCCAGGATGTTTATTTATTTTAATCATTTAGCTTTCATTTATATAAATTTTCATTTTAGACTTCTGTTTATTTTTATCAATATTTATGATACTTCTTATTTACTTTTTATTGGCTTTGATATAGTTTTGCATTTAGTTTTCTGCAAGTATACCACAGCAACCCTTTCTGTGAACTAAGTTCGTATTTAGTTCCCCCCCAAGTATTTCAAAGCAACCACTTGTGTTGTGAACTAAATTCACGCTTAGTTTTCTCCAGTATTCCTACTGTCAGTGTCAGTATTAAGGGAAGTTAAATTTAATTCTCTTACATTTGCCTTAAGAGGGTTTTTTAAATGACTTTACATTAATTTACTACTATCCGAACTTTAACTTTGTGTACATTTGTAAAAGCTTTCTGAGACATAACGCTTTCAATCGCTCTATGGTGATCTTCATCAATGTCTAAATGTTCCGCTTAGAGTTGTTGTTGGGTTAAGCGATAACGGTTTTAAAAATAGGTTTTCAATAGTGTCAAAGAGTGTATGCTATTTGTATTGGGTCTGTTTGTTTAATATGTTTGTATTTTTGTGTGTTTATAAATGTACTGTTCTAGTGTCTTGAGATGTCCTTTTTTTGTTGATATGTAAGATTTCTAGGTTATGGTTAATGTATGTGTATGTATGCCCTGTTCCATTTAAATGATTGGCAAATGTTGAGTTTGTATTATGTTAGGTTGATTGTATGTGCTCTTTGAATCTTTGTTAGAAGCTGCGACCTGGTAGCCCTATGTAGAATTTGTGGCAGTCTGTACGGTTTAATTTGTATATGCCTACTGCTTAAAGTCTATTTTCGTTGTTTGTGTTTTGTTGTATTTTGTTTTGCAGTTTGTTATTACTATAATTAAATAACACTTAGTTAAGTATTATTTAATTATAGTTTAATCAGTGAATTCAAGATGATTACAACAAGCAACTTTAGTTTTAAATGCTATTTTGTATCCTGTTTTTTGGAATTTGTGAGCTATTCTATCTGATGTTCTGGTTATATATGGTATTGTGATAACTTTGTTTTCCTTTTCCTGTAGTGTTGGTTTTGGTATTTTTTTGTAATAGTTTGTCTATTATTGTAATGTCGTATCCATTTGTGTATGCTAAGTGTTTAATGGTGCCTAATTCTTTGTTTATGTTCTATGGTCATTGGTATTTTTTTGAGTCTGTGGAACATGAATCTCAAGGCAGCGTGTTTGTGTTGGGTAGGGTGGTTTGAGGTGTCTGTCGTCGTTTTTCTGTACACGTTAAAGCTGTGTTTTCGTGTGTGGCTTTTTGTTAGGGCGAGGTAAATGAAGTTTAGGGATCAGTTAGTTTCAATTTCAGAGGTGAAGTAATTAAGTTTCACCAAACGTAATTAACTACAAAATCCAAAAAAAGTTTTTTTATAAAGGATAATGTCACTTTGCTGTTTCTGAATTCTTGGGGCCGGTTGAGAAAAACTTCTTTTATATTAAAATAAATCACTAGACTTACTCACTACTTTCTATAAAGCTGGATCCAATTTAAGATCTTCCTTCCCCTTGGTGATTGGTTATTTAAACTTTTTTGAATACCTGTTCAAAGTCCTGAAATTTGTTCTTAAAGTCCTGAATACATTTGTAAAACTGTTTATGTGTTTGCTGTCTGTATAAATATGGTTTTCTACTTTTAACAATCTCTTCACTTATCTCAAATTCCTAATATTAATATTATTGGAACGTTTAGTCCAGTAATTAAATAAATATCTGTAACTCTTGATATTTTCCATTCAGAACAAGTTCCTCAACTACTGCGTATCTTGCATCACTGATAGGATATTTAGTACTTTTGTTACCAGTTTAGTAGTTAAATGTCCTACCAAATTTGACTTGAACCCAATTTTCCTTCTAAATAAGATAGCTGCGAAGGTTTTAAATTTTGAATAAACATTAAAGGTATCAACTGTATTCAACTTTTATTTTTTGAATGTTGGCTTCTGGTTTTCTTTGCTTCTTGTAGACTTAACTTTTCCTTCTGTATGACATAAGAGCCTCCTGGCAAATAGGCAAATGTCATAAAGATGTTGAAACTAAGGCTAGGTCTAGCAAATCTGGCTGATCGCTTAACTCTATTTAGTGATCATAATAGTTTTGGGGTGAAGTTAAAGAAACCATCAGAACTCCATATATACACGTCAGAGTTACCAAAATGCTTGTTTTGGAATAATCACAGGATAAAGCCGTTACATCACTTCCCACAGATGAATGTGCAAAATGTCTCAATTCCATAAGCAATTTATGGTAAGTGCACACGTAAAGAGAGTTGGATGTGTTCAAGAAAGGCAAGGGAAGATTGAGATATTATAAAATTTTTTCTACAATAAGACGAAAATGACAGTTACAGGTTGCACACAATGAAGTTAGAAATGCACAGTGAGATTTATCTCCTGTTAGCTTTGAAGTGGCGTACCTTAATACATGACTGGTCACCCGCCCTATTGAACCTCTACCTTAATGGCTTCTAGATGACCCTCCCAGATCAGAGTAACTTCGTAAGATGGCGAAAAGCCGCTAAAAAATCTTGCTATACTTGTAGCGAGGCAATAGGTCCAGTCAGGCACTTGTTGGTAGGATGTAAGGTGCTTCTTGATAATAGTTATTACTCATGTCACTATGATAAAGTACTTCAAATCATACTTGAAGTTGTAAGTCTCTTGGTAGCTAAAAAAGGATTGACCCAAGCAGAAGAGAAATACTCTTTATAAAAGCAGGCTCAGCTATGAACTCTTAACAGCAAGCCCCACTCAATTCTAAGACCTGATTGGATTATTCTAATGGATATGTATGAAAAGCACTTTGAAATTCCAGAGGATTTTGATGTTTCATCATCTAGACCGGATATATTCCTTTTTTCTAGAAAAATTAAATTCACCGTTACTTCCTCTACCGCACGGTGAATCCATGGAATACTAAGAAGTTCTCTCTCTCTTTGTTCAAGAGGGCACATATTAAAATATTTCATTCAATAATAATAAAATTATAATTTTTAAAAGGATGACAAATATATCTAGGGTTTACAGATGGTTGGAAAATGTTTAAATATTATATCTGTTGTGGGTACTTTGGCCAGTTGTGTGCAATTTTTAGAAGTTATTATCCCTAACCAATATATAATGATACTGACTTTACAATAATACTGATTGGTTCACCCAACCCGTTATGGATCGAAAGCACAAAATGGCAATGAGGGGCAGTCTTGGAAGGGAGGAAAAGCACAATTTCACCTATGTTCGTCTCTTTCAAGGGCATTAGAAAGGGGTCCAGTCCCATATATCCAAAATAGATTTACTCATTCAGAAAACTGACTGTGTGGCCTATATTTCGGTTGCAGCCTACACTAATATGTGTCTGTAGTGTTATGTGTTATTTCACTGAAGGACCATACTCAAAGGGGAATAAACTACATGTGCGTAGCACACTGTAACTTTGCACTGTTGTTTTGTTTTTACGTTTCGGCTGTTTTTGTTTTATGTAAAAGATTTCTTCTTTGATTGTGATTGAAGTGATTTTTTCTGCTTTTTTGTAATGTTTAAAAACTATTTTAGCATATAAGAGTGTAACAATCGTATTAGGCATTGATTATGGAAGTGAATGTGTATGTAAAGTTCCTAACTCTGTTAGTCCATTTATATTTTAAATTGAAAACACTTTTCCATGCAGTAGAGTTCTCAATAATTTAAAAAGTCTCATCACTCAGTACTTAGGCTAAAGTGTAAAAGCATAGCTGTCATAACTATAGTTTTGATTAATGAATGATAGAATTGCAATGTGAATGAAATGTGTTAGACAATGTAGAAATAATAAAATGTAGGCCTGTCTATGTCCTTGTGGTTTTTGGTACTTTGAGGAGCCTAATATTTCTTGAATAAATTTATATGACTGTTGTGAATATAAAAATTGAATCCTGCAGAGGAGATCCTGACTAGGGTTTGGTACCATTCACGACATTCCTGTCAAACATAATAAAACTGACAACACACTTCTGTCATTCACATCCAAACACATTTCCTCAATACATCGATTAATAACACTAACTTTTACACATGCACACTTATACTTTCATATAGCGAGTATTTTACTGTTCCGTTAAGCTTACAGAGTGCTGAACGGGACACAGCTTGATAAACTCTGGTCTGGGATACTTTTATGAGAATTCTCTGTCCAAGACATAAGAGAGGTTGCTGGACCACCAGATACTTTGTCATTTCTCAGTGTCCCCAGTGTACAAGTTGATACCAACTCAATCTAGCTAAGGGAGAAACCCGTAGGCTCCAGAGTTCTGAGGGCTAGAGATAGTGAATGTGATCCAATGTCATCATAATCAATCATATATTAACTTATACGTATTGTTTGAATTTGACATTTTGACCAATGTTTCTGAATGTTGTTTTATTCAAGCTAGTTTATTGGCAGTGTTAATAATAATGCTTCAGTCTTGCTTTTGTCGTTAATTCCACTCTAATTTTGTTATTTATTTCGATTTGCCTATACTTGTTAATTTAGAATTAATTCTGTAAAGTTTTAAAATTTGTAATATAAATTTTAAGTTTTATTCATTATTTTATCTATTTTTATTTTAAGAAAATATATATTTGGTATGATGAATATAAAATTTATATTCATTATTTATTGTATATAATGTCATTTTTATTATATATATTCTTATTTATTTATTTTATATTATATACTAATTTTAATTTGACATTATTTATTTTAATATTTTGTTCTGGGTTTTTGTTTATGTCATCATATGCGATGTTATTCCTCCTTATTTTTACCTACTTATTTCTACCTACTATATTTTAGAAATGATAACCATTAATGGATTTCCATTAGAAAAAAAAATTACAATTGATTTCGAAATTTGATTACAGACAGTTGAAAATTATGGTCTCACTTATAAACTGGATTCGTAAATATCTTCCTTGAGCTAGAATGTTGCCCGTATAAAATAAAACTTGATACGTGAGTTTATACAGTAACCAGTTAATAGGAAACAAAATAATATAATCTAGTCCATAGTGCAGCCAAAAATTCTTTTTGGGGGTTAAGGGGGTTTAAACATTCACAATGAGACTCCAAATAACTTATACGTAGTAAAATAGTAAAATTAAAATTCCATATGTCATTCTAACCATTGAATTTCGAATCAGTATGCAAAAATTTAAAAAATTCAGTTGGCGAGTATCCCCACTGACATATTCCGCCACTCCCAAAAATCGTTGAATTGTCGTTTGGCGAGTATCCTTACTGATATATTTTGGAACTTTAAACAACCATTGAATAGTCATTAAAAGAGGTATCCTCAGTGACATATTCTGCCACTGCAAACAACCGTTAAATTGTCATAAGGCAATTATTCTTACTGACATATTCCGTCACTCCAAACAATCGTTAATTTGTCATAGGGGAGTATCCCCACTGACATACTTTCACACTTCCTACGATCTTTGAATTGTCATTTAGCGAGTATCCTCACTGAGATATTTTCACGCTCCCTACGAACGTTGAATTATCATTTGGCGAGTATTTCCACTGACATATTTTAACTCTCCTTAAAATTGTTAAAGTGTCTTTGGCGAGTATCCTCACTGACATACTTTCACTCTCCCTATGATCGTTGAAGTGTTATTTGGCGGGTATCCCCACTGACATACTTTCACACTTCCTACGATCTTTGAATTGTCATATGGTGAGTATTCTCATTGACATATTCTGCCACTCCAAACAACCGTTAAATAGTCAGTAGGCAAGTATCATCACTGACATATAATGCCACTCCAAAACCGTTGGGTTGTAATTTGGTGAGTATCCTCTCTGACATATTCTGCCACTCCAAACAACCGTTGAATAGTCAGTAGGCAAGTATCCTCACTGACATATAATGCCACTTCAAAACCGTTGGATTGTAATTTGGTGAGTATCCTCCCTGACATATTCTTCCATTCCAAACAACCGTTGAGTTGTCATTTGGCAAGTACCCCCACTGACATACTTTCACGCTCTCTACAATCATTGAATTACCATTTGGCGAGTACCCTAACTGACATACTTTCACGCTCCCTACGAACGTTGAAGTGTCATCTGGCAAGAATAACAGTTGAGTTGACATTTGGAAAGTATCTTCACTGACATACTTTCACGCTCCCTACGATGGTTGAATTGTCCTTTGGCGAGTATCCTCACTGACATTCATTCATGCTCCCTACAATCGTTGAATGGTCATTTGGCGAGTATCCCCACTGACATATTTTCACGCCCACTACGATCGTTGAATTGGTTTTTGGCCAGTATCTCAACTGACATACGTTCACGTTCCCGATGACCATTGAAGTGTCATTTTCAAGTATCCCCACTGGCATACTTTTATGCTCCGTACAATCCTTGAATTTTCATTTGGTGAGTATCCCTACTGACATAATTTTACGCTCCCTACGGTCTTTGAGTTGTCATTTTCGAGTATCCCCACTTACATACTTTCACTCTTTCTACGATAGATCAATTTGCATTTGGAAAGTATCCCCACTGACATACATTTACTCTCCCTACAATCGTTAAATTGTCATTTGGCGAGAATACCCATTGAAATATTTCCACTCTCCCTACGGTCGTTGAGGTGTCATTTTCGAGTATCCCCACTGACATACCTTCTTCTACGATAGTTCAATTTGCATTTGGAAAGTATCCCCACTGACATAATTTTACGCTCCCTACGGTCTTTGAATTGTCATTTGGCGAGCATCCCAAATGAATGAGTGAAATACTTTCACTCTCCCTACGGTCGTTGAGGTGTCATTTTCGAGTATCCCCACTTACATACTATCACTACGATAGTTCAATTTGCATTTGGAAATTATCCTAACTGACATACTTTCACTCTCACTAAAATCGTTGAATTGTTTTTTGGCGAGTATCTCCACTGATATACTTTAATGCTCCTTAAGATCGTAGGTTGTCATTTGGCGAGTATCCCCACTGATATACTTTCATGCTCCCTACGATCATTGAAGTGTTATTTGGCGAGTATCCCCACTGGCATACTTTTATACTCCCTACTACCGTTGATTTGTCATTTAGCGTGTATCACCACTGACATACTTTCACTGTCTCTACGATCGTTGAGGTGTCATTTTCGAGTATACCCACTGACCTACTTTCACTCTCCCTACTATAGTTCAATGGTAATTTGGCGAGTATCCTCACTGGCATACTTTCAAGCTCCCTACGACCGTTGAAGTGTCAATTGATGAGAGCCCCCACTGACATATTTTGACGCTCCCTACGATCTTTGAATTGTCATTTGGCGAGTATCCGCACTAGCATACTTTCACGCTATCTACGGTCGTTGAATATTCATTTGACGATTATCACCACTGACATACTTTCACTGTCTCTACGATCGTTGAGGTGTCTTTTTCGAGTATCCCCACTGACATACTTTCACCTCTCTACAATCGTTGAATTGTTATTTGGCTAGTATCTACACTGATATACTATTATGCCTTAAAATCGTGGGTTGTCATTTGGCGAGTATCCCCGCTGACATACTTTCACACTTTTCTACAATCGTTGAATCGTTATTTGGCAAGTATCCCCACTGACATACATCCAAGCTCCCTACGCTCATTAAAGTGTCATTTGGCGAGTATCCCCACTGACATACTTCCAAGCTCCCTACGCTCATTAAAGTGTCATTTGACGAGTACCCCCACTGGCATACTTTCATACTCCCTACTATAGTTGAATTGTCATTTGGCGAGTATCACCACTGACATACTTTCACTGTCTCTACGATCGTTGAGGTGTCATTTTCGAGTATCCCCAATGACCTACTTTCACTCTCCCTACTATCGTTCAATTGTAATTTGGAGTGTTTCCCCACTGACATAATTTTAAGCTCCCTACGATCATTGAAGAGTCATTTGATGAGTGCCCCCACTGACATACTTTCACTCTCCCTACGATCGTTGAAGTGTCATTTTTGAGTATCCCTACTGACATACTTTCACTCTCCCTACGATCGTTGAGTTTTAATTTTGAGTATCCCTACTGGCATACTTTCACTCTCCCTACGATCCTTGAATTGGCCTTGGGAGCGTATCCCCACTGACATACTTTTACGCTCCCTACGATCGTTAAAGTGTCATTTGGTGAGTGCCCCACTGACATACTTTCACTCTCCCTACGATCGTTGAATTGTCATTTAGTGAGTATTCCCACTGTCATACTCTCACGCTCCCTACGATTAATTAATGTCATTTGGAGTGTATCCCCACTGGCATACTTTCACTCTCCCTGCAATCGTTGAGGTGTCATTTTTGAGTATCCCTACTGACATACTTTCACTCTCCCAACTATCGTTCAATTGTAATTTGGAGTGTATCCTCACTGGCATACTTTTAAGCTCCCTACGATCATTGAAGAGTCATTTGATGAATGCCCCCACTGACATACTTTCACTCTCCCTACGATCGTTGAGGTGTCATTTTGAGTATCCCTACTGACATACTTTCACTCTCCCTACGATCGTTGAAGTGACATTTTTGAGTATCCCTACTGACATACTTTCACTCTCCCTACGATCGTTGAGGTGTAATTTTTGAGTATCCCTACTGGCATACTTTCACTCTCCCTACGATCCTTGAATTGGCCTTGGGAGCGTATCCCCACTGACATACTTTTACGCTCCCTACGATCGTTGAGGTCATTTTTCGAGTATCCCCACTGACATATTTTGCCGCTCCCTACGATCTTTGAATTGTCATTTCGCGAGTATCCCCACTAGCTTATTTTCACGCTACCTACGGTTGTTGAATATTCATTTGACGTGTATCACCACTGACATACTTTCACTGTCTCTACGATCGTTGAATTGTCATTTAGCGAGTATCCCCACAGACATCCTTTGACGCTCCCTACGTTCGTTGAATTTTCATTTGGCGAGTATTCCCACTGTCATACTCTCACGCTCCCTACGATTAATTAATGTCATTTGGAGTGTATCCCCACTGGCATACTTTCACTCTCCCTACGATCGTTGAGGTGTCATTTTTGAGTATCCCTACTGACATACTTTCACTCTCCCTACTATCGTTCAATTGTAATTTGGAGTGTATCCTTACTGGCATACTTTTGAGCTCCCTACGATCATTGAAGAGTCATTTGATGAATGCCCCCACTGACATACTTTCACTCTCCCTACGATCATTGAGGTGTCATTTTTGAGTATCCCTACTGACATACTTTCACTCTCCCTACGATCGTTGAAGTGTCATTTTTGAGTATCCCTACTGACATACTTTCACTCTCCCTACGATCGTTGAGGTGTAATTTTTGAGATCGTTGAGGTGTAATTTTTGAGTATCCCTACTGACATACTTTCACTCTCCCTACGATCCTTGAATTGGCCTTGGGAGCGTATCCCCACTGACATACTTTTACGCTCTCTACGATCGTTAAAGTGTCATTTGGTGAGTGCCCCACTGACATACTTTCACGATCCCTACGATCGTTGAATTGTCATTTAGCGAGTATCCCCACAGACATCCTTTGACGCTCCCTACGTTCGTTGAATTTTCATTTGGCGAGTATTCCCACTGTCATACTCTCACGCTCCCTACGATTAATTAATGTCATTTGGAGAGTATCCACACTGATATACTTTTACGCTCGTATGCAATCGTTGAATTGTCATTTGCTGAGTATCCTCATTGTCATATTCTGCCACTCCAAATAATAGTTGAATTTTCATATAGTGAGTATCCGCACTAGCATACTTTCACGCTATCTACGGTCGTTGAATATTCATTTGACGATTATCACCACTGACATACTTTCACTGTCTCTACGATCGTTGAGGTGTCTTTTTCGAGTATCCTCACTGACATACTTTCACCTCTCTACAATCGTTGAATTGTTATTTGGCTAGTATCTACACTGATATACTATTATGCCTTAAAATCGTGGGTTGTCATTTGGCGAGTATCCCCACTGACATACTTTCACGCTCCCTACGATCGCTGTGGTGTCATTTGGCGGCGAGTAGCCCCACCGACATATTTGGACGCTCCTTACGATCTTTAGATTGTCATTTCGCGAGTATCCCGACTAGCATACATTCACGCTATCTACGGTCGTTGAATATTCATTTGACGAGTATCACCACTGACATACTTTCACTGTCTCTACGATCGTTGAGGTGTCATTTTCGAGTATCCCCACTGACATACTTTCACACTTTTCTAAAAACGTTGAATTGTCACTTGGCGAGTATCCCAACTGACATACTTTCACGCTATCTACGGTCGCTGAATATTCATTTCACGATTGTCACCACTGACATACTTTCACTGTCTCTACGATCGTTGAGGTGTCATTTTCGAGTAACCCCACTGACATACTTTCACACTTTTCTACAATCGTTGAATCGTTATTTGGAAAGTATCTCCACTGACATACATCCAAGCTCCCTACGCTCATTAAAGTGTCATTTGGCGAGTATCCCCACTGACATACTTCCAAGCTCCTTACGCTCATTAAAGTGTCATTTGACGAGTACCCCCACTGGCATACCTTCATACTCCCTACTATAGTTGAATTGTCATTTGGCGAGTATCACCACTGACATACTTTCACTGTCTCTACGATCGTTGAGGTGTCATTTTCGAGTATCCCCAATGACCTACTTTCACTCTCCCTACTATCGTTCAATTGTAATTTGGAGTGTATCCCCACTGACATAATTTTAAGCTCCCTACGATCATTGAAGAGTCATTTGATGAGTGCCCCCACTGACATACTTTCACTCTCCCTACGATCGTTGAAGTGTCATTTTTGAGTATCCCTACTGACATACTTTCACTCTCCCTACGATCGTTGAGTTTTAATTTTGAGTATCCCTACTGGCATACTTTCACTCTCCCTACGATCCTTGAATTGGCCTTGGGAGCGTATCCCCACTGACATACTTTTACGCTCCCTACGATCGTTAAAGTGTCATTTGGTGAGTGCCCCACTGACATACTTTCACTCTCCCTACGATCGTTGAATTGTCATTTAGTGAGTATTCCCACTGTCATACTCTCACGCTCCCTACGATTAATTAATGTCATTTGGAGTGTATCCCCACTGGCATACTTTCACTCTCCCTGCAATCGTTGAGGTGTCATTTTTGAGTATCCCTACTGACATACTTTCACTCTCCCAACTATCGTTCAATTGTAATTTGGAGTGTATCCTCACTGGCATACTTTTAAGCTCCCTACGATCATTGAAGAGTCATTTGATGAATGCCCCCACTGACATACTTTCACTCTCCCTACGATCGTTGAGGTGTCATTTTGAGTATCCCTACTGACATACTTTCACTCTCCCTACGATCGTTTAAGTGACATTTTTGAGTATCCCTACTGACATACTTTCACTCTCCCTACGATCGTTGAGGTGTAATTTTTGAGTATCCCTACTGGCATACTTTCACTCTCCCTACGATCCTTGAATTTTCCTTGAGAGCGTATCCCCATTGACATCCTTTGACGCTCCCTACGTTCGTTGAATTTTCATTTGGCGAGTATTCCCACTGTCATACTCTCACGCTCCCTACGATTAATTAATGTCATTTGGAGAGTATGCCCACTGATATACTTTTACGCTCGTATGCAATCGTTGAATTGTCATTTGCCGAGTATCCACTGACATATTCTGCCACTCCAAATAATAGTTGAATTTTCATATAGTGAGTATCCCCACTAGCATACTTTCACGCTATCTACGGTCGTGGATATTCATTTGGCGGGTATCCCCACTGAAATACTTTCACGCTCCCTACGATCGTTGAGGTGTCATTTGTCGAGTATCCCCACTGACATATTTTGCCGCTCCCTACGATCTTTGAATTGTCATTTCGCGAGTATCCCCACTAGCTTATTTTCACGCTATCTACGGTTGTTGAATATTCATTTGACGTGTATCACCACTGACATACTTTCACTGTCTCTACAATCGTTGAATTGTCATTTAGCGAGTATCCCCACAGACATCCTTTGACGCTCCCTACGTTCGTTGAATTTTCATTTGGCGAGTATTCCCACTGTCATACTCTCACGCTCCCTACGATTAATTAATGTCATTTGGAGTGTATCCCCACTGGCATACTTTCACTCTTCCTACGATCGTTGAGGTGTCATTTTTGAGTATCCCTACTGACATACTTTCACTCTCCCTGCTATCGTTCAATTGTAATTTGGAGTGTATTATTACTGGCATACTTTTAAGCTCCCTACGATCATTGAAGAGTCATTTGATGAATGCCCCTACTGACATACTTTCACTCTCCCTACGATCATTGAGGTGTCATTTTTGATTATCCCTACTGACATACTTTCACTCTCCCTACGATCGTTGAAGTGTCATTTTTGAGTATCCCTACTGACATACTTTCACTCTCCCTACGATCGTTGAGGTGTAATTTTTGAGTATCCCTACTGGCATACTTTCACTCTCCCTACGATCGTTGAATTTTCCTTGGGAGCGTATCCCCACTGACATCCTTTGACGCTCCCTACGTTCGTTGAATTTTCATTTGGCGTGTATAACCACTGACATACTTTCACTGTCTCTACGATCTTTGAAGTGTTATGTTTGAGTATTCCTACTGACATACTTTCACTCTCCCTACGATCCTTGAATTGGCCTTGGGAGCGTATCCCCACTGACATACTTTTACGCTCTCTACGATCGTTAAAGTGTCATTTGGTGAGTGCCCCACTGACATACTTTCACGATCCCTACGATCGTTGAATTGTCATTTAGCGAGTATCCCCACAGACATCCTTTGACGCTCCCTACGTTCGTTGAATTTTCATTTGGCGAGTATTCCCACTGTCATACTCTCACGCTCCCTACGATTAATTAATGTCATTTGGAGAGTATCCAGACTGATATACTTTTACGCTCGTATGCAATCGTTGAATTGTCATTTGCTGAGTATCCTCATTGTCATATTCTGCCACTCTAAATAATAGTTGAATTTTCATATAGTGAGTATCCCCACTAGCATACTTTCACGCTATCTACGGTCGTGGATATTCATTTGACGAGTATCACCACTGACATACTTTCACTGTCTCTACGATCGTTGAGGTGTCATTTTCGAGTATCCCCAATGACCTACTTTTGCCCTTCCAAACAACCGTTTAGTTGTTGTCTAGTGAATATCCTCACTGACATATTCTGCCACTCCAAACAACCGTTGAATTGCCATGGGGTGAGTATCCTCACTGACATATTTTGGCACTCCAAACAACCGTTGAATAGTCATAGGGCGAGTGTCCTCACTGTCATAATCTGTCACTCCAAACAACCGTTGGGTAGTAATTTGGTGAGTATCCTCACTGACATGTTTTGCCTTTCCAAACAACCGTTAAATTGTTGTCTAGTGAGTATCCTCACTGTCATATTCTGCCACTCCAAACAACCGTCGAGTTAGCATTAGGCAAATATCTTCACTAACATACTTTCATGCTCCCTACGATCGCTGAATTTTCATTCGGCTAGTAACCACACTGACATATTAAGACGCTTCCTATGATCTTTGAATATTCATATGGCGAGTATCCCCACTGACATATTTAGACGCTCCCTACGATCTTTGAATTGTCATTTGGCGAGTATCCCACCAGACATACTCTCGCTGAGGATCGTTGAATTGTCATTTGGCGAGTGTCCCCACTGACATGTTTTCGCGCTCCCTACGATCGTTGATTTGTACACTGACATACTCTGCCGCTGCCAGAAAATTGATTGTAATATAGAATTTGTCTGAATCCTAAGTCTCAGCTTTTTGACACTAGGGTTCGTGATTAGTTGATGGTATTACAGATCTAAGTTTTAAAGATTAACTTTAAGGTTAGGTTAAACTCTAATTTAATCTAAATTCAACCCTATTTTCGTGAAAACTGTATTTTTTGTGTCCTTCTTTTTGAAACAAGCTTATTTGAGAGATTGAATCGGAGATTGCCGAATGTTGCAGAAAAGAGTTAACCCTAAGAATTAGCTTTATTACTGTATATTAATAAAAAAAAACAGTTCTAGTTATATGAAGGACATATATTACAAGACTTATACGTGGTATAAAACGGTTTATGTTATCAATATAATATGCAGGACATATAATAGTGTACGTGAGGCTGTTGCAAAGGAACGGCGCCGTAACTTTCAAACTGAAGGGGAGGGGGTAAGTTTTTGCTAGCACGTATTCTCCCTGCATTATGCTTCATATTTCAGGCATGCCCTACTTCCTTACGTGTAAGAAGTTTGCCTTACTAGATTCCTTTGCTTCATCACGTCTAACACAGAATTAGACTAACGATGGGTAGTAAAAATTAAATCTCAAGTAATAAAAGCAAATTCAAATAATCTATGCTATTATCCGAGGTCGGCTCGATATATTTACTAACGGTAAGCGGTTACTGAATGCCCGAGGGTAGTGGAGTTTGGCGTAAATTTATTTTTGCTCGATGTTTTAGAATCAGTATTAATTTGAATACAGAAAATAATTAGTTCATTTTTGCAACTATTTGATTCGTTTATAAATTGCCGATGAAGCCAACTGTGTTAAGAAAATGATTTTGGTTTTGTAACCAGTGTTTTCATTTTCTTTGTTTTTGAGAGATTTTCTTGTTTAAATTTTATAAACTGGATTATATAGTCGTGTATTATTATTATTATTAATATTATTATTATTATTATAGAACTTAAAATATCGAATATTATTTCGACTAATTGACAGTTGCATTTCAAGTCTAATAAAAAAACTTGTTTAACCAAGTGGAATATTCTTGGAGTTACCATGCCAGCGTACACAGACCTCACTATAGGCTAGTATTGCGTTGGGTTCATAACAATGTTGTGTCTGAATCCCGGCTAGGACCAAGTCCTGACTCTGGAGGGTTCGGCCCTTAGGTAACAATAGCCGAAAGTGGATAAGGCCCGGCGCACATGAGGTTGAAAGTAATCGGGACGCCGAGATAGTTTTCAAGCTGGATAGGCAGAAGTACATTGGAGTAATGGGGCAACGCACATGGGACGCCGTTAGCTATCGGATAGCCTAGGCCTATCTCGATAGGTATCAGGACTGACGCAGGTTTCTCCTTTTATCTTGGCGTCAATTCTATCGCCAGCGTTCCACAAGTACACGGTTGCTAATGGGACAGTGCACATGCACCGCAGCTTACTTTCTATCTGTGCCATTTTATCAGGTAAGTTTTCGATAATATAATTACTAATTTCATATTATTTATATGTTTAACTTTAAATATTATTGATAATTTGTTATTAATATCAATGATGATGTATAGTTTTAAATATTAATCTTTAATAGTTACTAATCATTTTATTTAAAATCATATTTATATTTATTTATATATATATTTTTAGTAATTAA